>CAMRHE010001012.1:157500-274287 GCA_947044405.1 Leptodactylus fallax
TGCACTCTACAGTCATGTGATGTCATATATATATATACACACAGTGCACTCTACAGTCATGTGATCATATATATATATATATACACACACAGTGCACTCTACAGTCATGTGATGTCATATATATATATATATATACACACAGTGCACTCTACAGTCATGTGATGTCATATATATATATATATACACACAGTGCACTCTACAGTCATGTGATGTCATATATATATATATATACACACAGTGCACTCTACAGTCATGTGATGTCATATATATATATATATATATATATATATATATATATACACACAGTGTACTCTACAGTCATGTGATATACATATATATATATATACACACAGTGCACTCTACAGTCATGTGATGTCATATATATATATACACACACAGTGCACTCTACAGTCATGTGATGTCATATATATATATATAAATATATATATATATATATATATATAACACAGTGCACTCTACAGTCATGTGAGTCATATATATATATATATATATATATATATATATATATACACAGTGCACTCTACAGTCATGTGATGTCATATATATATATATATATATATATATATATATATATACACACAGTGCACTCTACAGTCATGTGATGTCATATATATATATATACACACAGTGCACTCTACAGTCATGTGATGTCATATATATATATACACACAGTGCACTCTACAGTCATGTGATGTCATATATATATATATATATATACACAGTGTACTCTACAGTCATGTGATGTCATATATAATATATATATATATATATATATATATACACAGTGCACTCTACAGTCATGTGATGTCATATATATATATATATATATATATATATATATACACACACACCTACATCATGTGATGTCATATATATATATATATATATATATATATATATATAGTGCACCATACAGTAATGTGATGTCATATATACATACAGTGCACCGTACAGTAATGTGATGTCTTTATATATATATATATATATATATATATATATATACAGTGTATCGTACTATGATGCATCATATAGTCTACGTCCCGCAATGTCTCTCTATATGCCAATCTATATAGTGTATCATATCGCAAAGTATCATGTAGTGTACCGAACCATGCATCATATAGTATACTATACCGTCTGTTATATATATCTATAGTATATTGTACCATTTGTCATATAGTATACCGTACCACAGTGTGTCATATAGTATACCGTACCACAGTGTGTCATATAGTATACCGTACCACAATGTGTCATATAGTATACCGTACCACAGTGTGTCATATAGTATACCGTACCACAGTGTGTCATATAGTATACCGTACCACAGTGTGTCATATAGTATACCGTACCACAGTGTGTCATATAGTATACCGTACCACAGTGTGTCATATAGTATACCGTACCACAGTGTGTCATATAGTATACCGTACCACAGTGTGTCATATAGTATACCGTACCACAGTGTGTCATATAGTATACCGTACCACAGTGCGTCATATAGTATACCGTACCACAGTGTGTCATATAGTATACCGTACCACAGTGTGTCATATAGTATACCGTACCACAGTGCGTCATATAGTATACCGTACCACAGTGTGTCATATAGTATACCGTACCACAGTCCGTCATATATATCTATAGTATACCGTACCACAGTGCGTCATATAGTATACCGTACCACAGTGTGTCATATAGTATACCGTACCACAGTGTGTCATATAGTATACCGTACCACAGTGTGTCATATAGTATACCGTACCACAGTGTGTCATATAGTATACCGTACCACAGTGTGTCATATAGTATACCGTACCACAGTGTGTCATATAGTATACTATACCGTCTGTTATATATATCTATAGTATATTGTACCATTTGTCATATAGTATACCGTACCACAGTGTGTCATATAGTATACCGTACCACAGTGGGTCATATAGTATACCGTACCACAGTGCGTCATATAGTATACCGTACCACAGTGGGTCATATAGTATACCGTACCACAGTGCGTCATATAGTATACCGTACCACAGTGTGTCATATAGTATACCGTACCACAGTGTGTCATATAGTATACCGTACCACAGTGTGTCATATAGTATACCGTACCACAGTGTGTCATATAGCGTACCGTACCACAGTGTGTCATATAGCGTACCGTACCACAGTGTGTCATATAGCGTACCGTACCACAGTGTGTCATATAGCGTACCGTACCCACAGTGTGTCATATAGCGTACCGTACCACAGTGTGTCATATAGCGTACCGTACCACAGTGTGTCATATAGCGTACCGTACCACAGTGTGTCATATAGCGTACCGTACCACAGTGTGTCATATAGCGTACCGTACCACAGTGTGTCATATAGCGTACCGTACCACAGTGTGTCATATAGCGTACCGTACCACAGTGTGTCATATAGCGTACCGTACCACAGTGTGTCATATAGCGTACCGTACCACAGTGTGTCATATAGCGTACCGTACCACAGTGTGTCATATAGCGTACCGTACCACAGTGTGTCATATAGCGTACCGTACCACAGTGTGTCATATAGCGTACCGTACCACAGTGTGTCATATAGCGTACCGTACCACAGTGTGTCATATAGCGTACCGTACCACAGTGTGTCATATAGCGTACCGTACCACAGTGTGTCATATAGCGTACCGTACCACAGTGTGTCATATAGCGTACCGTACCACAGTGTGTCATATAGCGTACCGTACCACAGTGTGTCATATAGCGTACCGTACCACAGTGTGTCATATAGCGTACCGTACCACAGTGTGTCATATAGCGTACCGTACCACAGTGTGTCATATAGCGTACCGTACCACAGTGTGTCATATAGCGTACCGTACCACAGTGTGTCATATAGCGTACCGTACCACAGTGTGTCATATAGCGTACCGTACCACAGTGTGTCATATAGCGTACCGTACCACAGTGTGTCATATAGCGTACCGTACCACAGTGTGTCATATAGCGTACCGTACCACAGTGTGTCATATAGCGACCGACCACAGTGTGTCATATAGCGTACCGTACCACAGTGTGTCATATAGCGTACCGTACCACAGTGTGTCATATAGCGTACCGTACCACAGTGTGTCATATAGCGTACCGTACCACAGTGTGTCATATAGCGTACCGTACCACAGTGTGTCATATAGCGTACCGTACCACAGTGTGTCATATAGCGTACCGTACCACAGTGTGTCATATAGCGTACCGTACCACAGTGTGTCATATAGCGTACCGTACCACAGTGTGTCATATAGCGTACCGTACCACAGTGTGTCATATAGCGTACCGTACCACAGTGTGTCATATAGCGTACCGTACCACAGTGTGTCATATAGCGTACCGTACCACAGTGTGTCATATAGCGTACCGTACCACAGTGTGTCATATAGCGTACCGTACCACAGTGTGTCATATAGCGTACCGTACCACAGTGTGTCATATAGCGTACCGTACCACAGTGTGTCATATAGCGTACCGTACCACAGTGTGTCATATAGCGTACCGTACCACAGTGCGTCATATAGCGTACCGTACCACAGTGCGTCATATAGCGTACCGTACCACAGTGCGTCATATAGTATACCGTACCACAGTGCGTCATATAGTATACCGTACCACAGTGCGTCATATAGTATACCGTACCACAATGTGTCATATAGTATACCGTACCACAGTGTGTCATATAGTATACCGTACCACAGTGTGTCATATAGTATACCGTACCACAGTGTGTCATATATATACCGTACCACAGTGTGTCATATAGTATACCGTACCACAGTGTGTCATATAGTATACCGTACCACAGTGTGTCATATAGTATACCGTACCACAATGTGTCATATAGTATACCGTACCACAGTGTGTCATATAGTATACCGTACCACAATGTGTCATATAGTATACCGTACCACAGTGTGTCATAATATACCGTACCACAGTGTGTCATAATATACCGTACCACAGTGTGTCATATAGTATACCGTACCACAGTGTGTCATATAGTATACCGTACCACAGTGTGTCATATAGTGTACCGTACCACAGTGTGTCATATAGTATACCGTACCACAGTGTGTCATATAGTATACCGTACCACAGTGTGTCATATAGTATACCGTACCACAGTGTGTCATATAGTATACCGTACCACAGTGTGTCATATAGTATACCGTACCACAGTGTGTCATATAGTATACCGTACCACAGTGTGTCATATAGTATACCGTACCACAGTGTGTCATATAGTATACCGTACCACAGTGTGTCATAATATACTGTACCACAATGTGTCATATAGTATACCGTACCACAAGTGTGTCATATAGTATACCGTACCACAGTGTGTCATAGTATACCGTACCACAATGTGTCATATAGTATACCGTACCACAGTGTGTCAATAATATACCGTACCACAGTGTGTCATATAGTATACCGTACCACAGTGTGTCATATAGTATACCGTACCACAGTGTGTCATAATATACCGTACCACAGTGTGTCAATGTGGCACCAGCTGAACGGTTTGCACTTTGCTATAGAAAAGGGATGTCTTGACCCGGTGGATGCCAAAGGGGCTCTGTCTTGGCATTTGTCAGGCCTTTAGGGGTCTCCTCACCATTTGTCTTGTACACAAGGAAACTGAGGCCAGAATTGATCCTGTTCTTTCCTACGGGATCAGAATAAATTTACCTGCGGTTTTTACCTCTGTAATGCATTGGGTGAAATCTGCAGAAACTCTGCAACAATTCTGCATCCAAAAATATTTGTTGTGTTTTTTGTTTTTTTTTTCTGCTGTGTATCAGTCCTGTGTGAACAACCTTTTAGGGATAGTTGGGATGGGGATAAACATTAGATGGAGTCATCAGTCCGAGCATCCGTAATAAAGATCTATCGGGACTAATGGGGACCTACCATATATACTATAAGTGTCCGCTAGTTCTGAGCACTGTTGACAACTTCTTGGTATTCTTTTGAGCTTGACAACCGTACCCACAGCTGTTGTACAGGATCTCTGACCATACCGCATATGGCATTCATCGAGTAGGAATGCTCCTCATCTTTTGCACTTGCTTAATGTCATTTTTATGGCGCTGCTGAGAACATTTCTGTTTTACGTGTTTTCCCCCTTTTTTTTTTTTTTTTTCTTCATTGCTTAAAACCACATGTATGTTTCAGATTTTGGGACATGCTGTCTTAATCTACAAGTGTCACGTTATTTTACATACTGATATCGCTGGTGACCAATGCACCTGCAATGTTACAGAGAGTAGTAGCCAAATGACTGGTTTTCCTTGCAATTTTTGCAAAATTGTGACAAAATTATTTTGTGTAAAATGCAACAGAGATTATGATTTGACAGCGTCATGTGAACTGGCTCCAAAAAGAGAACAGACAGGAATTTGCTTCAGGACAGAATTTTAGACTTTGCTATGGGGCACCTGACGTCTGGTTCCCAGGGAGCTGTCCAGTGCCCACAGGTATCATGTAAGTGTTCCCAAAATTGGAACAGGACCCAGGCACAATACCATGCCTCGGCAACCAGACTGTCCGGTGTGCAGATTAGATTGGACAGTAGGCCTGCACGAACCCTTTACAACCTACCTGTGGATCTCCTCCTTGACAGCTGCAATATTCTAGACAGTAATGTTGCAGTCACATATAAGTGCTGGCCTGGAAGAGGTTAATAAAAAGGTACGTGTTTGTATAGATATATATATATATTTATATACCACCTCTTGCATGGCGTCCCCCTCGTCCTGCCTTTTAATAAATGTAAATGTAATTGTGTTCTTATTTCGATGTTCCTGACCCTCGCTCTTCGTCTTGCAGGATCTGGAGGACTTGCTGCATTGTGGAATTTGCTTTGATTACTTCAACATTGCCATGATTATCCCGCAGTGTTCCCATAACTGTGAGTATCCCTGAGACGTGACAGAGTGATGGCGGCAGATTGATCGCCGCGCCCTCCTAACCTCTCTCTGAGTCCTCCGTGTTTTTGTGCCGTCTCCTCCTGTCATCGCTTTCTCATAAATCATCCCGCTGTAAACAAACCTCGCTCTTAAACATTATTTTGATGAAGGACGACCTCTCCGTATTAACCTCTTCTCTTAATTTGTGCCATTTATGTTTGGTGATTACCAGTCTTTTGCGGAATGTTCTGCTCCCAGCCGACTTCCACTTGAGATTTCTCTTATGTCATTTCACTCGTAGAAATTGTTGTTTGGAAAACATAAAAAGGATAATTCAGGATGTCCTGTTGTAATCTGCGCGCTCGGTGCCAGCCGTTGCCATTACTGTGATGTGCGCACTACAGGCATTGATCCCTTCAAGGGTATAATCCATATAATAGACCCTGCAGAATTGTAGCGTGGCTGCAGAGTGCTGTCATTTCAAGATTGTCGCTTCTCTTATCAAATTACACCTCATACTCAGGATGGCTTTACCATGTTGTTCTCTTTAGACAATTTTTGATGGATAAAACCAGCTTTACAGTTTTAGAAAATTCACCAATACATTGCATTTTTATGCCGTTTGTTACAGTAACATCCAGATTCTGCTGCAGCCAAAATTCTTTCAGAAACAGAAACAGACTACGGTTTAGCCTCGCCTGCTGTCAGACATGTGACCTTACAGATGAGCTCTCTGTAACTTTCATTGGAGCTTCCAATGTTTGGTAACTGGAAATGAGCAGAATGCTAAAGCTGGCTGGAAACGTTGGATGAATAGCGGGAACCCAGCGGTTTTGACAGAGCCTGTCAGCAGCGTTCCGCCATGACGCCACAAAAAATCTGCTGCGTTTTACAGTCTCTGCAAAGTGTGAAAAAATTGCGAAAAAATACGCACAGTGGATACTCTGCGATTTCCAAAACCGTCGCATAAACTGTGGAACTGCCGGCATTTTCCCTATAGCTATAATGGAAGCAGAAAGTCTCCCACCACCACCCCCCAACCCCAGCTGGGGCTTCTAGTTATTCTGGAAAACCCTTTAAAGGGGATCTGTCACCTCTCCTGCCATGTCAATGTCAGTAAATTCTTGCCTTTACCCTGAAATAACAATCTTGGAGTGTTTTTTTTTTTCTTTTATGAATTCTACGTTGTGCTGTTTCTCAGTAATTCCTCCTGGAAATGTATGAACTAATCACTATGTGTTACCAGATGGGTTTGTGCCATTTCAGACACTCTCCCATCAGTGATGACAATACCAGTCTGTGTAGGGTCACAGCTTTTGACAGGGATTTCGTAGGATTAACAGAGGAACGGCATTATAAGAAAAGATCCTCCAGAATTGTTGTTTCATGGGGAATGGGAGTATTTACTTAAACACACATGTTAGGAGAGGTGACAGGTTAGAAATAGGTCACATGTTGCAGTTCAGTGTGGATTTCCTTCCTGTGCATTCAAGGGGTGTAATTGTTGGTGGAGATCTACAGCATTATTTGCAATGTAATAAGCATAAGGCTCTGTGCACACCACCGTGTGCTTTGTCCGGGTGCTGGGCGTGTTTTTCACAGCTAGCACAGCGACCACTTCATCTCCTTGGCCCCATACACACACCTGTGTATGATCACGGGCCCATGTATGCCGCAGTGAGTCCGGGGAAAACTCAGGACTGGTCCTATATCTGTCCATTTTGCGGCCTGGGCTCACTAGATGAAGTGAATGGGTCCATGTAGGCCCAGGCTGCACATGTATGTCAGCCATGTTCCATAGGTGCTGTGGTATTACAGATTGGGCACATGTATACGGTAGTTCACATGTAGCCTAATGGAGCTATAAAGTCCATTGTGCTTGCTTTTAATGGTGAATTTTTTTCTCTATACGTAGATGGCATTTTTAAAAATCCCATCCACAAGTACTATAATCTGCTGCAGGATCTGCACTGCATATATGTCACATAATGAACTCGCCCTTACTGTGTTACTTACGATATTTTACTGTCCGAGGCCTTGTACAATACTGTATTTGACACCTCACCGCTTCTTGATTTTGTAGGTTGTCCTTGACATAGTTCTTATAGGGGTTGTGGTACAGTCTTGGGAATCTTGCAGCTTTGCCAGCAGGCAGATGTTTTATGTACCTCCAGGCCAGGGATATGATCACACTGCTGCTGTACAGGAAGGTTTAACATATAGGCCCAGAAAACTGGCATATAAAGGTGTCCATGGTGCTTCCATTCTCCTGATGGCGGCCAAAAGAGTCCTCCCTTGGACAGTATACATTGGCGGACCGTTTTTTGCTGGCTAGATTAGCCTAGGCAGCAACCTGCAAAAATCCTGTATTCCATGTGTTCTACTTGGTATATACTATATACTATGATATGATCTGCTGCACCCAGCACAAACACAGGTTATGGACCAGGGTGATAGAAATAGAGTCGCCGGCCATCACTCGGCTCACATCCATTCTCTCCCTGTGTGATTTATCTCGAGTTCCTGCCTGTGTGAACCAGGGGATATAAATACGGCTTCTTTTTTGGGGGATTGTTGTAACTGAATGGCCTTATCTATTGTATATAGATTTATTCGCTTCCAGCCTTTGTTATCTACGTTTCTGCTCGACTGCATTTCCATATTTATCTACATTTTTTCCATTTTTGGTTACTGCAGTATGTATAACTAGCGGGTGTGACTGGGAAGCCGGGAGATAAGCTGCAGTATAGCGATCCACCCCTCCCCTCCCCGTCCCGATCCCACCAGATAGTGTCACACACGCTTCTTGGTCATGGGGAATATGATAGAAGATATTAGCAGGGATTGACTTACCTTTCCATATTTTGCCAATATTGTACCTAGTATGCCTTCTGACCCATGACCCTGCATATCATTGTGGGGTCTGATGTGTGATGCCGTTCCCTGTGCAGTGGGTGGATGGGGCCGCCAAAAACTGATGGAAACACAAAACTAGTTAAAATACTTATTATTAGGTTGGGGGGGGGGGGTCACAGTATTTGGACCCCTACTCATCAGGAAGTGATGTCATATCCTTGTGTAAGACCCCTTTGAAGCTTATAGAGGTAATAGACGGGCACTATTATTGCAGCTGGCATCCCCATTGTAAGGGCTTTCACAGACAAAGGTGTTACCCCCAGCACAGGTGTCCTGACACAAAGTCGCAGCATCGTAGATGTGAGCTCAGGTCAGTAGAACCACATGTGGGCCAGGACACACGTCTGAGACACGGATGCTCATATGCAGAGGCTATATCTCTGTCTGGGAGAACCCTTAGTCGATTGCTTAGGTCGGTGCCAGCAATAGAGTTGATCTTGCTCAGTTGCAGTTTCTGATTTGCTTGGAAGTCATAATACTAGTGTGAATAGAGCCAAAGAAGAGGCCATGTCTCCTGTCTAAATAATTGTATTTCCTATAATGTGGCAATTCTCAAGCATGTTCTTATTATTATTCTGTGTTGTTCCTCCTATAAATGTAAGAGTAAATTGTCAACTCCGTGTCACCAGTTGGGGTTGTGTCCCTACATAGTCTTACATTGTCCGTGCTAATGGTGTCAGACTGTAAGGACATGCCCAGTTGTGACATTATTCATACATTTCTAGGAGGAATAACAGAGGAATGGCACAATGCAGAACTCTGAGAAAAGACAATCCAGAGTTATTATATGATAGGTCATTCAGTTATTTTTACTGACGCTTGTCAGGAGAGGGGACTGGTGCTCTTAAACCTATAATCTCTGAATTGTAAAATTGTGACCCTGCACCATAAATGTCAGTGTAAACTACCCTTAAAGTAACGCTCGCACATGAATTATTAGTCTCTAGCCTGCTAGAAAGGTCCATGACGTGAATTGTAGTGAATGCCATTTTCTTACCAATGGCTGTGTTTGTGATTGATCCAATCCCTTCGGGTCCTCAGCTGTGTCATGTGACCAGCAATAAGACTCTTCTGCTGACACAGTCTCTTATGTGTGGACAGGAGGTCAGAGCCGCAGTGAGATTCTCATAGGAATGAGTGGAGGAACAGACTTGTCATGTGACCAGAGTCTTATTGCTGGTCACATGACACAGACAAGGACCATTAGGAAGTTTATTTTCTTGCACATTCCTTTACACTGACCTAAAAAGTCTGATTATACTCAGCAAGTGAAGCGAACTGCTAAGTCATCTGATAGGAGTGATTGTGGGGATGATGGAAATCGCTGGCGTCTGGCGGACCACACACACGTATCAGTGGGACCTGACGCCTATTTCATCTCCACAACAGACAAGTCTATATAGAGGTGATCTGATAATCCAGCGCTGTGTGATATACTGATAAGATGCCAAACCCCAAATCCCTGCAGGGTTATAATGTATTTACTGGGCTTAAAGTGATAGCAGCTAGGCGGGTACCTACTGTAATGCAGGACACCTGCTAAACTATCTGCAAGGCCTCATTACCCTTTAAGGATATGGTCACAAAAATCAGAGGGCTGGGGCCGAGCCTTGGCTTTTTGCCGCGGGCAGAAGGTTCTCCTGTGAGTCTGCACAAGTGGCCGCATTTGCAGCGTTTACTGCTTGCCAGTGCCTTGTCCTTAGTTGTGGCCATTGGGAGGGATTGACTGTCTGATACTGAGGCAGGGTAAAGCTTTGTTACTGATATATAAGCAAGTTCCCTGGAGTCCTGCTTATTACCTTTGCTGAGGCTGCAAGTCTTATTCCTCTGCCTCCCCTGCTGACGCTCTGACTCTTAGTCACATGACTGACTCCGCTCTACTCTATGGATCTGCAGCCGGAGTAAAGTGAAGTTGGTGATGTCATATAGAGCCGGAGTGACAACACGGAAGGCAGCACACAAATGTCTAGCCCCTGCTGTGCTCTGCAAAGGTGCACATCGGGCGCAGGGACAAGATGGATAAATTTGACCCATGGCCGAATTCTGTTGGTGACCTGACTTTTAGGGCTGAGACTCCAGAAATAATCTGGTCTCACGTCTGGTGTCTATAACGTTTTTTCCTTTGCAGAATATGATCCTGTGATGTGCCTGGTGTATATAATAAGTAATCCTATTCATAGGAGCTGACATTATACTGCTGTTATGTGGCCGATGACGCACGGCTTGGTATTTCCTAATATTTGTACAATAGTAATGTCAGTATTAACCAGACAAGCAACCCAATACCATAATTGTGCTCAAGCTCGTAATTCCCATGTAATAATACGCTGCAATGATCGTCCTGAATGTCGCAGACTGATGGCTGTATAGTAACTAATACACAATGTAGAAATATCAGCTGAGATTCCCTGCTATTATGTCATATGTAGATATCTGTATAAGATCATCTGCTTGGTATAATAATTCTGTATGATTTTAATACTGTGTGTAATTATGACCCTAAATACTGCAATGCTCATTTTTGGCCCCAGACATTGTCTATAAAGCATATGTAGTCACGCTTATTCATTCCATGTCTGCTCTTCTACAGAATGTATCTGGTGATACACACAAGATACCTGTCTGCTGAATACATGCATGCTGGGGTCAGCCAAGGGTGCATGTGTTCTTATCAGAGAGAGGAGAGGAAGCTGCTGCCAGGTCCCTATGGCCCCTGTGGTCGCTCCTTTCAAGACCCCTCTGTCTTCCCTTCCTAGACCCCTCTGTCTTCCCTTCCTAGACCCCTGTGTCTTCCCTTTCCTAGGGACCCCTCTGTCTTCCCTTCCTAGACCCCTGTGTCCTGCCCTTTCCACACGCCGGACGCCTCTGTCCCTCCTGCAGACCCCTCTGTCCCACCTTACAGACCCCTCTGTCCTGCCCTTTCCACACTCCGGACGCCTCCGTCCCTCCTTGCAGACCCCTCTGTCCCACCTTGCAGACCCCTGTGTCCTGCCCCTTCCACACTCCGGACGCCTCTGTCCCTCCTTGCAGACCCCTCTCTCCTGCCCTTTCCACACTCCGGACGCCTCTGTCCCTCCTTGCAGACCCCTCTCTCCTGCCCCTTCCACGCTCCGGACGCCTCTGTCCCACCTTGCAGACCCCTCTGTCCCACCTTGCAGACCCCTCTCTCCTGCCCCTTCCACACTCCGGACGCCTCTGTCCCACCTTGCAGACTCCTGTGTCCTGCCCTTTCCACACTCCGGACGCCTCTGTCCCACCTTGCAGACCCCTGTGTCCTGCCCCTTCCACACTCCGGACGCCTCTGTCCCACCTTGCAGACCCCTCTGTCCCACCTTGCAGACCCCTGTGTCCTGCCCCTTCCACACTCCGGACGCCTCTGTCCCACCTTGCAGACCCCTCTCTCCTGCCCTTTCCACACTCCGGACGCCTCCGTCCCTCCTTGCAGACCCCTCTGTCCCACCTTGCAGACCCCTGTGTCCTGCCCTTTCCACACTCCGGACGCCTCTGTCCCACCTTGCAGACCCCTCTCTCCTGCCCCTTCCACACTCCGGACGCCTCTGTCCCACCTTGCAGACCCCTCTCTCCTGCCCCTTCCACACTCCGGACGCCTCTGTCCCACCTTGCAGACCCCTCTGTTCTTCCCTTTCCACACTCCGGACGCCTCTGTCCCACCTTGCAGACCCCTCTGTCCCTCCTTGCAGACCCCTGTGTCCTGCCCCTTCCACACTCCGGACGCCTCTGTCCCACCTTGCAGACCCCTCTCTCCTGCCCCTTCCACACTCCGGACGCCTCCGTCCCACCTTGCAGACCCCTCTGTCCCTCCTTGCAGACCCCTGTGTCCTGCCCCTTCCACACTCCGGACGCCTCTGTCCCACCTTGCAGACCCCTCTCTCCTGCCCCTTCCACACTCCGGACGCCTCTGTCCCTCCTTGCAGACCCCTCTGTCCCACCTTGCAGACCCCTCTGTCCCTCCTTGCAGACCCCTGTGTCCTGCCCCTTCCACACTCCGGACCCCTCTGTCCCACCTTGCAGACCCCTCTGTCCCACCTTGCAGACCCCTCTGTCCCTCCTTGCAGACCCCTGTGTCCTGCCCCTTCCACACTCCGGACCCCTCTGTCCCACCTTGCAGACCCCTCTGTCCCTCCTTGCAGACCCCTCTGTCCCACCTTGCAGACCCCTCTGTCCCTCCTTGCAGACCCCTCTGTCCCACCTTGCAGACTCCTGTGTCCTGCCCCTTCCACACTCCGGACGCCTCTGTCCCTCCTTGCAGACCCCTGTGTCCTGCCCCTTCCACACTCCGGACCCCTCTGTCCCACCTTGCAGACCCCTCTGTCCCACCTTGCAGACCCCTCTGTCCCACCTTGCAGACCCCTCTGTCCCTCCTTGCAGACCCCTCTGTCCCACCTTGCAGACCCCTCTGTCCTGCCCCTTCCACATGGGTTGATTTCCATGATTCATTTACATGCATCAGCACTGAAGGAGAAAATAATGTGACTAACAACCTTTAGAACCATTGGAATCCTTACAGACATGGGTATTGAGTCTTCGGGTGATGTCTTTATAAGGGTTGTTTCTTCCCGCCATATCAGTGATCTCCTATCTGTAGCTCAGTGCCAGTCAGGGCATGCTGGGAGTTGCAGTTACACAATACCTGTATGGTATATAATGAGACTTTAGCATTCATGTATGTACACGTTCAGTTTGTTCTTTCATTCCGCTGTGATCTGTATGTTACGTGTTGGGGTATCCGGACGGCTGCTTTATATTATACTCCATTGCTCAGTGTTTGGATCAGTCATCGTAGGGGGTATTTTCTTAATTTCCATACATTCCCACGTCCTAGTTACAGTCATGGATGATGAACCATCTCAGCTGGATGGAGGAGGGAGTAAGCAGTGAAGTCATTCCCCTGGATTGTCCACACAGGTTGCATTCTGGTTATTTTTGCCATTGAATGGGGCTATTCCATGTGCACACCGCCTATGTCAGATCTAAGGTGTGACCCTTCCCTTTGGACGTGGGACATTTGTTGTGAATTTTTAATAAACATTTTTCACCAAAAATCAATGTTCCCTACCATCCACGTGTAGAATTTAGCACATGCTTTGAAGCGTGAAATTTTGCAATGCAAAGGGCGGATTTTGTTTTGGATCTGACACGGACACTGCAGACCTGCGGCAGGAAAGTTGTGTCAGAGCTCCACATTCTTTATAAATGTGCTTACTGTGTGGCTCACGTGGCGCTCAGCTCTGTCCTGACCGCCGGCCGCTGCCCTGTATTCTTTTATTCTGGTTTATTGAGTATTGCAGTAAATCTCCTACTTTATCCTCTACTTACGATAAGGGAAATTGCTCATTACATTTCTGCCGTGCATATTAAACCCATCAAATGCCAGAGGGGAATGAAGTATGCCGCTCCGCCGAATGCCCTGCCTATCGCACATTTGTGGGAATTGGTCTGGATCCACGCTGAACATTTTCCAACTACAAGTTCAATTATACTTCTGTAATGTTGCATTTCATTGCTGGCCAAAATGAAAATTGCCTCTTCCCCAAGAGGCGCACAACAAATGACTGACTTTGGTTATGGCGGTTATTTTTGTGCAGTGATTGACGGTGTCTTTGGCCGGAGAGTTCTAAACGCCAGTATATCGGACCAATGGTAATGGCTTTAGAGTTATTAGCATTGGACTTTATAGGCCGCTGCATAAGAGCCTCTGATATGTATTCACGTCCATTCGACATGACATGTCTGAAATAATTGCAAATAGACTGAAGATAAATGACCCCTCTTGTGGTCACATTGTGCTGCAGCCTTTGCCTCCTTGCTTTCCCCCATTTACATATTGGAGTGGCGCGGCGGGGATGCATTTACATGCATCATGTGCTGCATACTGAGCTCTGCCGACCATGGACATGAATGTATTCAGTGCTGCACTATTAAAATGTACTTACCTCTTCCCTACATGTCACGTCAATAAATCTGGTCCCGGGTTTTTAGGTCTCCCCCTTGATCCTCATTTATTCCTGTATGTGTGACTATTTACTGATCCTTATCTTAGTTACTCTCTTCAATGGAAATCAGATCTGCTTGCTCTAAGCTTGTTCTTTGCAAGGTGAACTGTAAAGCATGGGGAACCATCAGGAAAAAAGCCAGAGCCTCTGATAAGACATGGTGTAGATTTCAATCTAATAGACAATGTCGTCTTATCTCAGCAGGTTATGCCTTATCCACAGGGTAGAGAATCACTTACAGATAGGTCGGGGTCTGACTGCTCATCCCCTCACCAAACGGGAGAACAATGGAGTTTTGCACCCCATTCTGAATGGAACTGTGGTTGGGCAGTGCGTGCACGGTGCTTCCTTGGAGGTTTTGCAGCACCCCCTGTTTCCACACCCCTCCTGTGGCTATTAGTATTAGGCACCAACCCCTGTGCTCACGTCAAACCAGGCAGGTTAGGGTTAGGATTGCATTTAGAAGAGATATATTTACTTACTGTGACTTAACCACGCTGCAACAGTGTCAGCTGTGATGGGCTGGAGGGCAAAGACTGCCAGAGATCCATACTTTCTAAAAACTGACTTCAGAGGACATGCTGCAAAGTTTCCCTAAGGGGAATATGTCCCATCCATCCATTTCACATATATGATAGGAAAGGTCCACACTAAAATATATCTAACGGAGGCCACTGAGTGTCATCGTGCGACATACTTTAGCACCTGCAGGTTTAGTGTACGCCAGGTGCTGGAGTGCAGCTAGCGGTGCTAGGACAGGGTGGCAATATAGTGCTTATGTGGCTGGCACTGCTGCTCCTCCACCTGGCCCTCATGGAGCTGCCACTCAGACGCTCTGCCCCCTGCAAAGTTTGGAAACAGCCCTTATATAGGATGCCATCTCCCACCCCAGGTAGCCGGGTTAACGCGTGACATCAAACAGGCCACACCACAGGAGAGCAGCGCAGAACTACTCCTGTGGTGCAAGTCATGGGAGCAGCTTCGTTCCATCTATAAGGTATATACATACAGGTCCTGAAAGTAGCGTAACACCGACCACACGATGACCTGCACCACTGAAAGCAGCATGGGCACACCTGATATAACCAGGAAACTCCACTACGCCACTAGTTTAGCTAACCCTGCACTCTCACTACACTAACAGGCACAGACAGGCCGACTATTCAACACGTGTCAGAACCATCTTGGTCGCAACCTGTGGATGGGATCTTATAAATGACATCCACTATTCTGCTGCTGTAGATTGCAGTGGGTTTACGGGTTACAAGTTTACCACGGCTATCGTGCGGCAACCACTGCCCGTGTCATCCCACCTTGGATTTGCCGCCAAATGGAGAGGAGTGCAAAAGTTAGTTTTTCTTGTATTTGGGTTCTAGAACTTAACCTGTGCAACACGAAACCTGCAAAAATCCATGTAAACGTTTTTTAGTAGGAACCCGATTCATCTCTGCTAAACCTTCTAGGTTACCCCCCTGCTTAGCACGATATTAATACAGATATTCCGCTGCTGTATTTCTCTTATCACAGTCCAAGGAACATAAAATGCAAAGCTGTATATTAGTCCCATGGAGGTCTTATCGGGAATCTCTGCTGCTTGGGGCTTTGCCGGAGGAAGTTGAAGTAAAGGTAAAGCTTGGGAAAGGCACATTTATTACTGAGGTCCATAAAATTCTACTCAAGCAGCAATCGGCCTCCCGTGAGAGTTATGACCTACCTTCTACGTATCGAGGTCTGCACTTACCGAAGAGTAATGAGCATCTTCCAACTCTCCAGCCTCAACACCGAGATGTAAATTTCTCCACTACTAAATTCTGATTTATGACTGTAAGATCCATAAATCTCCTGTAAGCGCTGACGAAAGCAGCGACTAATTGTGCGCAGCGCCTCACAAATCCGTTTATTTATATCATGCGCCGCTCTCACTCCCTATGGATAAAATCTATGCATAAAAATGCAGTTACTTGGATCGTAAACTTTCTAAATGCTATAACCGGCCACGGAGCGCGTTATTCCCGGAGCTGCGGCGAAGATGATGTCATCACCCGCCTTCTAAATATTGTTTTTACTTTGTATTCCCTACAGCGGAAAACAACTGCTCAGAATTATCACCGCATCGAAATGTTACCGAATCCCCATAGATCCATAGAATGTAAAATTAATGGCGCAATGTCCTGAAGACTATTTTACATTAAAATCAATAAATTTATTATGGAACTTGTCAGGTTTAATAAAATTATAATAATCCCGTCTGAGAAGTATAATTATTTCCAGATGAAAGCTGCAGCAAAGGCAATGATCATGTCTGATAGCCTAATAATATTATCTCATTTATCTAATTACTTATTTCTTGTACATAGGGGCAGTATTATAGTAGTTATATTCTTGTACATAGGGGGCAGTATTATAGTAGTTATATTCTTGTACATAGGGGTAGTATTATAGTAGTTATATTCTTGTACATAGGAGGTGGTATTATAGTAGTTATATTCTTGTACATAGGGGTAGTATTATAGTAGTTATATTCTTGTACATAGGGGGCAGTATTATAGTAGTTATATTCTTGTACATAGGAGCAGTATTATAGTAGTTATATTCTTGTACATAGGAGAGTAGTATTATAGTAGTTATATTCTTGTACATAGGAGGCAGTATTATAGTAGTTATATTCTTGTACATAGGAGCAGTATTATAGTAGTTATATTCTTGTACATAGGAGCAGTATTATAGTAGTTATATTCTTGTACATAGGAGCAGTATTATAGTAGTTATATTCTTGTACATAGGAGCAGTATTATAGTAGTTATATTCTTGTACATAGGGGGCAGTATTATAGTAGTTATATTCTTGTACATAGGGGCAGTATTATAGTAGTTATATTCTTGTACATAGGAGTAGTATTATAGTAGTTATATTCTTGTACATAGGAGCAGTATTATAGTAGTTATATTCTTGTACATAGGAGCAGTATTATAGTAGTTATATTCTTGTACATAGGAGCAGTATTACAGTAGTTATATTCTTGTACATAGGGGGCAGTATTATAGTAGTTATATTCTTGTACATAGGAGTAGTATTATAGTAGTTATATTCTTGTACATAGGAGCAGTATTATAGTAGTTATATTCTTGTACATAGGAGCAGTATTATATTAGTTATATTCTTGTACATAGGAGCAGTATTATAGTAGTTATATTCTTGTACATAGGAGGTAGTATTATAGTAGTTATATTCTTGTACATAGGAGCAGTATTATAGTAGTTATATTCTTGTACATAGGAGGTAGTATTATAGTAGTTATATTCTTGTACATAGGAGCAGTATTATAGTAGTTATATTCTTGTACATAGGGGGCAGTATTATAGTAGTTATATTCTTGTACATAGGAGGCAGTATTATAGTAGTTATATTCTTGTACATAGGAGGTAGTATTATAGTAGTTATATTCTTGTACATAGGAGCAGTATTATAGTAGTTATATTCTTGTACATAGGAGCAGTATTATAGTAGTTATATTCTTGTACATAGGGGCAGTATTATAGTAGTTATATTCTTGTACATAGGAGCAGTATTATAGTAGTTATATTCTTGTACATAGGAGCAGTATTATAGTAGTTATATTCTTGTACATAGGAGCAGTATTATATTAGTTATATTCTTGTACATAGGAGCAGTATTATAGTAGTTATATTCTTGTACATAGGAGGTAGTATTATAGTAGTTATATTCTTGTACATAGGAGCAGTATTATAGTAGTTATATTCTTGTACATAGGAGTAGTATTATAGTAGTTATATTCTTGTACATAGGAGCAGTATTACAGTAGTTATATTCTTGTACATAGGGGACAGTATTATAGTAGTTATATTCTTGTACATAGGAGCAGTATAATAGTAGTTATATTCTTGTACATAGGGGAAGTATTTTAGTTGTTTTTTTCTTTTTCATAGGAGCAGTATTATAGTTGTTTTTTTCTTTTCATAGGGGTTTTTTTTTTTTTTTTTTTTTCTTTTTTTTTTTTTTAGCAGTATTATAGTAGTTATATTCTTGTACATAGGAGCAGTATTATAGTAGTTATATTCTTGTACATAGGAGCTGTATTATAGTAGTTATATTCTTGTACATAGGAGCAGTATTATAGTAGTTATATTCTTGTACATAGGAGCAGTATTATAGTAGTTATATTCTTGTACATAGGAGAAGTATTATAGTAGTTATATTCTTGTACATAGGAGCAGTATTATAGTAGCTATATTCTTGTACATAGGAGAAGTATTATAGTAGTTATATTCTTGTACATAGGAGCAGTATTATAGTAGTTATATTCTTGTACATAGGGGTAGTATTATAGTAGTTATATTCTTGTACATAGCAGTATTATAGTAGTTATATTCTTGTACATAGGAGCAGTATTATAGTAGTTATATTCTTGTACATAGGAGAAGTATTATAGTAGTTATATTCTTGTACATAGGAGCAGTATTATAGTAGTTATATTCTTGTACATAGGAGGTAGTATTATAGTAGTTATATTCTTGTACATAGGAGCAGTATTATAGTAGTTATATTCTTGTACATAGGAGCAGTATTATAGTATCTGTATCTAGGCTCTTGTATTACAGTTTAGCACATTCTTGTATTCTCTATTATGTTACTTGGACCTTCAGATAAATCGTTTTGCTCTATAGATTAACCTATGGAGCTCAGACATAATAAATCCTCTTCACTCTCTCTGTCACAGTTGCTCGGGGAGATTCGGTTTCTATGAGTTGCAGTCGTGGTGTCCTCCTTACACCGTCCTTGGTGCAGGGTTCAGTTTTTCTTCTTCAGTACAATATTGGATGAAGAAATAAAGTGGTTACAAAAACATCACAGAATGTGACAGAATACACCATGTGCGGTATAAAGAGCGAGGCCTCCCTGAACACAATAAATGTTCTGCTCATTCGACACCAACACTTACCAGCTGTAAATTAAGATGCCATTTTTAGGTTGATTTTTGCAGCACTTTTAAGACTTCACTTCTTGGAGCTTTCAGTATTTATCAGTAGTGGCATTATGTGAATTCACATTATAAAACCTAAGTAGGTGTGTGGGGGGGGGGGAGGTAGTTTATTATTTGCTGTTCAGGGGTAACATTGTGTGATGTGCGATGTTCTGCAGCTAACATTCTTCTCAAGGTTGTCAGGTTTACTGCAGACATTGGATTTCTTCTGGCGATTCCTGTGGATTTTGGCTCTGTATCTGGAGAAATGTGTGAGCAATCTGTAATGAAGTGTAGAATCTGGAAAGTAAGGCAAGGAGCTGTAGGATTTTAAGGATTTATCCAGGCCTGGATATTGATCTGTCCATCATCAATATAAGATTGTTGGAGATCTGACATTCCCACCGATCGTCTACTGTTGGATCTGCACTCTATACACTGTGTAGAGACCCTGCCGGGTGCCCACATAGCCTCCCATTCTAGTAAATGGCGGAGCGGAGCGGAGCTGCAGTAGTTTGTCAGTCATTACACAGTGTCCAGAGCGGTCTGCAGGTCCAGACACAGCTGACAGGTCGACGTGCTGGGATCTGATAGAGATGTTTTAAGGACTGGCCATCAATATCACGTCTTGGACATCTTCTTTAACCTGTTAAGTGATTTTCCATTTTTGTGTTACATTCTTTTCTTCCTCACCTTCCTAAAGGTATTTTCTTCAAAAATCCCTTTGAGGACGTGTAGGACAAATTGTTCTTCATCATGGCACCATCTAAGCTGGGGGAAAAAAAATCAGAATAGGGTGGAATTGGATAAAAACCACAATTGCGCCATCTTGTTAGAGGTTTCATTCTTACAGCATTCACTGGGTTGTCTATTCCTCACATGGGTACAATACCAAATTTATATACCGTATTTTTCGGACCATAAGACGCACTTTTTTTCCCCCCAAATTTGGGAGGAAAATGGGGGTATGTCTTATAGTCCAAATGTAGTGGGTGGGGGCGACAACGGTGGAGCAAGGTCGCCCGGAGTGGTACAGGGCTCGCCGGCAGCTGGAGATGGCTGGGGCCCCGCAGCACCATGATTGAGGTCGGGGAAAGCCTGGTTCCTCCATCGCTGTACTTATAGTCTGCCAGGGGAGGTAAGTAAAAATAACAAACACTTCTACTCACCTCTCCTGGGCTTCCGACGATCCCCTGGATGCTGCTCAGGGTTCTTTCAGGCCTGTGATTGGGTCCCGGCATTCACATGTGGTGCACCGGCGTAATGACGTCATCGCATCCTTTGTGACCTCTGACGCCCAATAACAGTCCCTAGCTGTGATGTCTAGGACACGTCACAGGCAGAAGAGGCCCAAAGAAGATGCAGAAGAGAACCGGATTGAGCGAGGATGCCCAGGAAATGTGAGTGTGTTTGTTATTTTTAATAATTTCTCCTGAGCCTCCGATTATTATACACTGGGGTCTGAGAAGACCCCAGTGTATAATAATAGCACATGGAGCATATTATACTGTGGTAAGCATATTGTACTTTGTGGGGGCCACTGTGAGGAGCATATTGTACTGTGTGGGGGCCACTGTGAGGAGCATATTGTACTGTGTGGGGGCCACTGTGAGGAGCATATTGTACTGTGTGGGGGCCACTGTGAGGAGCATATTGTACTGTGTGGAGGCCACTGTGAGGAGCATATTGTACTGTGTGGGGGCCACTGTGAGGAGCATATTGTACTGTGGGGGCCACTGTGAGGAGCATATTGTACTGTGTGGGAGCCAGGCGGTGCAGGTACATTAGGAGAAGAAAGCCTGCGCCACCCATATTTGCCTCCATCACATGACTGGTGTGTCTCAAAATAACATTCCACTGCAGGCCCACCTGTCAATGTGGTCCTGCACCTGTTGCAAAACTACAACTCCCATCACGCTTGGACAGGTTGGTGATGTAGTTTGGCAACAGTTGCAGAGCCACACAGGTAGTACAACACTGCTGTCCGCATACAAGAGTGTTGCACAACCTGTGGCCCTCAGCAGATTCCTCCCCCCCCCCACAATTTTTTTTTTTTCCATATTTTTCTCCTCTAAAACCTAGGTGCGTCTTATGGTCTGGTGCTTTACGAAAATGCAACACTGAATTCTTTCTGTTGCCAGATTGTGTAACTTGTTAATATTTCCCTGTACAGGGTTGTGTAAGGACAGGTTGTTGTATGTTGTATATATGAACACCATTTTGGGGAATGTTTGATATTTTTATTACATTTTATTCGGAGGTGAATTGGCGAACAGATGGTTTCATTGCCCCCAATGTGGGATAAATATTTGTATAGCTGGGGTATTTTGTGGCAATGGCTGGTTGTGCATCTGGTGCGGAACCGTCTAAAATTGACAAACGAAAAAAAAATTCTACAATCTGACTTTTTTGTCCAGCCCTTTCAGCGACGTTAGTGTAAACTTTTACAGTCTTTATTTTTTTCATACTTTTTAAAACTTATGTCTTTTTTTTAACCTCTTAGTGTACCTGAACCCTCGGAGGTCTGATCCCAATAGTGTAACTTTCCGGCTGCCTCTTCACTTACTTTGTGTCTCTGCGCTGTGAGTGTTCACGTTGTTACGACTGACGTTACGAGCCTGTGTGCGCTATTAGATTGGTTACATTGTGTTTGTCTGTCGTGCCTTAGATTACACCTTGATCATGTTTTATTAGTAATCATCTATGTAGTGTTATATATTGTGTATTTTTGGATCCAGGCTCCATTTTTCTATTTGTTGCCTAGATCTGCGGTTTTTCGGGATTTCAATGATCCTGATGAGTTTTATTAAAGCGGGAACAAAACGTTACTGATTGCGTTTGAGCGTCTAGAAATGAATGATGACGCTGCCAACTATATGTAAATCCCGGCTACAAAGTGCGGCTTGTATATGGAGTTAAGTGCTATTCATCTGCCGCTCCAGCAATTAATGTGAAGACGTATCCTGTGGGAACAGCAATGTGCTCAGATTCTGGAAAATAGAAGGTTTTTGTGCGTTTGAGGCGATGTGCCCTTGTTTTTGTAGTCAGGTATGTGAGCACACAATGTATGGATTTCTGTGCTGGAATAACATGTTTTTCCTTCTGTTTACAGACTGCTCTCTCTGCATCCGGAAGTTTCTGTCGTACAAGACGCAGTGTCCCACCTGCTGTGCGGTATGTCCCCAATGTCCATCATTTCTTGTCTAACCTTTGTAAGGCCAATGCCAGACGCTTCCTTTGGCTCTGAGGCGGGGGACATTTGCTCCAACCTGAAACACATGATGTGATTTTAATGGGTGTTTAATGGGCACCATAGTCGTCACCGGTGACTTGCAGTGCGTTACTTTATTACATATTAGTCATTAAACAGAGTTACCAAATACGTGCATTTTTTTAATAAGTTTTTCCAATATACTTTCTGTATATGTTTCTCATGATTGGCAAGATCTCAGCTTGTAGTCAATGAATGTGGAACCTTCACTGCTTACTTACAGTGGATATAATCTCTACTGGTCATGTGATGATCACACAGGTGCACTGCTCGCTACAATACATATATCACAGCATGGTCTTGTAATGATCTGTGCACACTGACCAGGACATAGAGTTATAGCCATATATTAATATCCAGGTAAGTGCTATGACACCGGAATACCCTCAGATGTCTGCGTGTACTAGATCCGTGGCTGAACGGCATAGCGCATGGATGATATCCATGTTCTGCCTGTGCCTCCACACACCCATGTATTACATATAGGATGTGTGCGGTGGATCTCGTATATTACATATAGGATGTGTGCGGTGGATCTCGTATATTACATATAGGATGTGTGCGGTGGATCTCGTATATTACATATAGGATGTGTGCGGTGGATCTCGTGTATTACATATAGGATGTGTGCGGTGGATCTCATATATTACATATAGGATGTGTGCGGTGGATCTCGTGTATTACATATAGGATGTGTGCGGTGGATCTCGTGTATTACATATAGGATGTGTGCGGTGGATCTCGTATATTACATATAGAGGGGGGCGCGGGTAGGATGTGTGCGGTGGATCTCGTATATTACATATAGGATGGGTGCGGTGGATTTCGTATATTACATATAGGATGCGTGCGGTGGATCTCGTATATTACATATAGGATGCGTGCGGTGGATCTCGTGTATTACATATAGGATGCGTGCGGTGGATCTCGTGTATTACATATAGGATGCTTGCGGTGGATCTCGTATATTACATATAGGATGCTTGCGGTGGATTTCGTATATTACATATAGGATGTGTGCGGTGGATCTCGTATATTACATATAGGATGTGTGCGGTGGATCTCGTATATTACATATAGGATGGGTGCGGTGGATTTCGTATATTACATATAGGATGCGTGCGGTGGATCTCGTGTATTACATATAGGATGCGTGCGGTGGATCTCGTGTATTACATATAGGATGTGTGCAGTGGATCTCGTGTATTACATATAGGATGCGTGCGGTGGATTTCGTGTATTACATATAGGATGCGTGCGGTGGATCTCGTATATTACATATAGGATGCTTGCGGTGGATTTCGTATATTACATATAGGATGTGTGCAGTGGATCTCGTGTATTACATATAGGATGCGTGCGGTGGATTTCGTGTATTACATATAGGATGCGTGCGGTGGATCTCGTATATTACATATAGGATGTGTGCGGTGGATCTCGTATATTACATATAGGATGTGTGCGGTGGATCTCGTATATTACATATAGGATGTGTGCGGTGGATCTCGTATATTACATATAGGATGTGTGCGGTGGATCTCGTATATTACATATAGGATGTGTGCGGTGGATCTCGTATATTACATATAGGATGTGTGCGGTGGATTCAACTGGATGTGTGCGGTGGTTCTCGTATATTACATATAGGATGCTTGTGGTGGATTTCGTATATTACATATAGGATGCTTGCGGTGGATTTCGTATATTACATATAGGATGTGTGCGGTGGATCTCGTATATTACATATAGGATGCTTGCGGTGGATTTCGTATATTACATATAGGATGTGTGCGGTGGATCTCGTATATTACATATAGGATGCTTGCGGTGGATTTCGTATATTACATATAGGATGTGTGCGGTGGATCTCGTATATTACATATAGGATGTGTGCGGTGGATCTCGTATATTACATATAGGATGTGTGCGGTGGATCCCTATAACATATAGGAGTGTGCGGTGGATCTCGTATATTACATATAGGATGTGTGCGGTGGATTACAAGGATCGTATATTACATATAGGATGTGTGCGGTGGATCTCGTATATTACATATAGGATGCGTGCGGTGGATCTCGTATATTACATATAGGATGCGTGCGGTGGATCTCGTGTATTACATATAGGATGTGTGCAGTGGATCTCGTATATTACATATAGGATGTGTGCGGTGGATCTCGTATATTACATATAGGATGTGTGCGGTGGATCTCGTGTATTACATATAGGATGTGTGCAGTGGATCTCGTATATTGGGGATTGTAGTAGAACAGCGACAGCTGGGATTGAGGGTTTTCAATAGAAAAGTCTACCTACCTGCTTTCCTATTGTCTTGAATGTCACTTCGGCTACATGGACACGATGATTGGGGTTTTTACTGTCCACATTGCATCTGTATGTCATCTGTAATCCACAGCTCTGCAAAAAGACTTGTGTGATCCCATACTGTTATCTGGGGGAATTAGTGCCGCAAATACAGACAGGAATAGGATCTGCTCCATATTGTGCTGATCTGGAAAAACTACGGACTTGTAGAGGGCCTTGGTATGCGGACCCATTCATTTCTATCTGTAATTGCAGATGATATAGAGAAAACAACTACGTGGGTGTGCATGGGACCTTCTATGAATGTGAATCGTCCTGCTTATAACACAACAGACCAGACTACAGCTGTGATATAGTGTAACTGCCTGATAGAACCGAACAGGGCAGTGTAGCTCTGTCTCTATTGATACACACTTTACATTCATTTGCTTACATGTATGGGGTTAGCAGCGAGACATCGCAGGACGTGCTTAGTGGGTGATTTCTTATAGTATTCTATTGATCGAGGGTGATGGAAGGATCCGCCGCTCCAGTATAATGTTCTCTTCATGCCTATAGATAAACCGCTGTGTGCTCTTTTTTTCCCTTATTCATCATGTGCCGCATAGAGGATTATGAACGCTCCCCCGACTGAGATCTATTCAGTAAGTGATAGTCAGTGTGTCTCAGAACATGGCATCTCAGCTCCGAGTTCTGTCTGTTCTCTCATACACAGTTATATTGTAGGGTATGTTCAGCGCTGTGTTCACCTGAACGTGGCAACCAGCTGACCCAGGGGGGTCCTGAGCGTCAGACCCCCAGTAATGACTTGTTGTTGACGTAGCCTAGGGATAGTTCATTAGTATTTAAGTCCCAGAAAACCCCTTTAAGGCTAAGGCCCCACATAGCGAAATGCAGCTAAAAAACGCAGCGAAAACGCATTGTCTTCCCTTATTAAACCTATCGGGGAAATGCCGGCGTTTCTGCTGCTATAATTCACATGCTTCGATTTTTTAAATCCTCGGACGATTTCCCTTCCTTTAACAACGCAGATTTTCTGCAGCAGATTTTTTCCTGCAATGTGTGGATGGGATTAGCCACAATCTCATTCACTTTGCAGGTATTGCAGCCTTTTATTCCCCGCCGTGTTTCCACGCTGTGCATTCACAATGTGGGGCTTTACCCTAACATCGCCTCTGGGAAGCCATAGATATAGACTGAACAGAGGAGCGCTGTCAGAAGATTTGGGGTCTGGGGGTTTTGGCCAGAAATGGGAGCTCTTCTATTTGTTTTTCCACTTCTAGTTTTGGCTTCACACGCACAGGCGACATAGATGGAAAAACGTCAACCTTGTAACTTTACAAGCAGATGTTATTCGGCTATGTGCGCATGAATGCCGAAAAAAAAGGGAGAAATGGATAAACGGTCCTCTCTCTTTTTTCTGGCTGTTTTGCACCCGTTTACATGGATTGAGGGATCTGTAAAAACCGACGAAAAAATGGCCGCGTAAATAGACACATTGAAATCAATGTCTTCTAAAAACTGTGACGACCATTGCAGAAATGACACGTGGACGTTTTTGAGGTTTATGTGTATAAGGTCTTAAGGTAATAAAGGTGAAGCAGAAGCGACCTCCTAGGAGGAGAGAAGACGACATAGCAGCTAGGCATCATCCACCAGATAACTGAGAGTCAAAAGCACAAGGCATATATAGTGTTATTCCCCATGTACACACCAGCAACACAAGGGACGGACATATTTACAGGGGTTTTCAGGATTCTGAACATTGATGACCTGTCCTTAGCATAGATCAGTGATATTGGGTTGGTTGGGGTCTCTGACATCCCCTAGGGTCAGCTGAGGTGTGGCTGCTACAACGTGTGTACACCGTGTATTCCTGCAGCTGATCAGTGGGGGTGCCAGGTGTCAGACCTACCAATATCATTTTAAGGATAGATTATCTACAGACCAGAAAACCTCTATAAGTAGTACTGGCAGGGGATGTCCCTACTATGAAGGTGTTAAATGAGCTGCCAGCATATCTTGGTGCGCATTCACACCTCACTAATGTTCTCTCCATGTAATGATGAAGACGCCGGCTCTTATAGAAGTGTTCTTGTTATAGACCAGCGCTGGCTGATGATATAGCCCGCTCCAGCTTCCATGCTGGTGCGTCTTATGGTGTGCACAGAAGCCTGTGTGTGAGTGCGGATCCCAGAAACCGCTGGAATGTTTCTTTTCTAAAGCTTTATAGTTGGCTGCGCCTCCTCCTACTGCAGCGCCCGCTGGATTACCTCAGTACTTTACCCAGTCCGTGGCATTAAATAAACCCACGCCACCATGGTCACCGTCATTCAGCTCATTCTTTGTATTCACAAGTGCTCGGTTTATAAAGCAGATGAATGGCGGAGTTGTGCGCATCGTACTGTGTGCATGGAGCCTCAATACGTGAGAGCCCGAGACTGTGTGTCAGGTACCGTGATCTGTAATACGGGGGCACCTCAGGGTACGGTTCTCGCCCCTTTCCTCTTCACACTGTACACTGCAGATTTTAGGTGCTCTCATCCAGCTGCTACCTACAGAAGTATTCTGACGACTCTGCAATAGTGGGTCTCATCACAGATGATGATGACAGGGAGTACAGAGAACTGAACCAGGATTTTGTGGACTGGTGCCACCGGAACCACCTGAAGATTAACACGGGGAAGACCAAGGAGATGGTGGTGGACTTCCGTAAAGGCAGAAGCCCTCCTAAACCAGTGGACATCCTGGGGACGGGCATCGAGATTGTGAACACCTATAAGTACCTGGGTTTGCTCCTTAATAATAAGCTGGACTAGGCTGATCATATGGAGGCCCTGTACAGGAAGGGCCACAGCAGGCTCTACCTGCTTAGGAAGCTGAGAGCCTTTGGAATCCGGGGGGCACTTCTTAGAACTTTCTTCAACTCGGTAGTGGCATCAGCCATCTTCTTTGGAGTGGCCTGCTGGGGGAGCAGTATATCAACCAGGGACAGAAATAAACTTGTCAAGCTGATTAGAAGGGCCAGCTCTGTCCTGGGGAGCCCACTGGACCCAGTGCAGGTGGTGGGTGACAGAAGGATACTGTCCGTGGTGAGCTCCATGCGGGAGAATAACTCCCATCCCATGCATGAGACTGTGATAGCGCTGGGCAGTACTGTCAGTGACCGACTGCTCCACCCTAGGTGTGAGAAGGAGCGCTATCGGAAGTCTTTCCTCCCCACCGCGGTTAGGCTGTACAACCAACACCGACCTAAGCGGAGATCATTACACACAGAGAACTGAAATATCTCTCTGCCTGTTATATCCCCCCCCCCCCCCGCTACGTCCTATCTGTCTGTCTGCTATTAATGTAATGCCTCTCACCTTGGAACATTCCTGTACATGTTGTATTTGTATTTGTATCTGCTTATCTTATCTTATCTTTGCTGCTGTAACACACTGAATTTCCCCATTGTGGGACTATTAAAGGACTATTATTATTATTATTATTATTATGAGAAGTCACGTATAGTCTGGGGGCTGTGCTAGGCGTCTTCCTGTAAAAAGAAATAGAAGGATTTGGTCGTGTTCAGGAAACACTTTCTACATTAATGGTTTCCTTATGTGTTTAGTAGAGACTTGTATCAGCGCAATTCAGAATCCCCGTGGTGCGAGTTTTCTGCACTGACAATTATGAGGGTTGTTACATTGTTTCTTTTTTCTATGTTATTAAATATTAAGTGTTTCCTCCTAAAATAAAAGCAAAAATATAAGCAAAGTAGGTGAAAGGTAGTAATGTATGTATTATTGAAGAACATGTACTAAACAACTTCATTTCCCAGCAGCTTTTGTATCAATAATAAATTTTGTAATATTCTTTATTCACAAATTTTGGCTCTTCTTTTGCTTGTGTATTGAGATCTATCCCTGCTTCTCATTGTGTACAGTGTACGGGCTATAGGGTGTGGGGGTCACTTCAAACCGCTGTATCCGGGGTATTATAGAACTTAGAAACTTGATTTTGGTGTCTTAAAAAAGAGGAGATTCTCCCCTATGGTGTGATAGTAAGGATGATTTATAGAGATATCCCTGATGGAATCCACAGTCAGGATTGGGATATTTATCTGCAGCCCGTACACTGTACATATTGAGAAGCAGGGACAGCCGGATCTCACACAAAGGAGCCAACACTTGTAAATAAAGTATATTACTAAATGTATTATTGAAACAAAATCTGCCAGAAAAACACAAGTTGTCTGAAAGTTTAGTTACACTTTAACGAACATTTCTCACCGGAAGGAAAAGCTCACTAGTTTAGTATATAGATTCCACCAAGATATCACCGGCGGCATAGCAGATGAGATGTAAACAAGTCCTGTATACATACTGCGGCTAAAACACGCAGCAGAAACGCGCTGCAGGTCTTAGGCGGCTTTCACACTACACAGCTTCAGACATGAGACTCGGCCTGTACCTTGTTTCGGGAGGTACTTTAAACCTTGCAGGACAGTACTGGGACTCCTAGCATCTTACATAACTATAATGTTAGGAGTCCCACTCCCGGCATAAGGCGCCCACATGGACCGTACCTCACGGCTGAGACTCGGTACTGTGACCGCCACATAATGTCAATTATTGCTGCAAGTTTCTCCCACAGATTTCATCCTCTGCAATGCACTTTTGGGTGTTTTTTTGCTGTGGTGACTTATGGAGGAACACATAGGAAATTCTGCAGCATGTGTGGCCTGGCCTTAGGGTGCATTCATACATAGCAGGTCCATACATCTGAATGGGGTTGTTTTCTGATTGGATTTCTGTAAGTTCCATTTAGGTGAATGGGATATTAGAAGAAGTTTCTGCAATATGATGTGTTGTGTGTGCATGTTCCCTTATGATTAGACATTGGTTGTCATTTCTGGAGTGTATTAGGCCGTGTGCAGCACTCGTATATAGTGCCCTATAGCGGTAATAGGTAGTATGGATGTGTGTGGTTGTAAGGACGTACCGCATGTAATGAGATTATGTATTCCCAGGAACACGCACTGATCTGCGACATCCAGCTAAATGTATCAGCGAACAGAACAGGTGCCAGTGTCGGTGTTTTATGCTGTTATGGCTGGGCGTCGTGGGATTATCTCGGGGAACGGTTTGTGTGTTCTCAAGGAATGAACTCATCTTACTAGTCTTGTACTTAATCATTCTGCTGTCACCAGGGCCGAGTACAATAGCGCTCCGCTCTACCCGTGCATGGAGCCGCACAAGATCATTAGATTGTGGTTGTGTAAATGAGAAATACACAATATATAAATTTCTTGAACAATAAAATGTGCGACAGTTTTTCTGTTGCGTTGATGGAACATTTAATGCATATATTTCTACAGTACGATGTGTGATGTAGCAGAGCGGTGTTTGTCATTTGTAGGGAACATGTTACAATGTTTTGTTATAATGGACATGAATAAGATGTAAATGGTGTAAAGAATCCCCTGTAACATTGTGTAACCTGCTTATATAATAGGGCGTGCTGAGTCCTGACCTTCCGGCCTTGTTTGGTTTCTTCCATCCAGCTCTCTCTGTCATGTCTCTAAATTCCTCCTCGTGGCTCTGACTGACGTGCTGCCTTTTACTCTTCATACGTGTACAGAGCAGCAGAGCCATGTTCCTGGGCATGCACGCGCAGCAGGAAAGCAGGGCAGAATACACCTGGTTACCTTGTGCATTGGCATATCTGCAAGATCAGGAGGAGCCATAGAGTGGTGGGGGGAGGTCAATCCAGGCCGAAGGGGCAGGAGTGGAGACTGGGCTGCCTGACTCTTAAGGATAACAGCACCACCCCTATGACTATTCACAGGTGCTTAGTATACTGAGCTTAAAGTGCAAAGTTTTCCATGTTAAATTCTCCCTCCATTGAACTAGTCTGCTATGTGTTAAGTGTCTGGGAATGGAGGTCTTGCACTTGTCTGGATGACATCCATGTACCCCCTTCTTGCCTCCATGACACTATTCACTTCTCACAGGGAGCCCAGGCCACAAATTGGACAGGTATAGGACCTGTCCTGAGTTTTTCCTGGGTCTCGCTGCTGCATACATGGGCCTGTGATAATACACAGGTGTGTGTATGGGGCCATAGAGAAGAATCGGTCGTGTACCTGTTGTTCAATGTGTATAGTAATGTGCACGTCCACCTGATGAGCTGAGTGCTAGTGGACGCACATGCTCAGTCTCTCTCCCCACAGCCAGGCCTCTACAGAGTGATCCTCGGTTCACTGCAGGGCAGCCAATAGGAATAGCTTTCTGTCCTGCCTGTCAGACGGAGCAGAGGCTCTGCATAGGGGCCTGGCTCTAGGGGGTGCGGAGGTACCCAGACCCTGTAGCATCAGGGGGCCCAAAAGCTTCTCTACAACATAAGATGATACAAGTATTATAGATAGCACATGGTGAGTGGGGGGTCCCATTACAGATTTTGCTTTGGGTCCAGGGGATTTAGGTTATGCCTCTGGCTCAGCAGTACATGGTGGTATAGCTGAGTAGTCTCCTTCTGTAGGGTGTAGGGACTATAGTCTCAGCTGCCAGAGGTGGAAGGAGACTGATTCTGCCCAAAGCTGTACCCTGCACTCCAGGTTGTGGCATGGCAATGATTCCTGGAATAAGCCCTTTAAGAAGATTACAAGTGAAATGATGAATAGGTCCCTGTGTATGTGCCAGAGAAGTGCACCCAGTTTTATGAATGGGAGTCTTTACTCTTAGCAGTAAGTGCGCATGGTATAGATTGCCCAGGCCCCGTGCAAATGTCTTCTGTGTCCTGCAGTTGCCATGGAGACCCAACATCAATTTTCAGAATTTACTCCAGCGAGTAGCGATACCTGATATTGCTGCGGTGCAGCGGCCGCCGAGGTCAGCTCCGAGTGCTCGTCCGTATAAAGATGAAAAAAAAGTCACCGTAATAAACGTAAAAAGGCCTATAAAGTGCGGCTTGTATCCTGTGCCCGACACTGATCGCTGTCTCTCTTTCCAGGCTGTCACCGAGTCAGATTTACGGAATAACCGGTTATTGGATGATCTGGTGAGAACGTTTGTCAGCGCCAGGTACGTCTCCCCATCCCCCCCTCTGATGTATAAACCAGATCCAGAGTGACGGCACTTTGGGTTATTGTATTATATTGTACTTATCTTGTCATTTGTCCGGGATGGATGATGTATACGCTGCTGTATTTATGGACTAGACGACAGCTATAAATATAGCCAGAGGTAAGCGGGGAGAGGACAACAGGCGCACGTCTCTCCTCTAACTTGTCATTGTCTCTTATTCAGTGACATTGACTCCAGTAAAGTGACGTTGTGATGGCAGGATAAAGACAAGATATATGCGGAGGGATTGTATTCTTATCTGTATGGGATCCTTTAGTCTTTTGGGGAGATTATGCAGTAACAGTGCAAAATTACAGATCATTTTAGCACAAGTCCCCACCCCCCTCCCTCTGCTTACCATTGTGATGTCACTTTGTATTACTTTGACATCAGCGTGTATTTTCCAGATCTCCTAACTTGGTGCAGGGCAGAGTAATGACCATGAGGCCAGGCTCTCTCCAGCTCTGTATAAAGACGGCTGATTTAGTTTGGGATCTGGATCTGTGCAGCGCGGCTCATTACATGGGGTGTAGTCTTTATCATGGTCAGGATAATGACCTCAAATAGGCTCAGCATATAGCAACGCTGGCCATGCACACTCTGCTCCCCTACACACATGCATGCTCAGCTCAACCGATTGGTATATGTGTCCTGAATGGACAAAGGGAAGAAAACTCTGCCCCCTCAGCCTTCCTGTGCCCCTCCTTCAGCCTCCTCTCTCTCAATCTTCCACCTTCCCCTCTCTCTTCCCTCCACCTTCCCCTCTCTCTTCCCTCCACCTCTCCTCTCTCTCTCCCCTCCACCTTCCCTCTCTCTCCCCTCCACCTCCCTCTCTCTCCCCCCCCCTCCTCCCTCTCTCTCTCCCCCTCCACCTTCCCCTCTCTCTCTCCCTCCACCTTCCCTCTCTCTCCCCTCCACCTTCCCCTCTCTCTCCCCTCCACCTTCCCTCTCTCTCTCCCTCCACCTTCCCCTCTCTCTCCCCTCCACCTTCCCCTCTCTCTCCCCTCCACCTTCCCCTCTCTCTCCCCCCCACCTTCTCCTCTCTCTCCCCTCCACCTTCTCCTCTCTCTCCCCTCCACCTTCTCCTCTCTCTCCCCCTCTCTCTCCCCTCCACCTTCCCCTCTCTCTCCCCTCCACCTTCCCCCTCTCTCTCCCCTCCACCTTCCCCCCTCTCTCTCTCCCCTCCACCTTCCCTCTCTCTCTCCCCTCCCCTCCCTCTCTCTCCCCTCCACCTTCCCCCTCTCTCTCCCCTCCACCTTCCCCTCTCTCTCCCCTCCACCTTCCCCTCTCTCTCCCCCTCCACCTTCTCCCTCTCTCTCTCCCTCCACCTTCCCCTCTCTCTCCCCTCCACCTTCCCCTCTCTCTCCCCTCCACCTTCCCCTCTCTCTCTCCCCTCCACCTTCCCCTCTCTCTCCCCTCCACCTTCCTCTCTCTCTCCCCTCCACCTTCCTCTCTCTCTCCCCTCCACCTTCCCCTCTCTCTCCCCTCCACCTTCCCTCTCTCTCCCCCTCCACCTTCCCCTCTCTCTCCCCCCCCCCCCCTCTCTCTCCCCTCCACCTTCCCTCTCTCTCCCCTCCACCTTCCCTCTCTCTCTCCCCCCCCCTCCCCCTCTCCTCTCTCTCTCCCCTCCACCTTCCCCTCTCTCTCTCCCTCCACCTTCCCCTCTCTCTCCCCTCCACCTTCCCCTCTCTCTCCCCTCCACCTTCCCCTCTCTCTCTCCCCTCCACCTTCCCCTCTCTCTCCCCTCCACCTTCCCCTCTCTCCCTCCCCTCCCCCCCTCTCTCTCCCCTCCACCTTCCCCTCTCTCTCCCCTCCACCTTCCCTCTCTCCCCCTCCACCTTCCTCTCTCTCTCCCCTCCACCTTCCCCCTCTCTCTCCCTCCACCTCCCCCTCTCTCTCCCTCCACCTTCCCCCCCCCCCCCCCTCCCCTCCCCCCTCTCCCTCTCTCTCCCCTCCACCTTCCCCTCTCTCTCCCCTCCACCTTCCCCTCTCTCTCCCCTCCACCTTCCCTCTCTCTCCCTCCACCTCCCTCTCTCCCCCTCTCCTCTCTCTCCCTCCACCTCTCCCTCTCTCTCCCCTCCACCTTCCCTCTCTCTCCCCTCCACCCTCCTCTCTCTCTCCCTCCTCCTCTCTCTCTCTCCCTCCACCTTCCCTCTCTCTCCCCTCCCTCCTCTCTCTCTCCCCTCCACCCTCCCCCCCCTCCCTCTCTCTCTCCCCTCCACCTTCCCCTCTCTCCCCCTCTCCCCTCTCTCTCCCCTCCACCTTCCTCTCTCTCTCCCCCCTCTCCTCTCTCTCTCCCTCCACCTTCCTCTCTCTCCCCTCCACCTTCCCTCTCTCTCTCCCTCCACCTTCCTCTCTCCCCTCCCTCCTCTCTCTCCCCCCCTCTCCTCTCTCTCCCCTCCCCCTCTCTCTCTCTCTCCCTCCACCTTCCTCTCTCTCCCTCCACCTTCCCCTCTCTCTCCCCTCCACCTTCCCTCTCTCTCCCCTCCACCTTCCCCTCTCTCTCCCCTCCACCTTCCCTCTCTCTCTCCCTCCACCTTCCTCTCTCTCTCTCCCTCCACCTTCCCTCTCTCTCCCCTCCACCTTCCCCTCTCTCTCCCCTCCACCTTCCCTCTCTCTCCCCTCCACCTTCCCCTCTCTCTCCCTCCACCTTCCCCTCTCTCTCCCTCCACCTTCCCCTCTCTCTCCCCTCCACCTTCCCCTCTCTCTCCCCTCCACCTTCCCCTCTCTCTCTCCCTCCACCTTCCCTCTCTCTCCCCCCCACCCTCCCCCCTCTCTCTCCCCTCCACCTTCCCCTCTCTCTCCCCTCCACCTTCCCCTCTCTCTCCCCTCCTCCTTCCCCTCTCTCTCCCCTCCACCTTCCCCTCTCTCTCCCCTCCACCTTCTCTCTCCCCTTCCAGCCTCCTCCATCTCCCTCATGATCGGAGTGATGACATATTATTGCTGATGCCGTCACCTTATAAAATACCCCTCTAATTATGATGCGTGTCTATGGGGAAAACCTGGGGGGATTATTAAACCCCACAATAGTGGCAGCTGAATGCAAGCCTGCTCTGCCTTTAAAGGGAATGTGTCGTCAGAAAATGATTTATTTTAACCACATTTCTGTTAATCATATTTTGTAAGAATTTTTTACATGTCACAATCTATGACTATTTCCTGCACTCTCCACTCTGGCCACTAAGCCTTGCCAATACTGTAGGGGTATTCATTTACATCACAGACTGGATTACAATAGAAGATCATACCACTGCCCCCTCATTACATCACTACTGACTATAGATGATGTCACAGCTTAGCTCCTCCCCCCTCCCTGCACAGACCATGTCTAGAAGACTCTCCCATAGGCCTCAATGAGTCGACCCCAGACTATTGCTGCCTATGGCCGTGACTGTGCTGTAAAGTGTATCACTAAATGCTGTTACCAGAGCAGAGGAGAAGCTCAGGGGAGATGGCCGCCCCATAATCATGGACAGGAAATAGAATTAAAAAAATATACAATCAGAGAATAAAAAACAGGTTAGAAAAAAAAGTGATAATTTCACTATCTGGTTTTAATAAACTAAAGAATGGCGACCCCGTCCCTTTACATCCTGCACTCTTTGTACGTTTTGCAGCCGCTAGACTCCCTCAGCCCTTACATCTGCCTGTTGCATCCCATTAAAGTCTTTCCTAATTACATTTTCTGGGTCGGCCATGTCTGCTCGCGGCTTCTCCTCCACTCCTTAAATAGGTTTGTGATTTTGCAATCCAGAATAATGAGACCAAAATTGAAGCGAGTCATCAAATCTAATGTCGGATCATTCCGCGTCTCATCATCCAAACTTTTTAATACGCCTTTTAATTTTCATTGGATTTTGCAGTTGTTTGCCTCGGTATGATATAAATGGGTGGGTACGGGGGGTGCCGAGCTCTGGGCGCAGCTAAACCATTTATTCTGATTGCGTTTAGTTTGGAGGTGAAGCATCTGTACATTTACGTAGTGAATTATGCAGATTGTCACATAATCTAATTTGTTTCCTCTCTGCAAACAAATGAAATCTTTGTGCAGGATGCGGTGTTCAGATTGATGGGGTAGAGCGAGGCGGTAAACTCCTGCCAGTCTCCAGACACCACAGGGGACTGGCTGCTTCCTCTCTTAGTAGTTCACCGCTCTCACCTGGTCTACACACGGCCATCTGGATAAAGAGCTGTCCCTACCAAATATACAAGTATCCACCAGTAACTACATTGTTATACCGCCATATGACTGGCCCCATCACATGCCCTGCTGGGGTATTCCCGAGACTGCGGGCACAGGGCTCCTAATGCATCATTCAATGTGCAGTTGTTATCCACGTGATAAGTACAATCCTCTCCTTAAATACTCTGTGCTGCTGGTCAGCCCTGTCCCATACACTGTGTAACTCCCAGTCTGTAACCTCACACTCATCTCCTTAAATACTCTGTGCTGCTGGGCATCCCTGCCACGTCTACTATGTAAATCTCAGTCTGTAATCTTCTGTAAGATCAGCACACTACCCTTCTGCAATCCTCTGTGCTGCTGGGGACCCTGCTCATACACACTATGTATCTCTCACCCTGTGACCTCCTCTATAAGATCAGCACACTCCTCTGCTGAAATACTCTGTGCAGCTGGTACCCTGCTCCTTCCACATTTAATATATTTCCTCTATTGTATGGACTGTATTGAGAGCTTTCTTACGTATTATTCTCAGCCTCGCGTTTGATCTGCACAGCTGTCTCCCCTGTCACATACAGTTGATACTTGGCGACCATAGCCATGGTTTCCCATAAAAGTCACAATTACCGGAACACGCAAGAAAAAAAATCACTTTGTGCCAATATACTCAAGTGATTTGTTGCAGTTTTGATCAATTTCAATTCATAATGAAGGAACATAATGTATAAGATAAGACGCCCCGTCACAATGTATCGGATGAGACGCCCCGTCACAATGTATCGGATGAGACGCCCCGTCACAGTGTATCGGATGAGACGCCCCGTCACAGTGTATCGAATGAGACGCCCCGTCACAGTGTATCGGATGAGACGCCCCGTCACAGTGTATCGGATGAGACGCCCCGTCACAGTGTATCGGATGAGACGCCCCGTCACAGTGTATCGGATGAGACGCCCCGTCACAGTGTATCGGATGAGACGCCCCGTCACAGTGTATCGGATGAGACGCCCCGTCACAGTGTATCGGATGAGACGCCCCGTCACAGTGTATCGGATGAGACGCCCCGTCACAGTGTATCGGATGAGACGCCCCGTCACAGTGTATCGGATGAGACGCCCCGTCACAGTGTATCGGATGAGACGCCCCGTCACAGTGTATCGGATGAGACGCCCCGTCACAGTGTATCGGATGAGACGCCCCGTCACAGTGTATCGGATGAGACGCCCCGTCACAGTGTATCGGATGAGACGCCCCGTCACAGTGTATCGGATGAGACGCCCCGTCACAGTGTATCGGATGAGACGCCCCGTCACAGTGTATCGGATGAGACGCCCCGTCACAGTGTATCGGATGAGACGCCCCGTCACAGTGTATCGGATGAGACGCCCCGTCACAATGTATAAGATAAGACGCTCTGTCACAATGTAGGAAGAGAAGAGGCAGAAGAAATACCAGAAACGCTGCGTAACAAGACTGCAGAAAATTGAAGCCCATCCTTGATGTCCTGGCTTGTGTTACACTCCTGGCTGGGGGACTGAGAACTTACACCTGCACCGCTTTATTCGCTTGCAGTAATTGTGTCTTCACTATCATCCAGGGGAGGCTGCGGTCAGACAATCATGTGAACAGCGTTCAATTATTTCTGGCACTTACGAGTCGTTCTATGCTATAATGGTCACAGCCATGTGGTTTAATACGCCAGGACTAATAGGAATGCAGCCTGCGGTTTTCCTAGGAACCGTTGACCTCCGAGTGAGGTTGAACTGTCGGCGGGTTAATGTGACGCTCTGCTGTGTAGGAATAGATATCTTACCTGCTACCTCTGGACCAGTTGGGTAATTCTAAGCAGGGCAGATGTAGGGATTGCAATATCATTACAATTTCACTGCAATCTCTGCCTTTTAACCTTTATAAGAATGGAATATGTAAAATGCGGCTAAAGTTTCTTATCCCATGGATAGGTTGGTTGTGCCATGTGTGAACATTGTGCCATACTGGGCAAAAACTTCTCCCACAATGCAGTACATCAGAACTTGCTCTGTACAGACTTGTAAAGGGGGATTCACCCTTTACGTTACCTTATGATACCATATTACTAGAGCGGGCCTCACTTTATGATCGGTGGGGTCTGATCCCAGATCTTGAGAATGACCCGGATGCAACACTGATGTTACGATGTATCCCATTTACCTCTTCCTTGCCCCCGACCACCTCACTGTACAAGGAACTGCAGCTGGCCCCATACACTTGGATGTGATTGTACTACAATCCCCTATACAGCAGGTGGCCAGGACCCCTTTATTGTCAGGGTCTATTGTGATGCCATGTCCTAGTGATTTAGGATGGGAATACTTCTCTTACCAGCAGGTGGGAATGGCCAGATCTGAGTTTGTAACTTGAAGAGACAGACGGACTGGAGCAAGCCTACATCCATAGAAGATCTGGGCTTAGTTCTCCAAGATGGCAGCGGGAACAACCTCCCTGCCGAGAAGAATTGATGGAAGGCAAAGGGGAAAGGTCACAACAAATATTGCTGGATTTACATTTCTCTTTTCTTCATTTGTAGTAATAAACTATTAACCCTTCTGTATCTGAAAGCATTCATATGCAGCGTTCTGCCGCTTCGTGGCTTCTTCCTCCAATATCTCATAACATTAGAGGATCTTCTATTATAATCCACTATTGAACGCTGGACTAATGGAATTTTGCAGCAATAAAGTCTATCACTAGAGCCGATGACTGGGATTTATGGTCGGGGGCTGTTGAGTCTTGGAATTCATCCATTGCTTAATGCGTAAGCGGCACAACAGAGTAAGTTTAATGGTTGACTTCCGTATCTCACGGCCCATAATGAGCAACTTAGATTCCTATTAGCGGGCCCCTGCGGCTCAGGGCGGATAAATGTAGGCCGAAGCGTGGAGCTTCTGCTTTCTTGTGTATTAGCCCTGCCAATGTTATCTATAAGTCCACATAATAAATCAGATAGCTCTTCTTGTAATGTATAATATATCTATTTTGCCTTTCCTCCTCCGCAGCCATGGAGACAGGAGACAGCCGCTGATTTCTCAGTTTTTATTTTTGGTATTTCTTTATTTTCCGTCCTTTTGATCTATCAAAATTTTTTTGGATTGGGCAAAAAGCGATAGAAAGCTGCGGGACGTGGTGAGGGATGGCCCGCTGTGACCTGACATGTGAAGAGTCGGGTATTTATATACGGAAGACTTTTTGAGAATGTTGGAGGCAGACGGAAAATCTTTCATATAGTGTGTGTGCTCGGGAACTTGTCATATGCCTGGTTTACCCTTTTATAGTCTTCGGTACACATAATCGGGTCAATCTACATGTGGCCGCTGATAACAACTCCAAAACTGGCCCAGCTTACTACAAGTGGTATTCATTAAGAGTTTCTCGCTTTACCCCTTACGGTTTGTAAATATAGTCTCGGTTTCCTTAGTTACATTAATAAATGATAAATCACAAACCACAATATTTACTAGAAGCTTTAGCTTGCCAATGTAGTTCATGAGCACAATCCTTCTCATTTCTGAGCCGCAGCAGTACAGACAACTGACTGTAACACTCCTGCAGCACTTGGTGCCCTGTGCGTGGTCTCTTAGGTATCCATATTCTGCAGGAAGCCTCACCGTGCAGCTTGTGTTGTAGTCAATGTGGGATACAGATGTCTAGGAGACAGTTTACAGGGCTACTTCTGCTGCGGGAGCTTTACAGGCAGTCGGGGGAGAGAGCAGCATGGGTGCCATGCCGCAGGAGCTCGCAGAGGATGAGGATGAACTACCTTTTAAAGTGGCGACTACTTTTAAATAAACTAAACCTAAAGTACATGCAAACTTTGTATTGTATCTTAAATGAGAGGGAATGCTTCTTTCCCAGATATTTGGCTCTTTTCTTCCTCTTCCCTTTCTTCCAAACTGCTTACCTAATGGGCAGCCGGTGTGGACCCGCTGTGCCACCTCCACAGTTTGGCTTTGGACCACTCCCAAGGACATTGCCAGGTCACTACCTCTTAGAGTGGTCCTGATGTAGGTGATAGCTGACCAGGAGACAGAAGTAATAGTGCAGTCTGATACAGGCCGAAGGTCAGGGCGGGCAGGGCAAGAGTGATGAGGTCCGCAACGACAAGATAAGTAATGTTAAAAGCTCAGTAAAGTAGGAAATGAGGTCAAAAACACAAGCCGGAGTCTTGTAGGCCAGGAACAAGCGCACCATAAAGCAGGAACTAGGCAAGCTAGGAACCTTTGCTCAGGAAGGGTGTGCTTAGTGAAGCAGACTTAAAGAGTAAGACAAAGTTATGGACCAGAGTCTCCTGTTTTCTCCATTTCCTGCTATGGGAAATAGTCTCCATCCACCAGCTCAAGGAGAATGGAGAATTAGAGAGAAGGACTATATAACTCCTCATGTACAGACACAGACATAGTGGGTGACACCCAGAGGCCTAGGAGTTATTTAGATTTAAAGAATTGAATGTAATTGCTTATATTGTAGATGTCTCCTCACGATATTCCTGACTTCTTATGTGCAGCCTCCTGATGTGGTGTTGTCTTGTTTTACGTTGCTCTAGAATGCTAGTTCCTGTCCGCCATATTACCTCTCATGGGGCCGTCTATCTCCTCGTCCTCTGTCTTCTCACTTTAACAATCAGTTAGTTTGAGTGCACGAGGACTAGTAACTTCAGTGTCAGGATAGAGCTCGGAGTGAGGGGTCGTGGAGGCGAAGGTTTGCCTCGCAGCGTTTCACAGGGCACTTCATCAGGCCGGCTCCGCTGGGAAGCTCTTCCATAAAAGTATGTGAAATGTTGGCAGAAATCTGTGGATGGAATATCCTCCGAGGCTGTGCGGCCACAATGTGCCTGAACGCTTTCCATTCCCATTAGAGGAGTCCTTAAAGTAATAACTAGACAGGAATTCGTCCAGCCGAGGTCTGCAGAAGTCTAAGTGGGGAGCTCGACATCTTCCATCCTCACAGGCAGGATGTCGGCCCTTGGTCCCGACATCTCTTGTGTAATTGGTTTCTAAAGCTTCTTTTTTATTACTCCAAAACCATCTCTGTTGTAGGGAAATAAAGACATTGAAGAGAACTGCACGGATATCGGGAGGTTAGGAGAGGTCACAAGAAAGGTGTCTACACGGCAGACAGAAAATAGAATCGCCTCGTGGCTGCTCTGTACACAGTCATTCACGTGTCACTACAGTCTCATCACCCGGCTCCATGTCGGACAGTCACGTGTGCAGGTTATGTGCGAGCCTCCTCCAATGGGGACAGCCCTGTTAAGGTGCAGGCAGTGCATTAGTATTTCCTGCCAAAAGTGGATTTTTTTTTTCTCTTGCCCCCACCATTCCCAAGCAATCAGCACAGGTAGTTTTGGTGTCTGATATGATAACTAGACTCCCTAATGTCAAGTGGATGGATTCGGACAAGATCAGGCAAGGGGAGCGTGACTCAGAGCTCTGACACTGTCTTCCTCTTTACCCATTATATGATGAGCCCCTGAAATGCAATGACTTTTCATTAAAGGGATTTTTGCAAGTCCTTCTCCTTGTCTGGCCCATTGTGATGATCCATTACTAGTCCATGAGCGTACGGCAACACCTGGAGTATTTACTAGGTGGTGGAACAAACGCTTGTTCCTAGCCCTGAGCCGCCACGCCAGTCATGTGCCCAAATTAATAGCGCAGTGCTGGGAAAGTGGGGTAAGGGTGTGTACACAAAGTGGCTTTATGAGAGCAATTTAAGGTGGTCGTCTGCCTCAAAAACCTGCCCCTAAAACACTGCATGGGATGAATGTCAGAATGCCAAGCCTGAGCCGTGTGGTTTTGTCATGGGTTTGCGTGGCAGAATGGGACTGATCAGAGGACACACGCTGGGGGAACCCTGGTTGAATCAGACCGGATGCTTTTTTTTTTCAGCATGTATTTACTGGAAGGCAGTTTAGGACCAGTTTTTGGTGAGGATTTTGACGGAGAAGACTGCCTCAAAAACCTCACCAAAATCCACCGTGTGAATATACCCTAAGGTAGCCCTGGAATTAACCCTGCGGTGCTGGACATACATAGTAAGGTGGCATTGAAGGTAACTTCCAGAGAAGAAAATTGCTTGATGGTTGCTGCAGATTCTGGAACTGTCCCATGAATCTAAATGGACCTTGCAGAAATCCATGTGCTTGGTGCCAAAACAACCCCAATGACATAGATAGAGCTGATCTCGCCCTTCTGCATGTGACTGTCCCCTGACTGGGGGCTATAGTCACTTTCCTCTGGGTTGGGGTGTGGGAGCCATTGTAGATCTTTACATAGAATTGGCAGAGGCGATCTCAGAGAAGATAGGACCAGGATCCTTTATGCTGTCCAGATGGGCTTTGGTAGCCGGCCTCATCCCCATTGGCTTTAGCATTCATCTAGTTGTATGGTGTATTCAGTATTTCAGAACATTATCTCCTAAATTGCTTGGATCGATGGTATTGTGACCCGCGGAGCGCTCTCCCCCTGGCCGAGGCCCACGCTCCTTATTAAATGTTAAAGCCTGCATCCGTTATGAGGAGATATGAAAAGCCTCTCTGAATGGGAAGGATGGCAGAATTTCACTTTCCTCTAATTTTATAAATGAGGCGACGGTCTGTTTCCTGGGAGATTGAAACCCCGACCACGTTCCCTCAATGCATCTCTTTCCATCAAAGCGGAGAGCTGCATTGTACGTCGGAGCGATCAGTCACTGTCTGGCCCACGGATTACCACATTCGCTGAGCGTGTGTGAGAGACACCTGATGATGAATTTAGTCTAATTTACTCTTTCCTTTTAGAGGATTATCACGTATCCTTGAAATGAATGGCAGGTCCCGGCAGCGAGGAGCCGCGCTGCTTCCTGCCTCCCGTCCATGAATCCACAGCAGAGCATTTCTTGACATTACATGGGAGGGATTCCCAGCTCGGATCTCGGCACGGTCGGTGGAGAACTCCAGCATGCAAGAAGTGCAAGAGCCATAAAAGCCTTCAGGTTATTGACATCACAGCTAAAATATTGCTTAGAAGTTTTTCTGGTGCGTTTCAGTCTGGCACGTCAACCTTCTGGCCTGTAATGCATTAGTAGTACTTAAGTTCTTGGCATTGTTTAAGGGGTTATCTTGCTCTTTTAATATTCATGTGCGATATTAGATCGGTTGGGGGTCTCCTGGCACTGCTGCCGATCACTTCTTGGAGCAGTACTTGACAGCGCCCCCTTATTTATTTACCGGGCACTTCTCTGTACTGTTAGTGTCAGGTTTTCTTAGTCTCAGTCCGTTCACTAGCTCTAGATGTAATATTGAAGTAAAAGAGCTTGTAATGAAGAGGACAAGACGTTCACTGGAGTGATAACATGTTTGGCTATGGCTGATCAGCGGGGGTGCCAGGAGTTAGATGTTCACCAGTCTAATATTGATGGCCTTGCATGAGGATTTTTAAGGACCCCTTTAGCTATAAGTGTAAGGTGGAAGGGGGCTCTTGGCTGCCAATGTGCTTATGTGTCTTACTGGGGTCCTCCTCTTCCCCCAAGTTGGCCGTTGTGTGCACAAGTTCCCTGTCTACTCTGTCGTGCCTGTAAGACATGCACTGGCCCTTACACCTTCTTAAAGGACTAGTCTGTACACCTGTTAATGTTCTGTCCATTTGGATTCACTTTAGCTCTAATTCCTATACTGTCCGACCTGTGCATTGATCCCTGACTTGTTCCTGATCCTGCTTCTGCCTTCTGTTTCTCATCCGCTTGGTTCCTGTTGCTGACCTTGGCTGTATTCTGACTACTTTATTTTTGCAGCCTGAGGGTGGGTTCACACTTGCGGCGGCACTCTGTCCGCGGCGAATCCGACCTAAATGTCAGAAAACTGGATAGGGAAAGGTTAGCGACGCATTGCTTAAAACCCCATTCACTTGAATGGGTTTTTAAATTATACGCGGGTGTGCACTTACACCCTCTGCGCCTCAAAACCGATTTTTTCGTCGGAAACAAAGTCAGACATGCAGGACTTTGTTTCCGACGAAAAAAACAGCTTCGCGGCGCAGAGGGAGTAAGTGCACACCCGTGCAATAATTTGAAAACCCATTCAAGTGAATGGGGTTTTAAGCAATGCGTCGCAAACCTTTCCCTATCCGGTGCCTATCCAGTTTTCCGACATTGGGCTTAGATTCGCGGCGGAATGGAGTGCCGGCACAAGTGTGAACCCGCCCTGACCTACACTTTGTCCTGCCCGATCCTTTGGTGCTATACATCATTGTCTCTCTGCCCCCGCCAATATGATGGCACTATATAAGTAAGCAAAATATATAATACAGTGGGAACACCCTGATGGGTAACAACGTGGTAGCCTTCTCATAGCACAGTCTAGGGCCCCATACAGGGTGACTACTGGGATGGTTACTTACACAACACTTAGGAGTGGCCCAAAGTCAAACCAGTTCCTTGGCACAGTGGATCCACACCCTGCTGACCATGATAACTGGCCGCCTCTGGTGAGGCCGCTGTGCTCCTGCACTGAAAGTACTCCGGAAACCTGGAGTAAGTTATCATAAATTTGATAGTGGCCATTCCCCTTGACACGCTCCTTTAAGGAAAGGACTGACTTGGCACTTGTATACCAAGCACATCTACTATAAAAGAAAGCAGCCCATAGGATGGAGAATGGTGCATGGACAGTTGCCTTGCAGTTCGACGTGTCGTCCGCTTGAGGCCGACGATCAGACCAAATGATGGTCTTCGTATAAGAACAGAATAGTTTTGTCTGCGGTGAACTTCTTCTTGTCAGGTTTCTTCGTGTATCTGAGTGAGCGGAGAGCCGCCGACAGCCAAGGTCAAGTGCTCATCTCCAGACTGGAGGACGCAAAGCTTTCTGCAAAGTATCTCATCTTCGCCGCTCCCCCATCCGATTTGCATCATTGCAGAGTAATAGAGTTTTTGGGCTGCAGGTTAAAGGGTTTACGGTCTATTTCTCGGAAGGCGCTCTCCTGTCAGACCAATATTTTAATACTGGCGAGTGGTCAATTGTTCATGAATCTGAAGATGTCTAAACCTGTGTTCAGTCAGTGCAGATATCAAGTGTCCTATAGAGATTTTGTGGAGCGGCGCCCCCTACATTGAACATGGAACAGGATGTATTTTATGTTAATGGGACGAAAGGTAACCTCTCTCTATACAAGTAGTGCGAGATGCCATCTCTCTTTCTCCTAAGCTTCATTTGATTCTTAGTATTAGATTTAGAAGGCCTCAGGTTATCTAAAACTTAAGTTGTATGATTTATAGGACTTTTTTTTTTGTTATTGTGTCGGACGGTGTTTTGGTGAACATTTTTGTAATATACGTTATTAACCTATCTAACTTTTTTTTTTTAATAGAAAACAGGCACTAAAATTCTCCACATTTGTACTGCCAGTATGTGGAGCTGGAGCATTTGCCAAAGGGGGAAGGGGATGGTCACTTCAAATGGCTGTACCTGCGGTTTTATATCACCTAGAGAAATGGTTCTGGTGTCATATATAACCTGAGATTTGTGTGGTACCAAGTCTGCAGTACTAGCAATAAAATATGGAGATATCTATTACAAGGAAGTTAGATCGGTTAATTGAGTATATTATAAAGATGTTTACCGCCCCTCCTCCTGCACATATACAGTCATGGCCAAAAGTTTTGAGAATGATACAAATATTAATTTTTACAAAGTCTACTGCTTCAGTTTTTCTAATGGCAATTTGCATATACTCCAGAATGTTATAAAGAGTGATGAGCTTAACAGCAATTACTTGCAAAGTCAATATTTGCCTAGAAAATGAACTTTATCCCCCAAAACACATTTCAACATCATTGCAGCCCTGCCTTAAAAGGACCACCTAACATCGTTTCAGTGATTGCTCCAGTAACACAGGTGTGGGTGTTGATGAGGACAGGGCTGGAGATCAATCTGTCGTGATTAAGTAAGAATGACACCACTGGACACTTTAAAAGGAGGCTGGTGCTTGCCATCATTGTTTCTCTTCTGTTAACCATGGTTATCTCTAAAGAAACACGTGCAGTCATCATTGCACTGCACAAAAATGGCCTAACTGGGAAGAGTATTGCAGCTAGAAAGATTGCACCTCAGTCAACAATCTATCGCATCATCAAGAACTTCAAGGAGAGAGGTTCCATTGGTGCCAAAAAGGCTCCAGGGCGCCCAAGAAAGACCAGCAAGCGGCAGGACCGTCTCTTAAAAGTGTTTCAGCTGCGGGATGGGGCTACCAGCAGTGCAGAGCTTGCTGAGGAATGGCAGCAGGCAGGTGTGAGTGCATCTGCACGCACTGTGAGGCGGAGACTCTTGGAGCAAGGCCTGGTCTCAAGGAGGGCAGCAAAGAAGCCACTTCTCTCCAGAAAAAACATCAGGGACAGACTGATATTCTGCAAAAGGTACAGGGAGTGGACTGCTGAGGACTGGGGGAAAGTCATTTTCTCTGATGAATCCCCTTTTCCATTGTTTGGAACATCTGGAAAACAGCTTATTCGGAGAAGAAGAGGTGAGCGCTACCACCAGTCTTGTCTCATGCCAACTGTAAAGCATCCTGAAACCATTCATGTGTGGGGTTGCTTCTCAGCCAAGGGAATCGGCTCTCTCACAGTCTTGCCATGAATAAAGAATGGTACCAGAATGTCCTCCAAGACAACTTCTCCCCTCCAAGAGCAGTTTGGCGCTCAACAATGCCTTTTCCAGCATGATGGAGCACCTTGCCATAAAGCAAAGGTGATAACTAAATGGCTCAGGGAACAAAACATAGAGATTTTGGGTCCATGACCTGGAAACTCCCCAGATCTTAATCCCATTGAGAACTTGTGGTCAATCATCAAGAGACGGGTGGACAAACAAAAACCAACAAATTCAGACAAAATTAAAGCATTGATTCTGCAAGAATGGACTGCTATCAGTCAGGATTTGGTCCAGAAGTTGATTGAGAGCATGCCAGGGAGAATTGCAGAGGTCCTGAAGAAGAAGGGTCAACACTGCAAATATTGACTTGCTGCATTAACTCATTCTAACTGTCAATATAAGCTTCTGTTACTCATAATATGAATGCAATTCTATTTCTGTATGTGATAAAAACATCTGACAAACACACATAAAAACCAGAGGGCAGCAGATCATGTGAAAATAGAATATTTGTGTCATTCTCAAAACTTTTGGCCATGACTGTACTTAAAGGTAACATACCTATAATTCATAGTCATCCTTCCTTGATATAATAGAAATCATCTTATTGTGCTCTGACCTCTTGCTGAGCTGAGATGCAGTGTAAAGCATGGGGGATGGACAAAACAGTAGCCGAAATGGATTTCAGACACTGCAGCTAAGTGGTAAATAATAGGCAGCTACATTGAGTAAAATCCAAAACACGTAGGGGGTCGTGACCCTTATGTCAGCTGCATTAAAGGGATATTTCCATCATGTAAAGTGGTAGCGTAGGGTATTCCTGTCACTTTATCATCGGTGGGAACCTCATGGATCCTGGGAATGAAGGGGCCACAGTGTGGATGTAGCACAGCAGCCCCCCTCACAATTTGTCCGCTCCTGCCAGCCGCTCTGCAGGACGCCGCAGCATTGCCTCGCTCACATAAATGGCGCCATGCTGCAGTTTCCTGTACATCTGGATGGCTGTGAGCGCTGCTCTGCAGGGAGACCCCTCTGAAAGCCATTCTTCTTCTTCTTCTTCTGCTGCCCAGTGCCATTTGTTCTCTCAGCAGCGAGGCCAGTGAATGAATAAAGCAAAGTTTTATCATCTCTGCACATGAAATCTCTGCTCATCCAGCCTGAACGTGACTTATTCTCCATAAATATCACCTTACAACGTTCTGTCCCCAAATGGGGTTATTATGAAATGTAAAACTAACCCATTGTGACGGATCCCTGCAGGAGCGCAGGACGACTGCAGACATTTATGGAGCTGTAATACAAGCGATCCCCTGTCCGCTCCAGAGGGCTGTGCTGAATTAAGCAGGCTAAAAGTGACTACACAGCGGCCAACCTGCTCTGTCACTGCTGCGGTGACATGCCCTCTGTATGACAGATGGGTGCCGATCCATTCTGACTGTCAGGCCCGTCTGTTTGCTACAGAGAAGCTTCCTGGCCCGCAGAGTTCATTAAAAGCTTTATGGCCCTGGCACCATCCGTGTCTGGCTGTATCTGCCTGTACGTGTACCCTGTCCCCTACAGCTTTGTAGGACCGAGTCCCAGCTTTGTGGTGGCTGCACGCTGCGTTACTGTCTGCAAATGTCTGAACTAATTTTCTGCAAATTAGTGTTTTGTGGGCCCCAAATGTTCCCCGGTACAGAATCTACCCACAATGCTGAAAATGGCTCATCAGCTGCTTTATGGCAATGGGGTATGTGGCCATTTGCATCAGAAGAAGAAATGTCAGCATTGATTCGAGGTCTTAAAGGGGTGGTACCTCCCTTAAATATCACATTTATTATATAGCTCATAATAAAGGAAAAACGTTGTTGTGCTCTAGTGAGGAGTTCTGACATTTCCTTACATAGTATGGCGCCACCTGGTGTTCAGAGCGTATAGTGGTCTGCACGTCCACTAATGAGCTGTGTGCTGGTGGACGCACATGCTCAGTCACTCTACTCACAGCTAGGTCTCTCCTCTGCTCAGTGCAGGACGCCAATAGAAATAGCAGAGACTCTACAGTAGGGGGCAGTATAGCTGAGAAGGATCCATTTGCAAGAGAGGTAAGAAGGAACTGTATTATCAGCTGCACAGAGGGGAAAGGACGTTCAGGTGAGCGCTGCGGCCTCTTCACACAAACCATAAATAGCAATGTATATTGTATAGTGGCTGTCCTTGATATTGCAGCCCAGCCTCATTCACTTGACTGGGACTGAGCTGTGTACACCCTGTATGACTAATGAACATGACATCACATGGCCGCAGGGGTCCCTGGTGTCAGACCCCACTGATTTTCTAAAGGATAGGTCATCATTTAATAAGCCTGGAAATCTCCTTTCTCAGCTTTTCAGGACTTTTGTTATGAGACTCATTCATGGGATTTCTTCGTTCAATCCATTTTTGGGTAATCCTTTGTTATCTTCAGTTCTGTAGGATATATTAGTCCTAGGACACAGACATGATCATTGACTCCAGCTGTCGTCTGGATTCGGTCAGAGGCTGAGGTTGCTGCTGTCTTCCTTCTCCATGCTTTACACTGCAGCTCCTTTTGTACAGTAGATTTTCCTCACAGCTCGGACAGAATGATGATTAACTACTAAACCAGGTTTTTTTCACGGAACGTCTGGCACGTGACATACATCCCTATAAGACCTGGGATACGCAGGGCCGAGGGTCGTAAATACTTATTGGCTTCTCTGATTGAGTTTTAATGACTTGATCGAACTATTTCTAATTAGAAACTATTGGTCAGTCGTTCTACAAATACCCATAATCCTCATCCATTTATCAAAACCGACAACGAAGGTTATACAATCGATCCAGAGACACAATACAGGCCACTCCACCTGCACAATATGGATTCTGTCATGTATTGTCATCTGAACCTGTTTATATCAAACAATGGACACCGATCACATCAAAGAGAGAAACCTCTGAGGGGTAGAAGGTCCGCCTGCACTTTTACTAGTAATGCACAACTTGTATTCATGTTACTGGTAGACGGTGGTCTAAAGGTGCCCGAAAACATAAGAGAAAAGATGTCCGAACCAGACAACTGGAACAGGAATATGTGAGTAAGCACTTGGGGTGACATAGAAGACTTACTGTTGACTCCAGCAGAATGTCTGCCTGTATCAGTACCTGTGTATTTCTTACACTCTGACTCGGCCCCTCGTCCTTCCTCCTCCTCACCACTCCATAGACTTCTATATACAACTGTAATTTGATGCTTTAGTGAGCAGTCTATCTTGGGGAGCCAAGAAGGATTCAGCAGAGATTTCAGAGTGAATGGCAGTTTAGTAGGGAGGGGTGAAGGAAAGGAGTATGATAAGTGGAGAAAAAAAAGGCATATTTCTCTGATAAGATATGTTACAGCATTTCTTCGATTTGCGTGTACTATATTTTTATGCAGAGTTTATTGAAATTCTACCAATCATTTAGGACCAACCTCAATGTAGGATAAAAATCATGGGGTGTATTCTGATCAATAAACCAAGTGCACTGTTGTATTTCCTAGGTCGCGTCTTTCCCAGTCTGTCTTGGACGCCTCACCGCGCACTCCTTCCAAAGGCAAGCTGGCGACAAGTAGGACACAAGGATGTGCTGGGAACAAATCTATGGACAATTTCCTGCTGAAAATCGGCACCAAAATATCTACCAAATCTTCTGATGCAGATGATAATACTGTAGAGGCTGCGGCGGGCGGCGACCGGTCTACTCCTTCAAGCTCCAGGTCCATCAAACAGGAGCCTGGTGTAATGGAGGAGACGTCCGCTCCAAATACCCCGTCCACGTCCCTGCCCAAAGTAAAAGGTGAGTGCCCAGTGACCCGCGGGAAGAGCGAGGACTCTTCATATGGTAGCATAGGGTATGTTCTGGGATGGAGTGTGGAGAAGAACCTGAGGAACAAGACTGCCTTAAATTCCTGTCTAGAACTATGCTGTGTGAACATGGCCTTAAACTGACCCTCCAGTAAGAAGTGAAAATTTGTCTATACAGATATATGGTCACATAGCTGGTGCCCCTCTCATGAACAAGCCTGACACTGGTTTGTGCTCTGGGTATCCATAGGGTTTAATATTAATGAGGTATTCTAGGTAACACGTGATGGTGAGGACGGTGCTGGGAAATGATGTTACCTTTACCCATGGGAGACGAATGCCCCTGGTGCCATGCTGGCACATACTGTATACCTGTAAATCTCTCGTCCTGACTTCTGCTCTGATGCTAGTCTGAGTGAGTATATTCTAAAAATCCATCCTCTTATCTTGCAGTGGAGTGCCCAGTGTGCGGGGTCGGCATTTTGGAGCAGTACATCAACAAACACTTGGACGGCTGCCTTATTAGGGATGAGAAGAAAGAGAGTCTGCGCAGGTATGGACTACGCCCATTCATACACCCGGACCGCAATCGTGGCACATACACCCCGACCGCAGCGCCCGCACATACACCCCGACCGCAGCGCCCGCACATACACCCCGACCGCAGCCGTGGCACATACACCCTGACCGCAGCGCCCGCACATACACCCCGACCGCAGCGCCCGCACATACACCCCGACCGCAGCCGTGACACATACACCCCGACCGCAGCGCCCGCACATACACCCCGACCGCAGCCGTGGCACATACACCCCGACCGCAGCCCTGGCACATACACCCCGACCGCAGCCCTGGCACATACACCCCGCCCGCAGCGCCCGCACACACACCCTGACCGCAGCCGTGGCACATACACCCCGACCGCAGCCCTGGCACATACACCCCGACCGCAGCGCCCGCACATACACCCCGACCGCAGCCGCGGCACATACACCCCGACCGCAGCCCCGGCACATACACCCCGACCGCAGCGCCCGCACATACACCCCGACCGCAGCGCCCGCACATACACCCCGACCGCAGCGCCCGCACATACACCCCGACCGCAGCGCCCGCACATACACCCCGACCGCAGCCCTGGCACATACACCCCGACCGCAGCGCCCGCACATACACCCCGACCGCAGCGCCCGCACATACACCCCGACCGCAGCGCCCGCACATACACCCCGACCGCAGCGCCCGCACATACACCCCGACCGCAGCGCCCGCACATACACCCCGACCGCAGCGCCCGCACATACACCCCGACCGCAGCGCCCGCACATACACCCCGACCGCAGCGCCCGCACATACACCCCGACCGCAGCGCCCGCACATACACCCCGACCGCAGCGCCCGCACATACACCCCGACCGCAGCGCCCGCACATACACCCCGACCGCAGCGCCCGCACATACACCCCGGCCGCAGCGCCCGCACATACACCCCGGACGACGCTACATATATATGGTACAGATAGGAGATGACACTACATATATATGGTACAGATAGGAGATGACACTACATATATATGGTACAGATGGGAGATGACACTACATATATATGGTACAGATAGGAGATGACACTACATATATATGGTACAGATAGGAGATGACACTACATATATATGGTACAGATAGGAGATGACACTACATACAGTCATATGAAAAAGTTTGGGCACCCCTATTAATCTTAATCATTTTTAGTTCTAAATATTTGGGTGTTTGCAACAGCCATTTCAATTTGATATATCTAATAACTGATGGACACAGTAATATTTCAGGATTGAAATGAGGTTTATTGTACTAACAGAAAATGTGCAATATGCATTAAACCAAAATTTGACCGGGGCAAAAATGTGGGGCCCCCTAATATTTTTTTTTTTTTTAAACTCCTAACACCTTTTTACTTACTTACCTAAGACCAAAATTGGTTTTGTACCCCCCTGGAGTTTTTTATTTTTTTGCCCGGGGTGTCTCAATATGAGAGAAGGTGTATATGTTGTCTGTTTTTTTGTTTTTTTTTTTTTTTTTTTTCTTTTGTTGGGGGGGTGGGGTGCTTCTAAAAAAAATTTAAATTATTGTTTAAAAAAAAAGTTTTTTTTTTTTTTTTTTTGGGGGGGGGGGGGGAAAGTGTTGTTTGAGATTTTTAATTTGTCTGTTTTCTTTGTGGGGAAGGGAGTAAGGAAGGGGGGGGAGGGGGGGGGTTTTTTTTTTAGTGGAGAGGGGGGGGGGGAAAAAAAATTAAAAAAAAGAAAAAAAAAAAAAGGAAAGAAAAAAAAAGGGGGGGGGAATCCACAGACCACCTCCAAAGAGCTGCAGCATCATCTTGCTGCAGATGGTGTCACTGTGCATCGGTCAACAATACAGCACACTTTGCACAAGGAGAAGCTGTATGGGAGAGTGATGCGAAAGAAGCCGTTTCTGAAAGCACGCCACAAACAGAGTCGCCTGAGGTATGCAAAAGCACATTTGGACAAGCCAGCTTCATTTTGGAAGAAGGTCCTGTGGACTGATGAAACAAAGATTGAGTTGTTTGGTCATACAAAAAGGCGTTATGCATGGCGTCCAAAAAACACAGCATTCCAAGAAAAACACTTGCTACCCACTGTAAAATTTGGTGGAGGTTCCATCATGCTTTGGGGCTGTGTGGCCAATGCCAGCACCGGGAATCTTGTTAAAGTTGAGGGTCGCATGGATTCAACTCAGTATCAGCAGATTCTTGAGAATAATGTACAAGAATCAGTGACGAATTTGAAGTTACGCCGGGGATGGATATTTCAGCAAGACAATGATCCAAAACACAGCTCCAAATCTACTCAGGCATTCATGCAGAGGAACAATTACAATGTTCTGGAATGGCCATCCCAGTCCCCAGACCTGAATATCATTGAACATCTGTGGGATAATTTGAAGCGGGCTGTCCATGCTCGGCGACCATCAAACTTAACTGAACTGGAATTGTTTTGTAAAGAGGAATGGTCAAAAATACCTTCATCCAGGATCCAGGAACTGATTAAAAGCTACAGGAAGCGACTAGAGGCTGTTATTTTTGCAAAAGGAGGATCTACTAAATATTAATGTCACTTTTCTGTTGAGGTGCCCATACTTTTGCACCGGTCAAATTTTGGTTTAATGCATATTGCACATTTTCTGTTAGTAAAATAAACCTCATTTCAATCCTGAAATATTACTGTGTCCATCAGTTATTAGATATATCAAATTGAAATGGCTGTTGCAAACACCCAAATATTTACAACTAAAAATGATTAAGATTAATAGGGGTGCCCAAACTTTTTCATATGACTGTATATATGGTACAGATAGGAGATGACGCTACATATATATGGTACAGATGGGAGATGAAAAAAAAAAAATATGATAAAAAAGGGGATGACACTACATATATATGGTACAGATGGGAGATGACACTACATATATATGGTACAGATAGGAGATGACGCTACATATATATGGTACAGATGGGAGATGACACTACATATATATGGTACAGATGGGAGATGACACTACATATATATGGTACAGATGGGAGATGACACTACATATATATGGTACAGATGGGAGATGACGCTACATATACACTGTGTTCCAAATTATTATGCAAATAATATTTTCTCATATTTTTCAAAATTACCTATATGAATTGCAGTCATTGTAATTTTCCAGTCATCAACTATTCGAGTATAATTGAAAGGTTTTTGAACAAACTGCCTATGATAACAGTATATTTAAAAAAAAAAAAAAACACTCAAAATGCATGTTTTAAATTATTATGCACAGCAGAATTTGCAACCTTTTCATTTTTATTAAGAACAAAAAAATGGTCATTGTGAAATTATAAGCATTAGCAGGTTATTACAAACTGAACTCAAACAGTTTTCAAGCCAAAACTTTATTCGAGGTGATGTTACATTTGCACATAGGACCCCTTGTTCGAAAGAAGCTTCTGAACTGTCTCGTCCATTGAATTTGTCAGTTTTTGGATGGTTTCTGCTTCAATTGTTTTGCATGAGGACAGAATACCCTCCCAGAGCTGTTGCTTAGATGAGAACTGCCTCCCGCCATCATAGGGACAAGAATCTCTCACATTGAGGAGAGCACCAGAGAAGGTGTGTAGAGATTTTAATTGCCTTTCGCCCTCTACTTAGCATCTACATATCACAAGGCATTATGGGAAAGGAGCTGGGGAGCTCATGCGCCCTCTATTGGATGTAACAGATCCTCAATTTGCTTTTGACTCACCGAGCCTTGAGACAGCAAAGGGATCTTAGCCAAGCCAATTTCACTTATCTGCATACAGCGCTGTTTCCGGATTGTTGTCCTTCATCAGTACAGAGCAAAGTGAATTGGCTGGCTTAGTGGGAGGCAATGAGTGGGTTAGGGACAAGAATCTCTCACATTGAGGAGAGCACCAGAGAAGGTGTGTAGAGATTTTAATTGCCTTTCGCCCTCTACTTAGCATCTACATATCACAAGGCATTATGGGAAAGGAGCTGGGGAGCTCATGCGCCCTCTATTGGATGTAACAGATCCTCAATTTGCTTTTGACTCACCGAGCCTTGAGACAGCAAAAGGGATCTTAGCCAAGCCAATTTCACTTATCTGCATACAGCGCTGTTTCCGGATTGTTGTCCTTCATCAGTACAGAGCAAAGTGAATTGGATGGCTTTGCCATCATAGACACTCCTTTTGATGATGCTCCAGAGGTTCCCAATGTGGTTGAGGTCAGGGGAGCATGGGGGCCACACCATAAGTTGGTCCCCTTTTATGCCCATAGCAGCCAGAGATGCAGATGTGTTATTTGCAGCATGAAAATGATCTTTCTGCGGAATGCATGGTTCTTCTTCTTGAACCATGGCAGGAAGTGCTGTTTGAGAAACTCCACATACATTATGGAGTTCATCTTTACCCCTTCAGGGATCCTAAAGGGGCCGACAATCTCTCTCCCCATGATTCCAGCCCAAAACATTACTCCACCTCCTCCTTGTTGGCGCCGCAGCCGTGTTTGCATGGGGTGTCCATCAACAAGCCATCCTCCACTCCATCCATCTGGACCATCGAGCGTTGCACGGCACTCATCGGTCTTCATGTATTGTTTGGCTCACTGGAGCCGTTTCTGCTTGTGTGCAGTGGATAGAGGAGGTCGACAGGATGGCTTACGCACAGCTGCAAACCTCTGAAGGACTCTGCATCTTGTTGTTCAGGAGACGTTGGAGGCACCAGCAGCTTCAAAAACTTGTCTGCTGCTATGACAAGGCATTTTTGAAGCTGCTCTTTTAACCTGACGTAATTGCCTGTTGGAAAGAGTCCTCAATTTTCCCTTATCAGCACTACACGTGTGTGCTGGGAATCAGCTACTTACTACTAGATTGTGCGATGATCACGATGAAGTGTCTTGGCAATGATGATTGTAGTCATGCCTTGACCTAAACACTCCACAATTTGTTGCTTCTCAGCAGCCGACACATCCTTTTTCTTTCCCATTTTGGCTGAAAATGTAGGCTGCTTAATAATGTGGGACAGCCTTCTTAAGTAGTCTTGCCTTTAATTGGACACACCTGCCAAACTAATTAGCACAGGTGTCTGCAATTGCTTTCAGTGATATAAAGAGCCCTGACACACATCACCAGCAATGAGTTTAACTGACAAACAAAAAAAATTCTTACCTTATCACTCCTAAACGCTTTTTGCATAATAATTTGGAACACAGTGTATATGGTACAGATAGGAGATGACACTACATATATATGGTACAGATGGGAGATGACACTACATATATATGGTACAGATGGGAGATGACACTACAATATATGGTACAGATGGGAGATGACACTACATATATATGGTACAGATGGGAGATGACACTACATATATATGGTACAGATGGGAGATGACACTACATATATATGGTACAGATAGGAGATGACACTACATATATATGGTACAGATGGGAGATGACACTACATATATATGGTACAGATAGGAGATGACACTACATATATATGGTACAGATAGGAGATGACACTACATATATATGGTACAGATAGGAGATGACACTACATATATATGGTACAGATGGGAGATGACGCTACATATATATGGTACAGATGGGAGATGACACTACATATATGGTACAGATGGGAGATGACACTACATATACAGTATATGGTACAGATGGGAGATGACGCTACATATATATGGTACAGATAGGAGATGACACTACAATATATGGTACAGATGGGAGATGACACTACATATATATGGTACAGATAGGAGATGACACTACATATATATGGTACAGATAGGAGATGACACTACATATATATGGTACAGATGGGAGATGACGCTACATATATATGGTACAGATGGGAGATGACGCTACATATATATGGTACAGATAGGAGATGACACTACATATATATGGTACAGATGGGAGATGACACTACATATATATGGTACAGATGGGAGATGACGCTACATATATATGGTACAGATGGGAGATGACACTACAATATATGGTACAGATAGGAGATGACACTACATATATATGGTACAGATGGGAGATGACACTACATATATATGGTACAGATGGGAGATGACACTACATATATATGGTACAGATAGGAGATGACACTACATATATATGGTACAGATAGGAGATGACACTACATATATATGGTACAGATGGGAGATGACGCTACATATATATGGTACAGATAGGAGATGACACTACATATATATGGTACAGATAGGAGATGACACTACATATATATGGTACAGATATTCTGTATAGGTAGAGGAAGAACCCAGCTGCTGTGAATACATTTATGTCCCGGTTCGCTGGTGATGCTTTTTCTTCGTTTTTGTTCATTGAACCAGAGAGGGGCGCAGGCTGTGTCCTAAGATGGAAGAGATTATTACAGACTCCGCAGTCAGATGATATTTGGGGGTGGGGGGTCAGTCAGTATCTGCCATCCTTCTTCACATGGCTGGTGCCTGGAGCCCATATCCCTGGCATATAGTATTGTACGTCTCTGACCTGGTCTTATCAGGCCTGTGTGTGCTGAGGCAAGATGTGAACTGAAGCCTATTTTTCCATCAGTGGATCGCCTTTTCGCCGCGGGCTGTGTGACTTGGCCGGGGCGGCTTGTTGTTGATACCATACATAGCCTTACAGTTTGATAACGTTCTGCTGTGTCAGGAGGAAATATTTTTTGTTACTAAATAAAGCTGCGGTCTGTTTTCCTGTTTATCGGCTTATACATTGTGCTGCTGAGATTTGGGGTCATTTGCTCAGTTTATTTTATCCTTTTTATAGTTATTGGACGTTAAGAAAGTAAAGCCACAACGTTCCAGATCCATGAGGAGTCCTGTGAGCATTCCCCAGTGCAGTCAGTACGGCTGCCATAGGGGTAGTTACCTATATTCTCTACAACTCCAAAGCCCTTTATAGTATGTTCTCACACTGCTGATTGGTTGCTGAAACTTCTGCAACTGTCCCAGCCTTCTAAATAGGACTTGTAGAAGTCAAGGCTAAAGTTCCTGCTGACTATGATATAAGGGTCAGTACACACAGGACATCACAGCTTGTGTATATGGGGTAGTCACAGACCGGTCAGAGCGTCCATGCTGACCCCTGACCACTGCTGACTATGATATAAGGGTCAGTACACACAGGACATCACAGCTTGTGTATATGGAGTAGTCACAGACCGGTCAGAGCGTCCATGCTGACCCCTGACCACTGCTGACTATGATATAAGGGTCAGTACACACAGGACATCACAGCTTGTGTATATGGAGTAGTCACAGACCGGTCAGAGCGTCCATGCTGACCCCTGACCACTGCTGACTATGATATAAGGGTCAGTACACACAGGACATCACAGCTTGTGTATATGGGGTAGTCACAGACCGGTCAGAGCGTCCATGCTGACCCCTGACCACTGCTGACTATGATATAAGGGTCAGTACACACAGGATATCACAGCTTGTGTATATGGAGTAGTCACAGACCGGTCAGAGCGTCCATGCTGACCCCTGACCACTGCTGACTATGATATAAGGGTCAGTACACACAGGACATCACAGCTTGTGTATATAGAGTAGTCACAGACCGGTCAGAGCGCCCATGCTGACCCCTGACCACTGCTGACTATGATATAAGGGTCAGTACACACAGGACATCACAGCTTGTGTATATGGGGTAGTCACAGACCGGTCAGAGCGTCCATGCTGACCCCTGACCACTGCTGACTATGATATAAGGGTCAGTACACACAGGACATCACAGCTTGTGTATATGGGGTAGTCACAGACCGGTCAGAGCGCCCATGCTGACCCCTGACCACTGCTGACTATGATATAAGGGTCAGTACACACAGGACATCACAGCTTGTGTATATGGAGTAGTCACAGACCGGTCAGAGCGCCATGCTGACCCCTGACCACTGCTATGATATAAGGTGTCAGTACACACAGGACATCACAGCTTGTGTATATGGGGTAGTCACAGACCGGTCAGAGCGCCCATGCTGACCCCTGACCACTGACTATGATATAAGGGTCAGTACACACAGGACATCACAGCTTGTGTATATGGAGTAGTCACAGACCGGTCAGAGCGTCCATGCTGACCCCTGACCACTGCTGACTATGATATAAGGGTCAGTACACACAGGACATCACAGCTTGTGTATATGGGGTAGTCACAGACCGGTCAGAGCGTCCATGCTGACCCCTGACCACTGCTGACTATGACATAAGGGTCAGTACACACAGGACATCACAGCTTGTGTATATGGGGTAGTCACAGACCGGTCAGAGCGTCCATGCTGACCCCTGACCACTGCTGACTATGATATAAGGGTCAGTACACACAGGACATCACAGCTTGTGTATATGGGGTAGTCACAGACCGGTCAGAGCGTCCATGCTGACCCCTGACCACTGCTGACTATGATATAAGGGTCAGTACACACAGGACATCACAGCTTGTGTATATGGAGTAGTCACAGACCGGTCAGAGCGTCCATGCTGACCCCTGACCACTGCTGACTATGATATAAGGGTCAGTATACATATTAGGCAGGTGGCTTATCGGGTGTGTGTATATATATATATATATATATATATATATATATATATATATATATGTACACTGATAATCTGGGAATGTGACTTGCTTACAGATGTTACTCTTACAGATACGCTACTCCCAGTCCTGTGGCCCCTGTAGCACGTCTAATCTTTACCACCTGCCGCTTTCACTGCTCCTATACCTTCTTATTCGTCAATAGGTAATTAACCCTTGAGTCTTAATGGTTGTTTGGAGAATTAAATTAACCAGGAAATCGAATAAATCGCTTCCCCTTAATCCTCAGGAGCGCTGAGTCTTCGCCTCCTCCATCTTCGTGCAATGATTCTTCTAATGTACAGTGTCCTGGCCTCGGCCGCCGCAGCATTCCTTATCATGGGATAGGTTTATTACCGTGCCTGCTTCTCCTTAGGCCGGACACGTTCTTCTAATGGCGATATATATACGGCTCCTCAGCTGACTCACAGAGCACAGAAATAGTCGCTCCCCGCGGTACCGCTGAAGTGCTGTGTATTCTGCCATCTGCCTCCTTGGCACAGACATCAGCCGCTCACCAGTTCCTTTTATCCCTCGTTCCGGCACTTCTCATTCATGGTCTTTCAGCTCTGTTGGGGATTCAGTTCCCGTGAAATTCATTGTTTTTATTGTTTTGTGTTATATTTATTTTTGTAACGCCGCGTTACGTTATAATAGACGCTAAATTAAGAGCAGTCATGAGAGGCGTTTGCGTTTCTTTGTTGCATTCCCTGGGACCGTATACGTTCATTGCTCCCAGTAACGCTCCTGCTTGCTAGTATGTCGTGTAAGCCCCTGAGTGCTGATCCCGGGATCGAGGCTGCAGAGGGAGATTTGCAGTTTTTCATGGGAATTGATTCGCCATGTCTGCTTTTTATTGATTGATCCCTCCAGGGCTTCTAAGCAGAGCAGACATGGCGAATTAATCTGGCATGGAGCACGTGGAGGGGATAAACATTGCTATAGGTGCTCATGGCCAGGGAGGCTGGCGATGGCTCTGCAGCATGGAATTGTTAGGATCTGTTCATGTATGTCACATTTGGCGCAGATCTCAATGTGGATTCTGCAATATAATCCATGTCCGAGTCGATGGACAGTCCGTGTCAATTTGATGCCCTTGTGTGGGATTTCCACAACTTTGTTCACATTCTGCAGCAAACTTCTACTCAGGTTTTTGTCTGCACCACAAAAAGTAATCGGACATGGAATTAAATAGCAGACTCCTCCGGCTTCAGGCACATGGCCATAGGTATTTCCTGGATATTTTTGCCATAGGAGCCTGAACATATGGAGCAGGTCCTCCTATCCCTGCCTGTTTTTGCAGCTTGGTCTCCTCTATTCTATTGGTGGGAACATGAAGATATCCGTGTGCCGTCTGCTCCATTTTCCGTGGACTTGCACAAGACGTGCTGGTGTGCATGGAGCCTTATTAATGCTGTTTGTTTGGTAACCCCTTCCTTTATCAGTAGGATATGATCAGCAGGGTCTGATCTTTGGGACCCCCACAGAGCCTCAGAATAATGGGTAACCGCTCCGGTTTAGCATTGCACCCTTTCATGGTTTTTGCCTGCGCAGCAGGGATCCAACTACCCGACTATGCAGGAGAATACAGCATGGCTCCATTCAAGTGACTGGTAATGGCCGGTACACCTTGTGCAACCTAGTAGTGGACTCAGCGCTGCGGCCTCTTCCAATCCAAGGATCTCAGCGTAGACCGTCACATGTTGCCTTTAATTTATATAATAGGAAAGCCGCAATGCACAGGGCCCCCTGGAGTTAATCTGGTGTAGTGCAATGGCTGAGTATCGCTATCCCAGCAGACGCCGATGCCTGAGACATATACAGCAGAATATAATTCGAGGTAATTTCTTACCTTTTGTTTCCAGCCTTTTAGGCGAAGACAAATTAGCATTAATTGTTTCGTCCGCGTCTCATTAGTCTCCGGTCACGCTGACACCATTCTACACATTGCACTTCTTTCCAGCCGCTCCCGTGTAGTAATTTTCAGGCCTTGCTTAGGCAATTACTGTAATTAGACATTGTGCTAACGAAACAAAAATACATTTCTAAAGACCCCGCTGGCCTGTGCCAGAGACCATGTAAGTGAAAAGTCAAACCAATGCAGACGATCAGACGTTTCCTGGGTACAAAATAAGTGCCCCCCTCCTCAGGTCCTTACTGCATTGCCTGTATGCAGTCAGAGGGCAAAGCTGACGCATTTCGCAGTCATACGGCTTGGCTGCACTTCAATGAGGGCGACCGACCCGCTGGCAGAAAGGACGAGCTGGAAACCTGGCTGACTGATGGAATTAGCAACTTCTTCACAGCAATTAAATGATAGAGATCAGATACGAGGTGCTGTATGGATCTCTCCACCATAATAATAATGAGCTCTCGGACAGAAAGTGCCCCTCACTGTCTTCTGATGGTAACACAACTGATAACTGTTCACGGGAATGTCTAAATACTTTGTGACAAGTGTGTGTCTATCTCGCTCTGGTAAAGTGTGTTGTCACTGGGTGTCAGGGACCAGGAGGTCGCCATCTTCTAATGCACACAATGGAACAAACCTTCAGCTGTGAAGTGGAGGAGCTATGGAATGGATTATATTTTCTGGGTATAAACAAGGATGTTTCTACTCACTGACAGCAAGCATGGATCTTACAGTGAGTGAGAACTAGAGACAAATAGCACACTGCCACGTTCTAGAATGTTATTGTAGTTCATTAGGCTTAAAGGGGTTTTCCAGGACTGATGTATTGACGTCCTTCGGATAGGTCATCACTGTGTGAGGGCTGGGGTTCCAATACCTGGGGCCGCCACAGTTCAGCGGCTATGGCTTTGTTTGGTATTGCGGCTCAGCCCCATTCATTTGAATAGGACTGGGCGGCTGCTGTACCGTGTGACGTCGTCGGCACAGGAAAGAGGTCGTAGCACTTGTAAGCTCCGTGGCCCTTGATACAGCTGAGCGTCGGGGGTCCCGATTGTTGACTCCCCACCAATTACATATCGGTCATCAATATATAAATCCTGGAAAACGTCTTTAAAGAGACCCTGTCACTAGGTTTGGGGGTCAGCGTGTGCGGCTGGGGTTTAGAGTCTCAAGCCTATCTATATCCAATGTGGCCGTTCTGTATTGTTAAGTTAAAGGGGCCCTCTAAAGGGGTCGTGGAGTCGGAGCCCTTCGATCAGCCATTTTATGCACCATGTGACATCACATTCATTGGTTCCCTTTAACAACCTCTTGTTTTGGGCAGTAACAGGATGCAGTTTTACTTTGTATCCAGATTTTTTGTGTGTTAAGATCTTCAGTGAAGGTTATTTAGGTAGGAGAATGGAGCAGGACTGTGGGTGACCGGCGCTGCCTCCCCGCACTGCCTGCCTGTAGTAATACACCTTTACTTACTGTTTACATCTCCCTCCATTCTCTCCTTGCAGAGTATATCGTTTTTCTTCGAGCAGGCCATGTGCATGTCATTATGTCTTCCAGGATACATCTAAACACTATGGTAAGTGCTTTTTGTGACGCTGGAAATCCACATAAGAGCCGCCATTAAGACCTGAAATGGGATCGCTCTGTCTCACTTCTGGAAATGTTTATATATGTGGATAACGTTTCTCCGGCTGACACAATGTAATAGAGCGTGTAATAATCTAGCTATACTGCATGGTTTATAGTACTTGGCACCTGAGGCTTGAGGAGGGGGCCCATAGGTCTATTTAGGGACCTCTGTAGATTTAGTATTGTGGCCTGGAAGCATCGTGCTTCACCTCTATGAATACCCAGCACAAGGTCAAAAAACATCCAGGTGTCGGCTCAAAAGCCCTTAGTCTCACTTGGCTCTTGGTTTTTATTTGGTCATTGCATTTGGTCGCTCCTGTTGTTGCTACTAGTGTCTGGACTGGCGCTTGTTCCTATACTGGGCATCTGCGGAAACCAAGGTGACTGCTGCACTGTAGTCAGTGTAGTCAGCTCCGCCCCCTTACAGCTGGCACAGGGTGCGCCCACGGAGAATACAAGGTGATTTCAGTTCTGGCTCCTCTTGTCAAATAAAACATAAAATCTAATACATTTTGATACATAGGTGGATTTCTCCTGCTTTGAGCCTTTATACTTAAAGAAATCCTTAAAGAGAACCATCCCTTTAAAAAATTTTTTGTTGGGCTGAATCTCTGAGTTGATATAGAGGCTGTGATAAATGGAAGGAGCGCGAGGAATTCCTGCACAGAAATGCTTTCATCTGCCGTCCCGGCTTGTTTTGCCACTGGAGCGAGAGAAAGCTGATGAATTCCACAAAGTCCGGATGGGGAGGCCGAGGTATTCTTTGTAAAGTACACCCGCCGTCTACAGCGCAGGAAACTGATTTATATAGAGGGAGTGCGAGGGACATTGGCGAATTACTACTAAGTAACTCCAGCCCCAGACACATTCGGCTTCCATGGTCTCTTGTGCCCTTCTTTAGACTTTACCTCTTCTGTCTTGTGGATACATTTGTTTCTAGATTTGGGAAATAGTATCTGTGCGTGCTGAGATATCGGGGCATGGTAGACAGCCGAACAGAAGAGTCAGTATATAGGCCCCGGATTATCTATAATAGTGGGCTACGACGCTGCGTCTTCCATTATTGCCGCCGTGTTATCTTTTACACAATAATTTACACAGCCCCGACAATAGGGGGGAGATCTTGAGTTTAGTGTTTTGTCAGGGTGAATTTTATATGGAGCATTGCCTGTTTCCCATCTCTCCGTATCCTGTGATAAGTGCCTTCATATGTACATTATTCCCACGATAAGCTTTATCCATGGACGCGGTTCCCAGCCCTAGTTACAGACAGTTTTGTCAGGCTTTTTGTCCAGAATATGAGACTTGAGATTAATTTGCTGAGGGAGATTGTTCATAAAAACTCCTTCCCCCCCCGCCCCGTGTATCTCCCCTGACTCCTAAGACTCATGATGTGCAAGTTAGAACATTACATGAGAATTTGGCCATAAGACAAGGGTAAATGCTAGAATGGAGTGGTTAAATGACCTGGCGGGAGTCCAGTAGGGGGCGCTGGCTTTGCTCTGGTGTCCACCTCTTGTGACTGTTAGTATTAGGCTCTAGCCCCTGTGTCCACGTCAAATCAGGAGGGTTAGTGTTAGGGTTACATTTAGGAGAGGCAGGTTTAGTTACTTGGGTCACGCTGCAACAACAAATGCCAAGGCAGACTGTGTGTATCTGTGACCCCCCCCCCCCCCAGACAACATGGCTACCATGCCTGGAGCCAAGGCAGCGCCACCTACTGGATCCACACCACACCATGGACAACCTCCTTCTAATACTTCATTCTATCATCAACCATGTGGGGTCGACATGGAGTGTTTACAGCATGTTGGAAAGTAGCTCTCCACCCAATCGAAGGCGACCGGCTCTTTGGCGCCACCTACAGTTGATTTTGCAAAATTGAAAAAGAGAAGATTCTGACTTTATGCCATAGCAGCGCGTGGCGTCCGCCCAGGCTTCTCCTCCATTAGTCTCCTGCCCCTGTATTGCAAGTCCGACTATAGCATGAAGTATTCTCATAACTGCAGGGTTATTTAGCTTGTAGCTTCTTGCAGCCTGTGGCAGATCTTGTGACCTCTTGAAGTCTTTCTTCTCCCCTCCGGTAATGTCTTCCAGGTGGCTGAGCTCCCTAAACGTTCTAGCAGGAGCCTGGCCACTGAATGACCGCTCCATGGCGCTGGAGATTCTGCAGCTTCTGAGGGAATTTCCAGTTCCTGTAAAAAAGACTTTTCTCTAATTTTCCGCCAGTCAGTGCCAGTCAGCAGCCGCCAAGCCACAGGAAATCATGGGATGTATCGAAGGACTATGGAAGCAGATGATGGGAACATAGTCAGACCACACATGGAATATTGTGTATAAGACTCATATAGTAGAGCTGCCTTATGCACATGGACTGGGCGGACTACAGTGCCCAGAATGGTTTTCAAGATCAAATTTATTTTAGAGATTTGGTTATTGATCTATTTACACCGAAGAACCAGAACAATGGAGAGGCAGCACTAGTGTGAACCCAGCGTCACAAGGAGGCATCACCCGCAGGTAGATTAGACTCGGCTTTACTATCAGCTTAGAAAGGATTCTTTACTGTAAGAGCGGTCAGGTGTCAGTGGAAATTTCGCCTTTAATGGCCATATTATTGCCGCTTATGTTTAGTGCAGGGGACTACTATGGGAGTTTTGAGAACAGCCAAACACTTACATGCTGGGAGTTGTAGTTTCACAATTGCAGTGCTGAATGTTGCTGAAGCCTGGTGTAGTAGATGCTGCAAATGGGTTGTTCATCTGGGAACTTAGGCCATATTCACACTGGGGTATTTTAACAGCAGAATCTGCCACAAATATTCTTTCTCTGCTCCAGCTCCATCTTCAGGCCCACCCCAAGCTCCCATTAAAGTGAATAGGAGTGGGATCTTTCTACTGCTGGGATTTTGCATTGCGGGTCTCACCGCACGATCCACCATTCTGACATTACTTAGGTCAGGAAGGATCATGCGCCCTAAGATGAGGGCAACTAGTGATTCAGCACCGCAGGCCTATGTAGACGGACTTCTGTGGTACGACATAATTGGCACCAATGTCGATCCCATAACAAATCTTCATGTGTTGAAGATTATTCTGGGAAATTAAGACGTTAGGACTGGTTCACACTTTGCATTTTGATATAAGTGAACCCTGGAGGGAGGAGAGAAATAATTGAAAACTTTTTTATGCTCCTCCAAGTTTTGTATGCAAAGTAAATGCAAAGTGTGCCCTGGGTGTAAAGACGCTCGGACACTTGAGCGTTGCTGGATTTGCTGCTTTGAGTTGGTGCAGTGCGCTCGATGTGCTGCAGGTGGCGCTGCTTCATCTGCTTCCATCACTATGTCCGATAATGGAAGCCTGGCTTTTAATCTCCTGGCAGAATAGAGGGAATAAATGTTTCTGAATGTAATTGCAAATCCCATTCTGCTTCTCCCTCCGCTGCTCTTTGTGCCCGCTCTGTCCGCGGCTTCCTTGGAGTAATGCGCTGATTTAAATATCCAAAATGAATCGGAATATTTGCTGTGTGCGTTGTGGAGGATACTTTGCATGCATGCAGTGTTCGGCTAATATCTGTTCACTTTCCATGGCGCTAGACGGGCTGAGCTATCATATATGTATGTATATATGCAGATATTCTGGAACAGATCAAATATTTGCATAGTAGAAGTGTCGGGCTCACTGCCATTTCCTGGCCTTGCATCTACTTTCTGTAGAGCTGCCTGCTGACGGTCTCCTTAACTGTTGCAGTTATATAGCATGAGTCGGCCCATTGCATTGCACCAGCTTTGCACAAGCTGTACTCTCATATCTGCCTGATTTGCAGATTCAGTAACATAAATGTGATGGACGTGTCTGAAGTAGTTTTGCTGATGGTTCAGAACATCTTGGAAAGTGGGAGCCTACAAACAGGATGACCTTACAGGGGTTGTCCAGCATTTAGAGCAACCTCAGGGGTGTCCGGGTTAGGTGTAAAAGTATATAAAAGACAAACCTATCCCCAACCCATTCCCGTCCCCTTTCCCTCACATGGACGTGCCATTCCTGAAGCTGTGAGGCCCGCATGTCCATTGAGACCAGTCAGTGGTGACCCATGAGAGTGACATCACCGGCTCCTCTCCAGCAGATGCCGCGGTCTCTGCAGTCATGTGAGGCAAGCACTGGCCATGAGGGAAGGTGGATGGGACCGGACAGCGCAGTGCTGGGATAGGTGAGTATATCTTATTATACTGGCACTTGTGGTCTTTGGCTCTCTGGCCTCTGCAGGAGTCTCTCTCTCCCTGACATGGCGCTCATTGCGGTCTCCTGGGACTGTCTCCTGTTACTGTCACTGCTGCCTGCCAGATACTGAGCTGTCACTACACACTCCTCTGCATTCAGCCTCCTATTTCATGGCTCTCCGGACCCCAGGGTTTGGCCTCTGCTCAGTCTGTCTGCCCTCCTGCTGTCAGACCTGTGCCTTTATACTAGCTACCAAAGTTTGGGCCAGATATGTCCTCGCACAAATCCTCCTCTCTTGGATTCTTGCACTTAGCGGACCGGTCACATCTGTAAGGCCATCACTGCCTAGTTGGCCTAGGTGCGCTCCTCACTACAAAGTGAGATGTGAATGACCAGTCCTACCCTGAGTCCTCGCGACCTGACACATCACACGTTTGGGGTCAGAGCTCCAGTACCTGTGGACTTTGTTGTTCTGAGCACCATTTTGCACAGTCCACATTCAAGGTTGAGTAAGTTTTGCAAACACTTTGATTAGAAATCTTGATAATATCCTGTAAAATCCAAGTTTCTATCTCCTTTCTTCTCCCTGCTGGTTCATTGTATAGTAGAGGGATGTAGAAAGCCCTGCGTGTCCCCGAATGCAGAAGCGCAGGGCTGGTTGTCAGGTGTGTTACTCTGATCACCAGGCCTGCCCGTATCAGTAGGGAATGACATTTCATCCATCAGGCTGTACAAACAGAAGTTACATGCCGGCGTGGCCGCCTGCGGAGAGGCTGACTGCAAACACATGGCAGACTTGGCAGGTGTACCCGCGTTACCTGCCAGGTGCATTAATGCTGAGACTACACAAACATTTCACAGATTTTCATTGCGCGACTTTTTTCCCTTTATCTTTTTCTTTTGTAAATAACATTGTCACCGACTCTCTCAGTGCACAGGAACATTTATTGTGGACAAGTTTAGGAATAGTTGAATTGTTTGCTATATTTCGGTGCTATGTCACTCCAAATAAGTCTGTGTAGCCACAATACCTGTCCTGGTCGCCTCTAGGCCCGGCTGTGCTGACATGGCAGCTGTGACTAGGATGTCCTAGGAATACACTAAGTCAAGCGGCAAAATATCAGGAAGAACCGGAGATGCCGCTGCTCTCGCCAACCTCTACATGGGGGAACATGGTGCACCACTGACTCCTCGCTATCAGCTGCTGCCGCCGGGCTCCAGGCGTCGTCCTCTCGCTGTTGCCGCAGTAGAGGTGCACAGACAAAGAGGAGGATGGAGACGTGGTATGGATGCTGCCTGGGGAAGGCGTCCGGAAGAGGCTGCTAATGTAACCTGGTGCCCTGCTCCTGCCCGCAGCTAATGGGGGGACAAGCAGGGACCATGATACTGGTGATGGACAGATGATGTATGATTCGACCTCCAGCCCTTTGCAGTAATCTGGAGCAAAATCTGCATCGCCAAGACCCAAATGCTGATATTAACTTTTTTGGGAAAATCTGCAACAGATCTGAGCGACATGCTGTGGATTTATAAATCTATACGGGCATGTTCACATGATGGAATTTGAAGCAAATTTCCACCTCAAAATCCTCTCCAGAAACCGGCCTGGACCTGCCTCCTATTTCAGCATGGTGAAGGAGAAGCGTCCTGCGCGATCTTGCAGCAATTTCTGTGACTGAAACACTATGGAAACCGCGGAGCAAAGTCTCACGTTTTATTAGCTCATTGTACGTGAGGACATTCATACATGCAAAGTTATGGCAGAAAGCCGAGGCTCAGCTGTCAGTTATGGCTTCCACGGGCCTGGTTTTGGGAGAGGATTTTGAGGTTGAAGTCCGCCCCCAATTCCTCTCCAAATTCTGCCTGGTAACATCCAGACTTTCTTAAGGAGAAATTTCAGCAGTGTGTAGATAAGACTTGGTAAATGTCTTCCACTTTCCTTGTACTGTATTCCACCGAGAACTTTCTGCAGCTTTTCTGTCTGGTGAGAATTGACCCCAATATGATAAGATGAATAGCTATTGAATATAAGACATGATGTCTGTCGTCTCCAGAAGCTGCAGGACTCCTCCAGGCTGCGCGCCCCTGACAAGTCCTCCTGAATGTTATCTATAATGTATTCTCTGTGTTGTACCTGATTTGTGGCCACTTTCTATTTCCAGCCTTGTACCCTTCATTATAATGCTGTTTCTGCTGGACCGGCGGCTCGGAGCGGCGAATGTCACTTTTATTTTTCTGCATCATTAATTTTACAATGATTCCTGTCAGATCGGTTTTTGGCCGGTGATGCATTTTGAGGAAAATATATTTGTGTTCCAGAATGACTTCTCTCCCTTTCGCATATTCCTTTCCTTCTTCCCGGCCAACTTTCCAGCTTGTTTGTAAAGAAGCTCTAAGCCGTTTTTAATGGATGATTCTGTTTAGTCATTAAATAAAATGGAAGTCGTCTTGTTACATAAAACTCATTCCTGTTTGGCCTTGTGCTCTAAATGCAGCCTGCAGTGTAAAGCATGGAGGATTTCATTCTGGTTGCCTTGGCCGTGTCTACTAAACCTACCAAGAGAAGAGAGGTAACTGGGTGTGGGTGTCACAGTACAGACTTAAGTGCCAGTCTGGGATAGGGGAAAGCTGGGTGACAAGCCTTATTGTAATGGCTGCCCAGAGTCCAGTCATTGTGTTAGAGCCGCCGCCGGCCATCACAATGTCTAAAAAACAAGACTGGCAAATAACATCTGGCAGGGAAATGGCAGAATCCAGCATGGACTATTGGAGACGTGCGCCATCTTGTGAGCGGGTAATCGCCGCCCGCCTTCATCTTTTCGGAACGGATGAGGACGTAAGGGGGGAGGACGGATTGTGACTGCAGATTTAAAGAGCACCTGAGATTTCATGAAAAGTCTTCCTGGACAGTCTGTTCTATGACTATATAAACCGTCATACATGATGCCCTATCGGTGTTTCTGCTGCTAATATTCCCGTTATGGCTGCAGCACATCTTACATTTATCTTACATTTAGCTCTCAGTCTGTCGCCCTCCCCTATCTATTATAACTGCTATGGGTTTATTTACATGTAAGTCTGCCAGGAGTAACTACAGCAGCAAACAAATAGCTGATAAAAGCTGAAGTGAGCATAATGTGTTAGATCCAGGAGCACTGGACTGCAAATACAGGCAAATACATGCAGGCACGACACAAACAACGAGCGTAGTCAGGAACGTAAGCTTACTGTCTGAATAATATCCCACCTGTAACCACGCAAGCAGCCTGAAGTACATACAAGTACATATATTAAACTGTGAAATGCACAGAGGAAGCAGTCTGCAGATGTGTGTTAAGGCTTGAGGAGAATCAGCCCCTCCCCTCTGCATTCCTGTGTGTAGAGATGTCTTTCATTTTATTGGTATCTATGGATAGACCTTCCCTAGTAAAAGGCAGTGAACAGCAAAATAGCTAGAAGGGAGACACCTAGTGGCAGGAGCGTTAGAGAGTTTTTTTTTTTCAGACAGAAAGCCGCCACATTGATATATTTGTCCAGAATGACATGACCTATTAAATGAGACTAAGTTGTCTGAAAAGTTAGTGACCATCTAACTGAGAATCTGAGCAGAGCACGTCACTGCCATAAGCTGTCCTCTGCTGGACCCAAAGAAATGAAGCGATCCATGTAAAGCCATGTTCATACTGCGCTTTGTAGTGTCCATTTGCTGTATGCACCAGTAAAGCTCCTGTCACGTAGTCAAACGTGGCCTCCATTTACCCTGCAGTGGCCTCCGTCAGGCTGTATACACCGGTTCACCTGTTTGTACTATATGAAATAGTGCAGGCAGCTACACCTCATCTTGTTGCTTTCTTGGTCCTCTCCAGTGAGCTAGGTCTTATCAGAATATGTTCAGAATAAGACAACGTTTCAGGTTGATTTGGTCTCGGGATTCATTTTCTGCGTTATCCATTGTCGCACAAAGTCCCTTTTTTATCCACAGCTTAAAGGAACACTCCGGGCAAAACTGCAAACACTGTGTTATGTCTAATGCCAGGTCTGATGGTGTGGAGCATGACACATATGTAGGATCTGCCGACACCTGTCCATCTGAGGAGATCCAGGCGCTGTGACCCTCACTAGTTTAGGTTGGTCACTCCTTCCTCCTCCATAATTGTTCCCTGCACAGCTGCGCTCCCCTGCGGCCACCCGCTGCCCAAGGGACATGAGCGCCATCATTCCCAGAGGTCAGACCTCCACTGGGAAAGACTTCACACAAGGGGGTGTCACTTGGTATCAGTTGTGTCTCATCTTTAATCCACTTTCTCCATTTTATTCCAGTTCAGTCCAGAAGCGGAAACCTATGGCCAAAGTGGTGTACAACCTCCTGTCAGATCGGGACCTGAGGAAGAGGCTGAAGGCGGTCGGACTGTCCACCCAAGGGTCCAAGCAGCAGATGATCCGCAGGCACCAGGAGTTTGTGCACATGTATAACGCCCAGTGCGACTCATTGAATCCCAAATCAGGTACATGCGGAAGTGTGGTCAGCTTTACCAATAAGTATGTGAACCCCAGACTAGCACGGCATGGCATAGAGATGATCTCTGGTGATAACAGAGCACAATAGCTCATTTATAGGTCCCTGCGTGCACCTGAACCTGCCCCTTTAAAACGATCCTGCAGTGCTGTGTGATGGTTGGGAGTCCGAACATCACGTACACTCTTAAGTATTCTGCAAGCCACGTCCATTGTGTAAGAGGAAGAGTGGCAGGAGCTGCCCGGACTGTAAATGTATGATTTCTGAGTTTCTAGAAATTGCTAATATTCAGTGCATTTCCCAGGACTTTGGACACACATTGCTAAAATCAATTTACTTAAAGGAACCCTCTGTGCAAATGAGCTTGTCTCCGGTTTGGATGACTTCCCTTGTCCATGTTTCTAGGCCATTTACTGGGTCAAATATTGAACTACTGCAGGGGGCGGCAACCCTCAGCATGGCCACAGCTGTGAAACTACAACTCCCAGCCTTCATCCTTGTTATATAAATAATATATAAATAGTAAAATTAAGAATTAGGAAGCAAATAATTCTAATAATCTACTACTAGTTGGTGGACATGGTTTACAAGACTGCACGGCACCCCCTCTGCCTCCGCTTTCTGACTACTTTTAGTCTGCAGAAGAGATAGGAGTGGAGTAACACATGCCTGCAGGATCAGACTACACAAGCTTGGCTTGTAGTCTGTAACCATGGAGATGCCTAGGTCTGAATATGAACTACAAGCACAAAATGCTGTTTCCATGGTTACAGACTGCACAGTACTCCCTCTGCACCCTCTTTTTGATGACCTTTAGAGTGCAGAGGCAGAAGTGGTAGCCAGGTGTAGGCAACATCTAGCAAGTTGTGAAACCACTACAACTCCCAGAATACATACTTGCTTTGCTGTCCTTGGAACTCCTATAGAAGTGAATGAAGTATGCTGGGAGTTGTAGTTTCACAGCAGATGGAGAGCCAGTGGTTGCTGACCCCTGACTACTAGGTGGCGCTAGAGAGCACGTTTGGAAGAAAGCTAATCTGCATATTTTTTTCCCCAAGAAGCTTTGCCTTTAAGACTCCTAAGACCAGCTGTATTTCTGCGAGGTGAGCCATTAGCCCTAGAGAGTAAACGATAACTTGAAATTTAAAGGGATTGCCTCTGCTGTCCAAATATCTTGCTAGGGCACAAAGAAGTAATGCTCTTACTCAGGACCCCTCTACGAACTGAACCCCTAAGTAAGAACAACTTCTGCTCTGGCAGACTTGACCCGGCCATATATTCCTTGGTCACCCATTCATTTGTAAATAAGTGGCATATAATAATACTTTTCTACCCTATGGCTGGAGAAGACTTCCCTTAGATGCGTTAGCTGGGTGCTGTGGCCAACGGTGCATTGTGGGAGCGCATGGGACAGATGCAGTGCTAAGCTGTCAGGTCACATGACTGACAGCAGAGTAGATACCAACCACCGTCTGTTTCCAAGGGCGACCGGCGCAGATGTGGATGGAGACAAATCTTTCACATCCGAGAGCACAATGGTTCATTGCATAACTCCACATCTGAGAAGCATTTTCATAAACAGGCGTATCTGATTTAGGACGACGATTATCCTCAGTCCCTCTTGTCTCATTTATTTATTTAGTCTATAGCTGGGGGGTATTTCCGGTCGGTGGGGTTCCTGATGTGCCGCCAGTAACCAGGACCCCTAGTATGGAGGAGGATATAGTGGCGTCAGCCGCCATCTCCATGTCCTCAGTGTCTGTCTGGGCATTGTGGCCTCTCCTGATCTAGGATCACAACAATTATTAATCTTATTTACTAGTTTTTATTACGGCTTATTATTGGGGTTACATTTTACCTTTTTATAGTTAGAAAAAATAAAATTAAGACTTAAGAAGCAACTTTGTAGATAATTCTAATAATCTCCTTCCATTTGGTGTATACAGCTCCTTTACAGATTTATGTGTTTCCATGGTTACAGACTACACAAGACTCCTTGTGCCTCTTATTTTTGATTTAGACTGTAGTAGATTTGGAATAATACAAACTTCTGGGGTCAGACTACTCAAGCTTTGCCCGTAGTCTGTAACCATGGAGACACCTAAGTCTGAATAGGAGCTATACGCACAAAGATGTGTATCCATGGTTACGGACTGCACAGTACTCCCTCTGCCCCCTCTTTTCGATCACCTTTAGACTGCGGAAGAGGAAGCAGGAGGAGTGATGTTCCATATGACTGCGAGATCAGTCTACACAATATGTGTTTGTGTATGTATGGATATATATATATATATATATTAATTTAAGGGTTTTTTTTTTTTTTTTATTGCTATGTGAGAGAAACAAGAAAATCTAAAACATACAAGAAGAAAAAAATCCTGCACCCTCCTTTACTTTCTTCCCATTCCCTTAGATCTGTGCAGACTACACTATCTTTCCTTGTAGTCTGTAACCATGGCGACGGCTAGATCTGAATAGGAGCTGTAAGCAACAAACCGCAGGAGATTTTTAATCGAGACTATTTTATGTTGCATCATTTTATATTTTGGAAGCGTGATAATACAAAGGGTTGCAAAAATAGACATACCCTTGACAAGTGGCTGTAAATATCAGACATACTTTAATGAAACATGGCAGATTAGTTTTACAGAATGAGAATAATAAATTGGTCACTGACAGTAAATGTGCAGCTTCCTAATAATAGTAAGGATATTTCTGATTTTCGGGTTGATGCGTCGTGTTCCTAGGCGATTGTGCGCGGTCTCATGTCCTTGGTGACCACCAGATCGTGCCAGTGACGTCGGTGACTCGCTCCATGTTCTCTAGTAGTCCGCTCACTTCCCGGTCCTCGCACTCCACCCCCGCCTTCTCCGCCGGCTTCCTGGCTTTCCATTACCAATCACTGATGTCATTTGATGGCAGTATTTTGTCTATTTAATCTTTCCCATGTGAAAGTTTTCATCCTGGACCATAAAATTATAATGAATCAGTTTCTGTAAATCCCCATATTCCTGATCTTTTAAGTCTTTTCTTGTTATTTTGGGTTTATTCCAGTATTTTCTATTATTGACAGTCCAGATTAGACATAGACCTATGACTGTGCGGCCCGAGGAGCGTGATCACACGCTTAGATTCTACTACATATAGCTAATATAAATTCTATGCAGAGGGGTAAGTGTTGATTTGTATATGTTTCATCTATAGCAATCCATGAACCTATGCCGTCCGTACAGATGAGATGTTTGTCAGCCATGCCATGCCACAACTTGCATTGTCCACCATTAGGGGGCGATCTGTATGCAGAGCAGTAATAGGCAGCTGTATACAGATGGCCCCCTAGTGGTGACAAAAGTTCAAGGTGTTTCCAAGGGTAATGCTACAATAGAGCGGTTACAAGTCGGATCTCCTTGGTGTGATGTGGATCCAGTAGGTGGCGCTGCCTCAGTTCCAGGTAAATTAGTTGTGCAGATTTGCAGGGTCACAGATACACTCCCTCCATCTCGGCATTAGTTGTTGCAGTGAGGTCCCAGTAACTAACACTGCATCTCCTAAATGCAATCCTAGCTCTAACCTGCCTGGTGCCTTATACTAACAGTTACCAGAGGTGGTGTGGGCACCAGAGCCAAGGCAGCGCCCCCTACTGGATCCACACCAGGCCAGGCAGAACATACTTCTAACCCCTCCATTCTAGCATCTACGCTATCTCTATCTCATATGGTATCTGTGACATGCTTTAAGATCAGTGGGGTCTGACCTCTGGAATGAGGGGGCTGTAGCATTGATCCAGTTCTGAAGCTCCTTCACTCTTTTATCCTGCACAGCACCACTACCAGCCATCTGGCAGTACAGGGAACTGCAGCAGGCGGCGCCACAGCCAACGTTGAATGCCCCTTCATTGCCAGACTCATTGGTCATCCCAGAGGTTGGATGAAGAGACGGCGTGTCCTAGCAGTATATGAGATTACATAGGAGATGTTAATGCATTACAGTACAGGGATGGGAGATTCTTACTCTGGAGCCTAGAAAATTGTGAATACAGCCGTGGTCTGTATACAGACTGTAATTCAGGGAAAGTGCAAGGTAGAAAATATAATGCGTTGACAAAATTAGGCTGAGTACACCTTTGTGTCGGGGTATCTGTTCATGTGGTCCATTGCAGGGCCAGAAGAACGAAATGTACCGTCTTTTGATGGACATCAGTGGATCCCGAGGGACCCCATTGGCTATAATTATTGTTATTTTCCACACCTTGCCAGACAGAGTCGTAGTTGCAGAACTTTTTTGTCTGCGGTTTCTGTCGGACTCAATGCGGGAGACTCTGCTGCAGATGTAGTATCTTGTATCCAGTTACATGCTGTATGGCGGTATTGTCTGTAATGCTATATGTCAGGGATAGGCAACCTTTTTTTTTTCGGCGTGCCGATTTTAATTAAAAAATCAAAGATGAGATACTCGGAGTGCCGGTCAATAATTGTAAGTCTGACAACCCCTAAACTAAAGTCATATACCACAAACCATATCACAGAAGTGCTGCCACCAGATGCTTCAGGACACATGCGTTTACTGCTATTTCTTGGCACATGCCTGTACTTTCCGATTAGAAGCAAAGTCCATGTGCAGCCCTCAATTAGTGGTAAATGTATGAGTCCAGGAGCACCGTATGGCGGCACCTTATGGTGGAAACACACTATGTATCTGGATGCAGCTATATTCTCAGGCCACTGGAACTTTGACTTGATGTAAAACTGCGTTCACATGGTGCATTTTTGCACAAAAAAAAAAAAAAACAAAGCCTGAGTTTTCTGTGCAAAAACACATCCTTAATACAGAAAACACACCACTATACAGAATAATGTCCCATAGTGGCCCCTGCACACGGTATTATGTCCCACAGCCATAGCAGTCCCTGCACACAGTATTATGTCCCATAGCGGCTCCTGCATATGGTATTATGTCCCATAGTGGCCCTTGCACACGGTATTATGTCCCATAGCGGCGCCTGCACACAGTATTACGTCCCAAAGCGGCCCCTGCACACGGTATTATGTCTCATAGCGGCCCTTGCACACGGTATTATGTCCCATAGTGGTCCCTGCACATGGTATAATGTCCCATAGTGGCCCCTGCACACGGTATTATGTTCCATAGTGGCCCCTGCACACACAGTAACATGCCCCATAGTGGCCCCTGCACATGGTATTATGTCCCATAGTGGCCCCTGCACACGGTATTATGTCTCATAGCGGCCCTTGCACACGGTATTATGTCCCATAGCGGCCCCTGCACATGGTATTATGTCCCATAGTGGCCCCTGCACACGGTATTATGTTCCATAGTGGCCCCTGCACACAGTATTATGTTCCATAGTGGCCCCTGCACACGGTATTATGTCCCATAGTGGCCCCTGCACACGGTATTCTGTCCCATAGCGGTCCCTACACACGGTATTCTGTCCCATAGTGGCCCCTGCACACAGTATTATGTCCCAAAGCGGCCCCTGCACACGGTATTATGTCTCATAGTGGCCCCTGCACACGGTATTATGTCTCATAGTGGCCCCTGGACACGGTATTCTGTCCCATAGTGGCCCCTGCACACGGTATTCTGTCCCATAGTGGCCCCTGCACACGGTATTCTGTCCCATAGTGGCCCCTGGACACGGTATTATGTTCCATAATTGCTCCTGCACACGGTATTATGTTCCATAGTTGCTCCTGCACACGGTATTATATCTCATAGCGGCCCCTGCACACGGTATTATATCTCATAGCAGCCCCTGCACACGGTATTATGTCTCATAGCGGCCCTTGCACACAGTATTATGTCCCAGGCGGCCCCTGCACACGGTATTATGTCTCATAGCGGCCCTTGCACACAGTATTATGTCCCAGGCGGCCCCTGCACACGGTATTATGTTCCATAGTGGCCCCTGCACACGGTATTATGTTCCATAGTGGCCCCTGCACACGGTATAATATTCTACCTTTTATAATATTCCAATTTGTGCCACTCACTAGCTATTATAGAGTATAATAAGTGTAGGGCAAAGAGAGGTGACAAACATAAGAAAACAATGTTACTCACCATTCCACGCTCCGCAGCTGCTCTGTTCTCTTCGGGCGCTTCTCCCTGTAGTCAGTGACCGCTCATTGGGTCTCAGGGGTCACGTCGCGTCATTATGCGTAATGACGCCAGACGCGACCCCTGAGGCCCTGTCAGCTGACTTCAGGCAGAAACGTCCGAAGAGCACAGAGCGGCTGTGGAGCGTGGAATGGTGAGTAACATTGTTTTTTATGTTTGATCACCTCCCCAGGGACTCCGATTATTATACTCGGGGGTCTGAAGAGACCCCACAGTATAATAATAGTAGTTTCGTTTAGGCCGTGTTTGGTCCGATCGAAACTACTGGGCAAGGACTCCGCTGCCGTGCCAGGGAAATAAGCCTCGTGTGCCACTCTTGGCACGTGTTCCAGGCGTTGCCAACCCCTGCTGTATGCAGTGTTAGCTCTCAGCAACAATGTAGCAGGTCTGGGCAACATAGAGACAATGTTATTAGTGCTGTATTCAGATTATCACTGCGTATTGTTACAGCAGTTGTATCATTGGTGTATACCGCTGGCCGTATACTGCTGAGGTGTTGATGGAGTCACCAGCTAGAGGTATATAGGAGGACCTCAGAGGTCTGGTATTTGTCAGGGGGTTCTGAATTCACGCAGCGCCTGCAGGGATCTCATGTGTTCTCCCCAGATTATATCAGTTTCCCTCATTGCTCCACAAACACACCGATGTTTGTGGGTGATATGGAGGCATTAGATTGTGATCTGTTGGGCTCCAGGACCGACAACACACTGATTGTGATAAAACGGCCTCATTTTTCTTTTTCTTGGGATCGGACTGTATAAACAGCGCTGTGTGTATTTCCTTAGAACATGATGAAGCTGAGTCCATTGCCAGTATAAGCATTCAGGGGTCAGTATTAATCTGCTGTAAGTGCTGAACTCCCCCCGAGGTCTCCAATTCATCTCAGGGGCTTTTTGCTGGGCGATTTAACCTCCGTGACTCTCAGCCATTTGTACAGAACTTTTACATTCTTAACACGGATCTTATTGTAGAACTGGATAGACGGTAGTTTTATGTAGATCTGCTCCTGCGGGAAGCCAGAGGCAACTTATTACTTTGTATGATTGTGTTACTGCTTAGGAGAAGCCTCGTATTATACCGGCACAGTAGTAATGTATTTATTCTGCAAGAAAACAAAGCATTTGGCCTTGTGTTTAGTTTAATCTCTTGAGTCACATCCAATAAAATAGCAATCACTCTGCTCAAAACATCAGTGCAAGTGGATTAGAGGAGTTTGTCATTTGTCATACCCTCTAATAGATAGGCAGAGAGGTTTACACAACAACTGATCACTTATACTGCCTGTTATATTGTATCACATAGGTCAATGTGAACCGGAGGAAACGTCTGCCCCGTAAGTGCTGTGCTACAATATGACCCCTATATACAAGATTATAACTACTATAATACTACCTCCTATGTACAAGAATATAACTACTATAATACTGCTCCTATGTACAAGAATATAACTACTATAATACTGCCTCCTATGTACAAGAATATAACTACTATAATACTGCCCCTATGTACAAGAATATAACTACTATAATACTACTCCTATGTACAAGAATATAACTACTATAATACTGCTCCTATGTACAAGAATATAACTACTATAATACTGCTCCTATGTACAAGAATATAACTACTATAATACTACCTCCTATGTACAAGAATATAACTACTATAATACTGCTCCTATGTACAAGAATATAACTACTATAATACTGCTCCTATGTACAAGAATATAACTACTATAATACTACCTCCTATGTACAAGAATATAACTACTATAATACTACTATGTACAAGAATATAACTACTATAATACTGCTCCTATGTACAAGAATATAACTACTATAATACTACCTCCTATGTACAAGAATATAACTACTATAATACTGCTCCTATGTACAAGAATATAACTACTATAATACTGCTCCTATGTACAAGAATATAACTACTATAATACTGCCCCCTATGTACAATAATATATCTACTATAATACTGCCCCCTATGTACAAGAATATAACTACTATAATACTGCTCCTATGTACAAGAATATAACTACTATAATACTGCTCCTATGTACAAGAATATAACTACTATAATACTGCTCCTATGTACAAGAATATAACTACTATAATACTGCCCCCTATGTACAATAATATATCTACTATAATACTGCCCCCTATGTACAAGAATATAACTACTATAATACTGCTCCTATGTACAAGAATATAACTACTATAATACTGCTCCTATGTACAAGAATATAACTACTATAATACTGCTCCTATGTACAAGAATATAACTACTATAATACTACCTCCTATGTACAAGAATATAACTACTATAATACTGCTCCTATGTACAAGAATATAACTACTATAATACTGCTCCTATGTACAAGAATATAACTACTATAATACTACCTCCTATGTACAAGAATATAACTACTATAATACTACTATGTACAAGAATATAACTACTATAATACTGCTCCTATGTACAAGAATATAACTACTATAATACTGCTCCTATGTACAAGAATATAACTACTATAATACTACCTCCTATGTACAAGAATATAACTACTATAATACTGCTCCTATGTACAAGAATATAACTACTATAATACTGCTCCTATGTACAAGAATATAACTACTATAATACTGCTCCTATGTACAAGAATATAACTACTATAATACTGCTCCTATGTACAAGAATATAACTACTATAATACTGCCCCTATGTAGAAGAATATAACTACTATATATATATACTGCCCCCTATGTACAAGAATATAACTACTATAATACTGCTCCTATGTACAAGAATATAACTACTATAATACTACCTCCTATGTACAAGAATATAACTACTATAATACTGCCCCTATGTACAAGAATATAACTACTATAATACTGCTCCCTATGTACAAGAATATAACTACTATAATACTATCCCCTATGTACAAGAATATAACTACTATAATACTGCTCCTATGTACAAGAATATAACTACTATAATACTGCTCCTATGTACAAGAATATAACTACTATAATACTGCTCCTATGTACAAGAATATAACTACTATAATACTGCCCCTATGTGCAAGAATATAATTACTATAATACTACCTCCTATGTACAAGAATATAACTACTATAATACTGCCCCCTATGTACAAGAATATAACTACTATAATACTGCTCCTATGTACAAGAATATAACTACTATAATACTGCTCCTATGTACAAGAATATAACTACTATAATACTGCCCCCTATGTACAAGAATATAACTACTATAATACTGCCCCCTATGTACAAGAATATAACTACTATAATACTGCCCCTATGTACAAGAATATAACTACTATAATACTGCTCCTATGTAGAAGAATATAACTACTATAATACTGCTCCTATGTACAAGAATATAACTACTATAATACTGCCCCTATGTGCAAGAATATAATTACTATAATACTACCTCCTATGTACAAGAATATAACTACTATAATACTGCCCCCTATGTACAAGAATATAACTACTATAATACTGCTCCTATGTACAAGAATATAACTACTATAATACTGCTCCTATGTACAAGAATATAACTACTATAATACTGCCCCTATGTGCAAGAATATAATTACTATAATACTACCTCCTATGTACAAGAATATAACTACTATAATACTGCCCCCTATGTACAAGAATATAACTACTATAATACTGCTCCTATGTACAAGAATATAACTACTATAATACTGCTCCTATGTACAAGAATATAACTACTGTAATACTGCTCCTATGTACAAGAATATAACTACTATAATACTGCTCCTATGTACAAGAATATAACTACTATAATACTGCCCCCTATGTACAAGAATATAACTACTATAATACTGCCCCTATGTACAAGAATATAACTACTATAATACTGCCCCTATGTACAAGAATATAACTACTATAATACTGCTCCTATGTACAAGAATATAACTACTATAATACTGCCTCCTATGTACAAGAATATAACTACTATAATACTGCTCCTATGTAAAAGAATATAACTACTATAATACTACCCCCTATGTACAAGAATATAACTACTATAATACTGCTCCTATGTACAAGAATATAACTACTATAATACTACCTCCTATGTACAAGAATATAACTACTATAATACTGCTCCTATGTACAAGAATATAACTACTATAATACTGCTCCTATGTACAAGAATATAACTACTATAATACTGCCCCTAATAAAAAAAAAAAAACACAAAACACCCTATTAAAAAAAAAAACAAAACCCCAAAAAAAATAACTACTATAATACTACCTCCTATGTACAAGAATATAACTACTATAATCTGCTCCTATGTACAAGAATATAACTACTATAATACTGCCCCCTATGTACAAGAATATAACTACTATAATACTGCTCCTATGTACAAGAATATAACTACTATAATACTACCCCTATGTACAAGAATATAACTACTATAATACTACTCCTATGTACAAGAATATAACTACTATAATACTGCCCCCTATGTACAAGAATATAACTTCTATAATACTGCTCCTATGTACAAGAATATAACTTCTATAATACTGCCCCCTATGTACAAGAATATAACTTCTATAATACTACTCCCTATGTACAAGAATATAACTACTATAATACTGCTCCTATGTACAAGAATATAACTACTATAATACTACCTCCTATGTACAAGAATATAACTACTATAATACTGCCCCCTATGTACAAGAATATAACTACTATAATACTGCCCCCTATGTACAAGAATATAACTACTATAATACTGCCCCCTATGTACAAGAATATAACTACTATAATACTACCTCCTATGTACAAGAATATAACTACTATAATACTGCCCCCTATGTACAAGAATATAACTACTATAATACTGCTCCTATGTACAAGAATATAACTACTATAATACTGCTCCTATGTACAAGAATATAACTACTATAATACTGCCCCCTATGTACAAGAATATAACTACTATAATACTACCTCCTATGTACAAGAATATAACTACTATAATACTGCTCCTATGTACAAGAATATAACTACTATAATCTGCTGCTATGTACAAGAATATAACTACTATAATACTGCCCCCTATGTACAAGAATATAACTACTATAATACTGCTCCTATGTACAAGAATATAACTACTATAATACTACCCCTATGTACAAGAATATAACTACTATAATACTACTCCTATGTACAAGAATATAACTTCTATAATACTGCCCCCTATGTACAAGAATATAACTACTATAATACTGCTCCTATGTACAAGAATATAACTACTATAATACTACCTCCTATGTACAAGAATATAACTACTATAATACTGCCCCCTATGTACAAGAATATAACTACTATAATACTACCTCCTATGTACAAGAATATAACTACTATAATACTGCTCCTATGTACAAGAATATAACTACTATAATACTGCTCCTATGTACAAGAATATAACTACTATAATACCGCTCCTATGTACAAGAATATATCTACTATAATACTACTCCTATGTACAAGAATATAACTACTATAATACTGCCCCCTATGTACAAGAATATAACTACTATAATACTACCTCCTATGTACAAGAATATAACTACTATAATACTGCTCCCTATGTACAAGAATATAACTACTATAATACCGCTCCTATGTACAAGAATATAACTACTATAATACTGCCCCCTATGTACAAGAATATAACTTCTATAATACTGCTACTGTGTGCACAATGTCCATCTTTTTCCTCTCCCTTCAGTTGATCATCTCCATGGTCTGCACATCTTTCGGTGTGGACTGTCGTCTTCTGGGCTGTGATGTCAGACAAATCTTATATTGTGAACTTCCTCCCATCTTGGAATCAGTATAATGAATATTTCTAGGGTATATGGCGGTAGATACGAGACCTCTGCTCCTGTGAGAGACAGATTCAATACAAGAAATGAGATTACTATTCTGGGAAGCGCTGCTTGTAGGAGAAAGCGAGATCTGCGGTATTAAAGCCGTTCAATTATTGCGCAGTGTTAAGTAGAAAATATTTGTATCACGCATTGAAGGTGTCTGCGCTGATGTAGCCGTGAGATAAGATGCTGCAGAATTCTTAAAGGGATCTTCACTTAATGTAATGTGCTTTTTAAGCTGCTGCCTTTTAAATGCCTATTTGAAGTGATGTCATAGGCTCTAGTCACATCCAGAGCTGTGGGTTTTCTGTCATGATATATCTGCAGTAACTTGGTGTAATATTTATGAAATAAAAGGTACATCAAGGTTTTCAGTCTTCAATGTAAATGTATACTCTTTGCATTTTCTTTATATTTATAATTTAGATACTTTTAGTTTATGACAACTGAAAACTCCCTGAGGTTTTTGCTTTATACCAGGAACTATAAGATCATGTGACAGAAAACAAACTAAAAATATCTGAAAGAGCGCAGCTCTGGAGTATAATACAGGATGTAACTCAGGATCAGTACAGGATAAGTAATGTAATGTATGTACACAGTGACTGCACCAGCAGAATAGTGAGCGCAGCTCTGGAGTATAATACAGGATGTAACTCAGGATCAGTACAGGATAAGTAATGTAATGTATGTACACAGTGACTGCACCAGCAGAATAGTGAGCGCAGCTCTGGAGTATAATACAGGATGTAACTCTGGATCAGTACAGGATAAGTAATGTAATGTATGTACACAGTGACCGTACCAGCAGAATAGTGAGCGCAGCTCTGGAGTATAATACAGGATGTAACTCAGGATCAGTACAGGATAAGTAATGTAATGTATGTACACAGTGACTGCACCAGCAGAATAGTGAGCGCAGCTCTGGGGTATAATACAGGATGTAACTCAGGATCAGTACAGGATAAGTAATGTAATGTATGTACACAGTGACTGTACCAGCAGAATAGTGAGTGCAGCTCTGGAGTATAATACAGGATGTAACTCAGGATCAGTACAGGATAAGTAATGTAATGTATGTACACAGTGACTGTACCAGCAGAATAGTGAGCGCAGCTCTGGAGTATAATACAGGATAAGTAATGTAATGTATGTACACAGTGACTGCACCAGCAGAATAGTGAGCGCAGCTCTGGAGTATAATACAGGATGTAACTCAGGATCAGTACAGGATAAGTAATGTAATGTATGTACACAGTGACTGTACCAGCAGAATAGTGAGCGCAGCTCTGGAGTATAATACAGGATAAGTAATGTAATGTATGTACACAGTGACTGCACCAGCAGAATAGTGAGCGCAGCTCTGGAGTATAATACAGGATGTAACTCAGGATCAGTACAGGATAAGTAATGTAATGTATGTACACAGTGACTGCACCAGCAGAATAGTGAGTGCAGCTCTGGAGTATAATACAGGATAAGTAATGTAATGTATGTACACAGTGACTGCACCAGCAGAATAGTGAGCGCAGCTCTGGAGTATAATACAGGATGTAACTCAGGATCAGTACAGGATAAGTAATGTAATGTATGTACACAGTGACTGTACCAGCAGAATAGTGAGCGCAGCTCTGGAGTATAATACAGGATAAGTAATGTAATGTATGTATACAGTGACTGTACCAGCAGAATAGTGAGCGCAGCTCTGGAGTATAATACAGGATAAGTAATGTAATGTATGTACACAGTGACTGTACCAGCAGAATAGTGAGTGCAGCTCTGGAGTATAATACAGGATTATTAGATGTGATCTGGTGATGTAGTGATTCTCTTGTCTGTGTATATTACCTGTATATGTATACAGTGACGTGGTGTCTAGGGGTATATACCTCCCTCCTATTACTACAGACTATTCTGAGTAGTTTTCTCTTCCCCTTTATTACTTTCTCTCACTGGATGTTATTAATGATGATTTCTTGAGTTTTCTTGTGTTTGATCCTCGGCTGAATAAATACTAATTCAAAGTATAAAATATCTGATAATTTCCCTCCGCCGCGCTGTATTTCTGTCCTCTCAGATAATTGCGGTACACGTGTAATTATGGATGTCGTCTGGTTCGTTCAGATCTTTCTAATTGTTGTCGCCATCTCTTTGTTTTTTCTCTTTATTTTTACATATTTATTTGAGTTTATTTGTTATCATCAATTCTAATAAATTTGTCGCTGCCTTGTGTGATTTTTTTCGTTGTTTACCTTGTTTTAATTTTGTTTTCATATTTTGTACTCCAGTCACATCCAGAGCTGCAGTCACCATATTTCATGTTCCCTTATCCCTATGGCCATGTGTGGCGTTCTGTACTCCAGTATATCTCAGATATCAGGCGGAGGAGGCCTAAGCCTCACATAGTGTATTCACATACTGCAGATTTGTTGCTGAGATTTCTTCTGCTGTCTCAGTTACTTATAGGGGCTTCTAGAAATCCTTGTGCTCCCCGCTGATACGGCCCCATTCAGTCATATTGTTGTATGCCAAATTATGGCAGTTGTGACTATGCTCTTACTGTGGTGAATCTATGACCTGGTGCTTGCAGATCAGTATGAATTACAATGGTTGGGGCTGAGCTGCAGTCCCACAATCCGCCACTAAACGTTTATGGCGCTGTGTTCATTTTGTTATGAAGAGGCTGCAATGCTGATCTGAAGGCTGCGGCCTCTTCAAACAACTGATGTATTTGGGTGTCAGGTGCCCCCTTTACGATCTGATATCTATTGTCTGTCCTAGAGATACCCTAAGCCATTTATATCAGTTTAATTCCCATATTCCCAGGCTGTAATAATCCAACAAGTCCGATTGCCTCATTGTGAGATATTCATTTGCAGATGTTTCCCATTTGGACTGATGGGATTGGGGCTGAGCCTAAGATGCCCGAGACGCTGTGGGAAATGTTCTGGAGGCTCCAAGTACAGATCAGAGATGGGATTTTGGCTCCGGGATATCTTGTATCTCAGCCGTCCTAGTCTGTCCTTATATAAAAAAAACTCTGTTTGGTGTAGTAGAAAGTTGGGTGAAGACCAAAAACAGACGTTACACAACAGTAAATCCAGCGTGGATCTGAAGGGTAAGCTGCGTCAGACATTTGTGCTTGTGGCCTGGATGTTACTGCGGAGTCTTTTACCTTCATTAATAGAATGGGTGAAATCTGCCAACAGTCCGGACCCGCTCCCTTTATTCTGAGAATTTAAGGCCTTGTATTAACCCATCTGTGCTATTCTCTTACATGTCTTTATTTTGTCCGGTGACTTTATCACAATTCCCATTATGTTCCGATGGACTTTAGAGACGGTTTCCGAGCTGTCACTCCGATCGCTGTCTCCTCCTTTGACCTTGTTGTGTTATACGATGTATCTCGCTATTGTTCTACATTTTCTTGCCTTTTATCTACTTCACTTTATAAATCCTTAAACTAAAAATTCTCTGTGCTCCTTGAGTAGCCACGTGGTTTACCCATTGAAATAAATAGAATTCAGATTTTGTAAATTTGCATTAATATTCTGCCTTGTCCTCGCTTCTCTGCTGCCGGAAAATCTACATCATATATAGTAGCAAATAAAATCCACTGCAGAGATTCATCTGCTCTGCAAATATTCAGGAAGAGCCATTGTAATTTACGCTGCCGTTTTTTGTTACAATTTCACCTTTTGCAATTCATTAGGTAAATTTTGTGCTGAAACCTGTGACAAATACACATGTAGGATGCAACATTTGCTGCAGATTTGTTACAAAGTTTATAGTAGATTTTTGGCAAAATTCACCATGGAAAATCTTGACTTGTAGACGCTGGCACCGGCTCTTATGTGTTATTCTGCTTTTACAGACTTCTGAGTAGAAAATCCACACTACAGTGTGTATAAATCCCATATTGCCTGATAGCTATGTGTAGTGTGAAGGCCGAGGATGTTTTACTTACACACACACACACACATATATATATATTACAGTATATGTATGTATATTTGGCTTTCAGGGGTCTGGTGTATCAGGTAGATCCAAGGCCCAGGCCCTGTAGTAACGTGCAGTGTGTTGCGCTCTTTTGACCAGGCAGGGCCAGCAGGAGATTTCCCGTGTTCTAGTTTTCATTAATGCAAGATATAACAAGCCCTTCATTACACATATCGGACTCCTGAGGTGCGGATATTGAGCGAGCGCTCGCTGTATAATGAACTGTGTACTGTATATTGTTTGGCCGGGACACGCGGCTTTCATTTTGAAGTTGCTTTTTTTGCTTTTTCTTTTTTTCTAATGTGTTTTCTTTGTTTTTATAGCAGCAGAAATAGTTGGTGAAATTGAGAAAACGGAGAAGATTCGCTGCGATTTGGAGGGAAAGCGGGAAAGTGTGAGTACAATGAATGTGTGAGCTCAGTAATGTTCTCTTCATTCTTGGGAGTATCAGTATGTTGGAAAATGCAAGTTCTCTTAGGCATGGACCATTTAGGACGCCCCTATGCATTTACTGTAATAGGGTGTTTATAGACCTGACAGGTGCGTCCCCTGCTGACAGCCCCATCTATTGTCACGAGCTGCCCTCATTCTGCATATCTCCTGCTCCTGCAGTGATTTCAGGGGCTGCTTTTCTATTTCTTGGTAAAGGTGTACATCCTCCCTGGGCAGCCTGGTGGTTGGAGGATCTTCCTCAAGTTGGGGATATGTCCTAGCTGTAAATCTTCTTTTGGTAGCGATACAGGAGATTCTGCAGTATGTTTTCCTGCAGGCTGTCATGGCAGAATACTCTTGTACTGTGTTCACTTGCTGGCCTCTCAGTGGATCCCAGTGGGTTATCGGCCACAAGATCACTGGTGACTAACCTGCTGGGATCTAGAGAGAAACCTGAAGGTAAGTGCAGCAAAAACACTTTCCGGACTCTTGCAGGAAAACATGATGCAGCGTTCCCTCTGCTGTGCGACAGCCCTGGATCTGGTACCAGCCTATAATGGGTTATTGAATTTCTAATATTAATGACCTTACCCTTAGGACAGGTCATCAATATTAGATCTGTGACCTCAACAGCCAAGACCCCCGCAGATCTGCTGTTAGGGGGCAGCCGAGTAGTACCAAAGCCCACCAGAACAAATTGTACAGCTAAGTGAGCAGCGCGGCCCTCAGCATGTAAGCATGAAACAGCAGATCTGCAGGGTCTCGGCTGTAGGACCCTCACCGATCTAATGTTGAGGACCCATCTTAAGGATCATCAAGGACGGGTCATTAATATTAGAAGCTGGATAAACCCTTTAAAAGGGGTATTCTGCCGGAGGTCTCCAAGCACCACACATTGTACTGCACCATTCAGACTAAGCACCCCCATTGTTGTCATCAGTGGGGTCCCAGCGCTTGGACCTCTGCCGGTCAGCAAGTTACCCCTTTTTCTATGGATATCAGGTATCTTGTGACTTTAAAATCCCTTTAAAGGTTTATACCTATAATAGCGTCTTCTCAGGATGAAGTGCAGGTGGCGATAAAGACAAATGCTGTATACAAGTATCTATCATCAGAGGGTCTGTCCCCCATTGTGCGCTGTCTGAGCGGGCACATCCATTGTCCTGCCGCTCATCCATTGTCTTCTCCTCCTCTCTTCGCTCACAATATAAATACATCGTCCTTGCTTTCTGCACAATAAAGCCGTATAAAAGTTATGTAACTTAACCCCTGCCTGTCTGAACACCATTGATCACCCTCTCTCCACTCCCTGCCCATCCACATGTGAGCAGAGACGAAGCCTTGCTTCCAGTTCTATGATGTGACCTTTACTAAGCTGTCAATTACCAGGCCGCTATGATGGAGCAGACGAGTCCGGATGACATCAGATAGCGGGATCGTACAACACACTCCCTGTGACATTTAATAAAGAGCTGCAGGAGACGATGTTCCCACCGTACCTCCTCCCCGCCTCTCTGAAAGCCTTCATGATATATTGTTTTTTCCAAAAACGAGCATCCTGGGGTATTAAGTTCTGTGGGCCGGGGTGGAAATATTTAGCAGTTTGCCCTTTTCACTCTGGGATTGACGTAATTTTGCGCTCAGATCACATTTTACAGATTTTTGATTGATCAATAAATTATAGGGGTTTCCGGGATTAGAAGGAAGCGGGCTGCTTTTTTTTCTCCAGAAACAGCGCCACATCTGCAGATCAACCTTTATAATGTGCTATAGGTAATTCACAGTTCTATATCATACATTGTACATACTATATACTCTATATTAGAGTCTTTATAGTGTGCTATAGGTAACGCACAGGTCTATATAATACATAGCACATACTGTATACTGTGTATTAGGGTCTTTATAGTGTGCTATAGGTAACTCACAGGTCTATATAATACATAGCACATACTATATACTGTGTATTAGAGTCTTTATAGTGTGCTATAGGTAACTCACAGGTCTATATAATACATAGCACATACTATATACTGCGTATTAGAGTCTTTATAGTGTCCTATAGGTAACTCACAGGTCTATATAATACATAGCACATACTATATACTGCATATTAGAGTCTTTATAGTGTCCTATAGGTAACTCACAGGTCTATATAATACATAGCACATACTGTATACTGCGTATTAGAGTCTTTATAGTGTGCTATAGGTAACTCACAGGTCTATATAATACATAGCACATACTATATACTGCATATTAGAGTCTTTATAGTGTCCTATAGGTAACTCACAGGTCTATATAATACATAGCACATACTATATACTGCGTATTAGAGTCTTTATAGTGTGCTATAGGTAACTCACAGGTCTATATAATACATAGCACATACTATATACTGTGTATTAGAGTCTTTATAGTGTCCTATAGGTAACTCACAGGTCTATATAATACATAGCACATACTATATACTGCATATTAGAGTCTTTATAGTGTGCTATAGGTAATTCACAGGTCTATATCATACATTGTACATGCTATATACTCTATATTAGAGTCTTTATAGTGTGCTATAGGTAACTCACAGGTCTATATAATACATAGCACATACTATATACTGCGTATTAGAGTCTTTATAGTGTGCTATAGGTAACTCACAGGTCTATATAATACATAGCACATACTATATACTGCGTATTAGAGTCTTTATAGTGTGCTATAGGTAACTCACAGGTCTATATAATACATAGCACATACTATATACTGCGTATTAGAGTCTTTATAGTGTGCTATAGGTAACTCACAGGTCTATATAATACATTGTACATGCTATATACTCTATATTAGAGTCTTTATAGTGTGCTATAGGTAACTCACAGGTCTATATAATACATAGCACATACTATATACTGCATATTAGAGTCTTTATAGTGTGCTATAGGTAACTCACATGTCTATATAATACATAGCACATACTATATACTGCATATTAGAGTCTTTATAGTGTGCTATAGGTAACTCACAGGTCTATATAATACATAGCACATACTATATACTGCGTATTAGAGTCTTTATAGTGTGCTATAGGTAATTCACAGGTCTATATAATACATTGTACATGCTATATACTCTATATTAGAGTCTTTATAGTGTGCTATAGGTAATTCACAGGTCTATATAATACATAGTACATGCTATATACTCTATATTAGAGTCTTTATAGTGTGCTATAGGTAACTCACAGGTCTATATAATACATAGCACATACTATATACTGCGTATTAGAGTCTTTATAGTGTGCTATAGGTAACTCACAGGTCTATATAATACATAGTACATGCTATATACTGCATATTAGAGTCTTTATAGTGTGCTATAGGTAATTCACAGGTCTATATAATACATAGTACATGCTATATACTCTATATTAGAGTCTTTATAGTGTGCTATAGGTAACTCACAGGTCTATATAATACATAGCACATACTATATACTGCGTATTAGAGTCTTTATAGTGTGCTATAGGTAACGCACAGGTCTATATAATACATAGCACATACTATATACTGCGTATTAGAGTCTTTATAGTGTGCTATAGGTAACTCACAGGTCTATATAATACATAGCACATACTATATACTGCGTATTAGAGTCTTTATAGTGTGCTATAGGTAACTCACAGGTCTATATAATACATAGCACATACTATATACTGCGTATTAGAGTCTTTATAGTGTGCTATAGGTAAATCACAGTTTCTGCTTTTCCTCTCCCCTCTTTTAGGCAATGACATTCAGCAAGGAGCAGAGCGAGGAGCAGATAGACGAGATTCACCAGGATTACAGTGAGTGATAAGATGGTTTGTCTGGTTTCCGTTCTCAGCCCCCGGCTCTTCAGCGCTCTGCACTTTCCATAATGCATGGTTCTGTGAGTAAATTAATGGAGAGCATCATCTGTCTGTGTCCGCCCTCACCGACCGTGGTCACCTAGGCACATGCAAGAGAAACTGTCGCCTGCTGACGCTCCCCTGTCCCCTCCTAACTGCAGCAATATGATATATATTTATAGAGAGTGATATCTATATACTAGGCCTAATAGTTTTCACAGCTGGGGGTTTGTTACAGTTACTCTATGAATGTTGACACACTGTGTTCTCTGTGGTATAAATGGTATCCAGTGGTGTATGTAAGAAGTCCACGGCTGCTCCACTGAATGGGGGTATGGCTGTATTGTATCATGTAGAAGTGATAGGTAACCAGTAGGGAGTATTTCTATATTTCTACCCAAATCTAAAACTCTTTACCTTTGCTTGATGTCTGGTATTAATGTGAATGGGGCCGAGACAATACTGGAATTATAGGGTGCTTGGGTATGTTTGCTCTGAGCCGTAGGTATAGCACAGGGTTTAGCACTCTCTGCCCCAGTGCACTTGTACATGCAATCTGAAGCAATGGCAGATAATCCATATGTGATGCCTGGGGCTTGACCGCACATGTGATGCCACCCTTATTCTGTTGCAGCTCTTATGGCTGCTTTGAGGTCCTTCCTTATGTCTATACTAATAGAAAGTTTATGTCACTTGCTCTCCATTCACACCTATTGGAGATGTTATATAAGATTGCATTGCGTCCTTGGAAGACACATAGTAGCAGGTACATTATATCTAGTGTCCTATAGAGGCATCTGTCCCAAGTTTGGTGCACACCTCATGACATTAGGTTAACGTAGGCCACCTGTAAACCTGCAGTTGTCTAATGTGTATGGGGCCTTACTACAGCGATGTGATGATATTGGATTGCAACATAACCAATCCTTTTTGACTGCAGGAACAATAAGGCACTGCCAGAAATAGCTGGTGTCGACTTACTCCTCTCTTTCCATGCAGAACACATGCACACTCGGCTGCCAGCCCTGTAAGCATTCCATCAACAGCTGTCCAATGTGCATGGCCTGCTTTAGGCCCTGTTTGCATCTGCATTGGAGACTTCTTCACAGTCCTGCCATGAAAACCCGATGGACTTGTTATAAGTCACTGGCTTGGACGGGTGCTGTTGGTTTTGGTCATATACCGTGAGCACCATCATACAGTTTGTCGTTATGTTCCCGCAATGGAGCAGAATAATGGAACTGATGGACGTGAATGTGAATGAAGACTAAAGCAGTAACATTACCTCCATCCGCTGGAGATACATTGTGCAGAAAGTACAAAGGACGCGATTGTTTCCCTCGCTGCCGGGCCTGGCATTGTCATTAGTAATGCATTGTACACTGACATGTTCCGCAGAGCAGCGGGGGCCATTGAGGTAAATATTAATAGACGCTTCTTGGATGTCGGTATCTGGGGTCGGCTGTCTTGTTACCTGCCGCGTCTTTCTTCATCTCCGGGATACCGATTCACGTAGAGAACTTTACTGAAGTGTCTGAGTTATGTTTCTCCTGACACATTGTAACTCCTGCAGAATTAATGAGGCAACAATGGGATTTTGACAATATATTTGTGCAGAACAACATAATGAGATTTCAGCGGGTTTGATAAAGTTGCGTAATGATCTGCGTCTGATAATTGTCAGCTAATATCTGATGGCTGGATATAAAACGGGGTCTGATAGTTTTAAGTTCATTCCTAAAGAAATGTGCTGGCAGAGACTTAAACGTTTTATCAAAATGTAAACTCGTTCTTGTTGTCAGGAATCAGATGCAGACAGTTCTGTAGGAACGCCGAACATGATGGCGGAGAATTCATCAAACTGTGAGGGGAAGGAGGAATCTGATATAAAGCATCTACCTGGCTGCGGCAGCGTCTCCTCGCAGAACCTGAAATATTAAGTGTTACAGATTCTTGGAAACCGTACTTGTCTTGATTCAGACAGGAAGAACAAAGTAAAAAGTATCTCTGTAAAGTCATCCCATGTATAGAGTGTATACAAAGAGAGAAGCTGTATACAGCGGGCAGTGTCTCCTGTGCTCATGGGGATATAGAATACAGAAAGTAAAAATTGTTTTTGAGGATCTGAGGCACATTTTTGCACACGTGATGGAATTGTGCATTTGTCAAAGTTCTCCATTGAGTCTTTTTTGACCTAGGGGTTCCAGAGTGGATCCAACCCAGGATGCAACCGGACCTCGGTCACTCTGCCTACTCCTGTGCTGTGGGGCTGACTTTACTATTATATGCCAGTCCCCATAGTACAAGTAACTACCAGTGACAACAGGAGAGGAGGTGGAGTGACCTCGGGGTCTGGGGGGATAAAAGTAATTTTATCTAGTCCTGCTCATCGGCTGTCCTAGTTTTACATTGTGCATGGATGATACTATTCGCCCCTAAAATGTGCTAAATTTGGGATGAGATGATTGTAATAGCGTGACATTGTATAGTGTATTCTGAGCCTGGCCATAGTGATGAGGGGGCGCTCTAGTGCTGCGGCTAGTGTGACATTGTATAGTGTATTCTGAGCCTGGCCATAGTGATCAGGGGGCGCTCTAGTGCTGCGGCTAGTGTGACATTGTATAGTGTATTCTGAGCCTGGCCATAGTGATCAGGGGGCGCTCTAGTGCTGCAGCTAGTGTGACCTTGTATAGTGTATTCTGAGCCTGGCCATAGTGATCAGGGGGCGCTCTAGTGCTGCGGCTAGCGTGACATTGTATAGTGTATTCTGAGCCTGGCCATAGTGATGAGGGGGCGCTCTAGTGCTGCGGCTAGCGTGACATTGTATAGTGTATTCTGAGCCTGGCCATAGTGATCAGGGGGCGCTCTAGTGCTGCGGCTAGTGTGACATTGTATAGTGTATTCTGGGCCTGGCCATAGTGATCAGGGGGCGCTCTAGTGCTGCGGCTAGTGTGACCTTGTATAGTGTATTCTGAGCCTGGCCATAGTGATCAGGGGGCGCTCTAGTGCTGCGGCTAGTGTGACATTGTATAGTGTATTCTGAGCCTGGCCATAGTGATCAGGGGGCGCTCTAGTGCTGCGGCTAGTGTGACATTGTATAGTGTATTCTGAGCCTGGCCATAGTGATCAGGGGGCGCTCTAGTGCTGCAGCTAGTGTGACCTTGTATAGTGTATTCTGAGCCTGGCCATAGTGATCAGGGGGCGCTCTAGTGCTGCGGCTAGTGTGACATTGTATAGTGTATTCTGAGCCTGGCCATAGTGATCAGGGGGCGCTCTAGTGCTGCGGCTAGTGTGACATTGTATAGTGTATTCTGAGCCTGGCCATAGTGATGAGGGGGCGCTCTAGTGCTGCGGCTAGCGTGACATTGTATAGTGTATTCTGGGCCTGGCCATAGTGATGAGGGGGCGCTCTAGTGCTGCGGCTAGTGTGACATTGTATAGTGTATTCTGGGCCTGGCCATAGTGATCAGGGGGCGCTCTAGTGCTGCGGCTAGTGTGACCTTGTATAGTGTATTCTGAGCCTGGCCATAGTGATCAGGGGGCGCTCTAGTGCTGCGGCTAGTGTGACATTGTATAGTGTATTCTGAGCCTGGCCATAGTGATCAGGGGGCGCTCTAGTGCTGCGGCTAGCGTGACCTTGTATAGTGTATTCTGAGCCTGGCCATAGTGATCAGGGGGCGCTCTAGTGCTGCGGCTAGCGTGACATTGTATAGTGTATTCTGGGCCTGGCCATAGTGATCAGGGGGCGCTCTAGTGCTGCGGCTAGCGTGACATTGTATAGTGTATTCTGAGCCTGGCCATAGTGATCAGGGGGCGCTCTAGTGCTGCGGCTAGTGTGACATTGTATAGTGTATTCTGAGCCTGGCCATAGTGATCAGGGGCGCTCTAGTGCTGCGGCTAGTGTGACATTGTATAGTGTATTCTGAGCCTGGCCATAGTGATCAGGGGGCGCTCTAGTGCTGCGGCTAGTGTGACCTTGTATAGTGTATTCTGGGCCTGGCCATAGTGATCAGGGGGCGCTCTAGTGCTGCGGCTAGTGTGACCTTGTATAGTGTATTCTGAGCCTGGCCATAGTGATCAGGGGGCGCTCTAGTGCTGCGGCTAGTGTGACATTGTATAGTGTATTCTGAGCCTGGCCATAGTGATCAGGGGGCGCTCTAGTGCTGCGGCTAGTGTGACATTGTATAGTGTATTCTGAGCCTGGCCATAGTGATCAGGGGGCGCTCTAGTGCTGCGGCTAGTGTGACCTTGTATAGTGTATTCTGGGCCTGGCCATAGTGATCAGGGGGCGCTCTAGTGCTGCGGCTAGCGTGACCTTGTATAGTGTATTCTGAGCCTGGCCATAGTGATCAGGGGGCGCTCTAGTGCTGCGGCTAGCGTGACATTGTATAGTGTATTCTGAGCCTGGCCATAGTGATCAGGGGGCGCTCTAGTGCTGCGGCTAGCGTGACATTGTATAGTGTATTCTGAGCCTGGCCATAGTGATCAGGGGGCGCTCTAGTGCTGCGGCTAGTGTGACCTTGTATAGTGTATTCTGAGCCTGGCCATAGTGATCAGGGGGCGCTCTAGTGCTGCGGCTAGCGTGACATTGTATAGTGTATTCTGAGCCTGGCCATAGTGATCAGGGGGCGCTCTAGTGCTGCGGCTAGTGTGACATTGTATAGTGTATTCTGAGCCTGGCCAAGGACAGGGGGGGTGCAGTGCGCGGCAGTGTGACATTGTATAGTGTTCTGAGCCTGGCCATAGTGATCAGGGGGCGCTCTAGTGCTGCGGCTAGCGTGACATTGTATAGTGTATTCTGAGCCTGGCCATAGTGATCAGGGGGCGCTCTAGTGCTGCGGCTAGTGTGACCTTGTATAGTGTATTCTGAGCCTGGCCATAGTGATCAGGGGGCGCTCTAGTGCTGCGGCTAGTGTGACATTGTATAGTGTATTCTGGGCCTGGCCATAGTGATCAGGGGGCGCTCTAGTGCTGCGGCTAGCGTGACATTGTATAGTGTATTCTGGGCCTGGCCATAGTGATCAGGGGGCGCTCTAGTGCTGCGGCTAGCGTGACATTGTATAGTGTATTCTGGGCCTGGCCATAGTGATCAGGGGGCGCTCTAGTGCTGCGGCTAGTGTGACATTGTATAGTGTATTCTGAGCCTGGCCATAGTGATCAGGGGGCGCTCTAGTGCTGCGGCTAGCGTGACATTGTATAGTGTATTCTGAGCCTGGCCATAGTGATCAGGGGGCGCTCTAGTGCTGCGGCTAGTGTGACATTGTATAGTGTATTCTGGGCCTGGCCATAGTCATCAGGGGGCGCTCTAGTGCTGCGGCTAGTGTGACATTGTATAGTGTATTCTGGGCCTGGCCATAGTGATCAGGGGGCGCTCTAGTGCTGCGGCTAGTGTGACATTGTATAGTGTATTCTGGGCCTGGCCATAGTGATCAGGGGGCGCTCTAGTGCTGCGGCTAGCGTGACATTGTATAGTGTATTCTGAGCCTGGCCATAGTGATCAGGGGGCGCTCTAGTGCTGCAGCTAGTGTGACATTGTATAGTGTATTCTGAGCCTGGCCATAGTCATCAGGGGGCGCTCTAGTGCTGTGGCTAGTGTGACATTGTATAGTGTATTCTGAGCCTGGCCATAGTCATCAGGGGGCGCTCTAGTGCTGCGGCTAGTGTGACCTTGTATAGTGTATTCTGGGCCTGGCCATAGTCATCAGGGGGCGCTCTAGTGCTGCGGCTAGTGTGACCTTGTATAGTGTATTCTGGGCCTGGCCATAGTCATCAGGGGGCGCTCTAGTGCTGCGGCTAGTGTGACATTGTATAGTGTATTCTGGGCCTGGCCATAGTGATCAGGGGGCGCTCTAGTGCTGCGGCTAGTGTGACAATGTATTTCTTACACCAGAAGTTGTATTATAAAATACTGTATGAAGAAGGAGACTCCAGCTCCGGGTATGCGGATCCCTGACTCGTGTTATTCAGCTCTCTGTGTATTTAGAGATTTATCTTCAGTATTTGGTGATTATTATTACGTTCTTGCAGCCGATCTTGTTCGGCCTCTATCACTGTATTTCAGTGTCTGTTCTGCAGGTCTCGGGATCTTCTTTCTGACTTCTCTTCTTATATCAGTATTAATATGATCAGACAAACCAATTTCATCGCAGCAAACCTTGTGCGTGAATGCAGGATCCCCGGAGCGGCCTCTCAGTGTCCTCGCTGGGACTTGTTAGGTTTGACCTTTCTATCTTTGCTTATTATAAGGAGAGCAGATGGTGTCATTTAGGACAATAGAAAGTTTACGAAGACTCCGGTACCCGCTACAGTCAAATAAATCCTCAATAGCCCGGCCGCCTTCCGCGTCACAAATGCGTAATCCCCAGCAGAAAATTCAATACATTCAGGTCCACCACCGGCAGCGCTCTAGTTTAGAAGCTTTTATAGGAGCCCACGTTACCCGGAGATCTGATGGCCGCCTATTGAGTCCTTTGTAACTGCAGAACTTTTCTCAACACTCAATATTCTGCAGTGAGAAATGACATATCCGCCTGCACATATTGACAGACCTAGGAAAGGAAATTGTTTGCTCCGTCCCTTTAACTATCATCTCTAGGTGGCAGTTCTAGTTTACTCAAGCTGTCACACCTAAGGAAACTAGATTACGTTAATAAACTCAGGAATTTCATTGGGATGTGGTAAATTCTTGCTATAATAATTTATTACTGTACATGCCATAAAGGTTTGTGTGAATCCGCCTTGTTTAGACACAGAGGACTCTGGGAAGTGGACAAGTCTTACGGAGGTTGTACTGCAAAGTCTTATCCTCTGGGGATAGGGGATAGTTGTCTGACTAGTCGCAGCCCCACTGCGGGGTTCACCCACCTTCTAAATTGCTGGTTCTCAAGTCATCTCCATGAGACTAAATGGGAATTGAATACAGAACTCAGCGGTCTCTGCGTTGCTATTGAATTACCTGGAGCAGGAGCATGACTGTCTGCACGACTGCCGCTCTATTCAGATGGGGGTCTAAGGACTCCCATTGTGGTGATCGGTGGGGTCCCAGTGGTCGGTCCCCCATATTCTTATCTGTTATCCATGCCTTACTTATGGTACAACCACTATAATGTGGCCATACACCACAGAGGATGGTTTAACATACACCGCCATATGCATTTTAGATCATACTTGCATTGCCCACTTTCATACTGGCCATAGGGTGCAGTGAGATTGGGCAAAGGATAAAATATCTTTTTGTAATCTTTTTGCGGCCATTCTTGCCAATAATTCTTCTTAGATGACCAATTCCATCATGGCTGACTTCTTTTCAGATGTGACTGTTGTCATTGTTAGATTACACTCGGCAATTGCTCCTTATGGGTAATCGCGCCCGTAGCCTCATGATTCTGGGCACCTTTATAGACCACTTGTAATATCCTATTAGATATATTTATAATCTATTAGATAGAGAGGACACAATTCTGACCATCTGAATGCAGTTCACATCTCCGGTGATACTTTCTAGTTCCGTAGTCAGAAATACTTCAAAGGCTTCCTATAAAATTCCTTAGAGCATTTTCTTCCAACTTCTGCCATAAAGATTAACTAGACGTGGTTCTATGTACTAATATGACAAGATAATAAGATTGGTAAAATTATCGGACCGTTACCTTAAAGCATCCCTAAACTTTCAGGATATGTTATGTGTCCATGCAGAGTAACCCTATAGCTGAGGCATTATATGACTTGTAGTGCCATTTTGTAGCTTCGTCTCTAATGCTGTGTTTTTGCTGCTGACTAGCCGCTATGACGTGTCCCATAGGCAAGACATGGACAGAACAGAGAATTTCGCTTCCTCTCTCTCACTCAGAAGCGGCAACGCCGTATAGGACAGTAGAGAATTACTGACGGGTACTGCAGTGACTAAAACACCTGGGAAGAGATAACATATAACAATAGCTGCGGCAGCCGCTGTCTCTGCCGGTGGTTCTGATTCTTCTTTATTTGACCTTTCCCTCTCTATAGACTTCTATGGATGACTGTAATCTTATCCCTCAATGAGCTGGCAGTCTGCAGTCTGAAGATGGATTCAGCAGAGATATCAGAAAAATTGAAGAGTTTTAAAGGGCTTGTCCATGATGATAATTTTTTTTTTTTTTAAACTCACCTGTCCCCATTGCTCCGGTGCCTCCCAGCGCGGGCCCGTCCTGCTGATCCAATGTTTTCTTCCGGTGGAAGTCCCTGCCGGACATGACCGCTGAGAGCAATCTACCTGTGACAACCCCGGATCCTTTCCTTAGGCAGCTGAGGCCACTGATTGGCCTCACCAGTCACGTGACCGCTGAGACCATTTCAGCAGCACTGGCAGGCACTGGAGCAATACAGGTACAGGTGAGTAGGTGCTTTGTTTTTTTTAAACCTCCCCTGGCCTAATGTAGAAGAAGAAAAAAAAAAATTATCCTGGACAACCTCCTTAAGTGTTGGGGAGCAGGAATAGAGCTTGATAAGTGGAGAAAGAAGCATCTTTCTCTGATATGATGCAAATAAGCAGTGAATACATGAATAAAAGTTTCTTTTATTTGCTTATACTAATTGATTTATGCTAAATTTTTGGAAAACTTACTGACCCTTTAAAAGCTCAATGTTGTCTGACCATCAGAAGTGACATCCGATTATGACCAATAATCCCTGAGAAATAAAACTGCGTGTCCAGATCATCCTCCTTCTAGGGGATAACTTGGCTAATCCTTTTAGCCTGAACGCAGGCGTTATCTCCCGTCAGTATTATAAGAGTATAGGAACAGCGATCATCACATTGAGACAGTATACTGAAGTCTACAGAGAGGACCTCGCTTTATACTGTCAGATCGCCGACTGACGGCCGGCATGCTTATTGACAGCTCAGCTATCACCTGCATAGAAGTCTACAGAGAGGACCTCGCTTTATACTATCAGATCGCCGACTGACGGCCCGACGAGCTTATTGACAGCTCAGCTATCACCTGCATAGAAGTCTACAGAGAAGACCTCGCTTTATACTATCAGATCGCCGACTGACGGCACGACGAGCTTATCGACAGCTCAGCTATCACCTGCATAGAAGTCTACAGAGAGGACATCGCTTTATACTATCAGATCGCCGACTGACGGCCGGCATGCTTATTGACAGCTCAGCTATCACCTGCATAGAAGTCTACAGAGAGGACCTCGCTTTATACTATCAGATCGCCGACTGACGGCCCGACGAGCTTATCGACAGCTCAGCTATCACCTGCATAGAAGTCTACAGAGAGGACCTCGCTTTATACTATCAGATCGCCGACTGACGGCCCGACGAGCTTATCGACAGCTCAGCTATCACCTGCATAGAAGTCTACAGAGAGGACCTCGCTTTATACTGTCAGATCGCCGACTGACGGCCGGCATGCTTATTGACAGCTCACCTATCACCTGCATAGAAGTCTACAGAGAGGACCTCGCTTTATACTATCAGATCGCCTATTGACAGCCCTCCAACCCCTTTCACCTGCTTAGTTGAGCGCTTTTACTCCTCGCCAAGCAAGAAACGCTCTAAGCACTTTCATAGAATGCTTTGAACGATTACTGACCCCTGAAAATGACTTCTTTGAAATTTGTCGGGTTGTTAAAAATGATCAGATTAGACATAGAATTATTTCTCTTGAACAAGCCTCCTGTATGTATTAGGGCGGATTCACATTAACCTCTTGAGCACGTACCAGAGTGAATTTATTATCTACTTCAGCCAAGTTTTTAATGCACCAATTAAATTAAGTTTTATTAGAGTAATTCAGTTCCCTAAGGCCTGTCAGTGAAGAGTATGAGCTATTAAAGGGGATGTCTCGTTGATTTATTTTTGTGACAAAATATAGAGAATTAAAGTCCTACTCGGATCCCGTACTGCTCCTGCAGCGACCCTGCCTGGTCCTTCTACATCCTGACCCCCCCTGGGCATACAGGAAGTGACCGCCCAGCCAATCACTTCATGATGCGGTGTGATTGCTGCGACTAGTGATCGGTTAGTGGTTATTTCATGTCTGTCGAGAGGAAACAGGAAGTAGAGATCAAAGGAGGAACGGGAGCGTCAAGAGATCTAAGATGCACATAAGACGTGCTTATTTATTTTACAACATTCTTTGCCTTTTTTCGCTATTTTTACCGCCTGCAACCACTTTAAGGAAGGATCTAAATTTTAGCAACAGTGATATACTGAAGTAGTCACATTGTAGCTCGTACAGATCAAAAGTGATAAAACTCTGCGGCATCTCACGTTGTCAGTGTGGCAGGGTCAACTCCATTTTTATCACCCTATTATTTTGTCCTTGGAAAATTTTAATCATTTTTAACTGTACCATCATATATCTTAGCAGAGAAAATTGCTTCTTTCTCTGCTTTTCAGGCTCTTTTCCCCCTCCCAACCCTTACACTCAATCCATCTTGGTTTCACAAAGCGGACTGTCAGCTCACTGAGGGATCAGGTTACAATTGTCCATAGACACCTATAGAGAAGGAAGGGGGAAGAAAAGTTACTTGTGAATATACTGAGCCTGGATATCAGGTTTATTAGGTCAAAATGAATCTATTGTCAAGCACTGGGTGAACCGAATCAATGTTTGTTCTTTTTAGCAACCATTTAGGAGAAAGGTTCTAAAATGCGGAGTTTCCATTACGATGGATGGGGTTTTGCGCCCCCTCCAGTGTTACGGATTTCGGCACTGTATAGTAATTGGCGTTCTTAATAACCTCTCTTAGTTTTCATTCCCTTTAAAGTCTCAGAATGATTTACAATGTGTGACTTCGAGCACTCGTCTGGAATGTTCTGAGACGCGGGATGTAGTCAATTATTAATACTGCCTACAAAAACCGTGTTACTGTTTAATGGAGCACTTAGCCCTAATAGCAGCCAGTGGAACAATAGTGCTCGCATCAAATTTGGCGCAGGTACATCGGGAAAAACCAAATAGGAGACATATTAATATATCCCGCCATATAATGCCTCGTTTCGTTTTAAGATGCGTTTGTAATGGCATGATCCATGTAACCATTTGTAGGGTTTATATGATCGCGGTGGCTAAATGTGCAGCATGGGATAGGTTAATCATGTTACCGTATGTATACCCGCTCTCTAGTGAAAATATGGCGTTTGGCGTAATGCTTTAGACGCCCCTATGAGAATGACAGCAGAATATGGCAGGTTTGCACCGTAGTCCTTACAGGGTGTGCACCACTTGGATGAGTATATAGCATGCTGCACTGAGGGAGAGACTGGCGCGCCTCTCGCTGCACCCATCTTATATTACTGTAGCTGTTCACACTAGGTGGCCTTAAAGTGTTCCTACAAATATGGGCAACTTTCTATAAATCAACAGTACAAGCAAAGAGAAGAAACTTTGTAATTTATCTTATTCAAGAAAAATTCCTCTTTCTCCACTTATCAGTCTCATTGGCGTGCCAGTTTTCTACTTCCTTACAGTAGGTTCACACCTTGGTTCAAGTTTCCATTCGGGTCGGGGGATCCAGTTGGGGACCCCCCAGACGGAAATCTAATCTGCTTAAAAAAAGCGGAAACCAGCGGACCCCATAGACTATAATGGGGTCCGCCAGAGTTTCCACCCGAAAAGGGAAAAAAATGCGGAGAGAAAAGCGCTGCAGACAGCAGGTGCAGGTGTGAACCCAGCCTTAGCCAGCTCTCCAGCACTACCACAATAGATCAGCTCATATCCCTTGGACATGTTGCAGCTAGTTTAAAAGTAATCTTTCATTCTGTCCATTCAGATAAATGGCCGTCCATGTAAGACCATGTTCATACCTTTAGGGTTCTGTCTGGAGTTCTGCGGACTACATTCCCCAGCGTTTTGCAGCTAATGCAAGGGAATGTAGTATATTGTACTCTATTTACATGCAATGAATAAAATCATTGCAGAATATGTGATGTGCTGCGGATTTTAAGATACACAGAATGTTTGCGGACACGTCAGCACATCCCTGGCAGAAATTAGTTTGCTATAGGAAGATGAGACATGTGGCTCTAGCCTAATACATCGACTGGCCGGGTCTGCCAGACAGAGACTCGCGTGTCTTAGCAGCCCTCCATGTATAGGGGGCAGTCATGGGCTGGCACATACCCAGTTATCCATCATGCAGCCCTTTATTTATAGGTGTATTATATTACCATTATATTTGCATGTTATAGAATACAGTGCCTTGCGAAAGTATTCGGCCCCCTTGAACTTTTCAACCTTTTGCCACATTTCAGGTTTCAAACATAAAGATATAAAATGTTAATTTTTTGGTGAAGAATCAACAACAAGTGGGACACAATCGTGAAGTGGAACGAAATTTATTGGTTATTTTAAACTTTTGTAAAAAATAAAAAACTGAAAAGTGGGGCGTGCAATATTATTCGGCCCCTTTACTTTCAGTGCAGCAAACTCACTCCAGAAGTTCAGTGAGGATCTCTGAATGATCCAATGTTGTCCTAAATGACTGATGATGATAAATATAATCCACCTGTGTGTAATCAAGTCTCCGTATAAATGCACCTGCTCTGTGATAGTCTCAGGGTTCTGTTTAAAGCGCAGAGAGCATCATGAAGACCAAGGAACACACTAGGCAGGTCCGTGATACTGTTGTGGAGAAGTTTTAAGCCAGATTTGGATACAAAAAGATTTCCCAAACTTTAAACATCCCAAGGAGCACTGTGCAAGCGATCATATTGTAATGGAAGGAGTATCAGACCACTGCAAATCTACCAAGACCCGGCCGTCCCTCTAAACTTTCATCTCAAACAAGGAGAAGACTGATCAGAGATGCAGCCAAGAGGCCCATGATCACTCTGGATGAACTGCAGAGATCTACAGCTGAGGTGGGAGAGTCTGTCCATAGGACAACAATCAGTCGTACACTGCACAAATCTGGCCTTTATGGAAGAGTGGCAAGAAGAAAGCCATTTCTCAAAGATAGCCATAAAAAGTCACCTGGGAGACACCAAACATGTGGAAGAAGGTGCTCTGCTCAGATGAAACCAAAATCCAACTTTTTGGCCACAATGCAAAACGATATGTTTGGCGTAAAAGCAACACAGCTCATCCCCCTGAACACACCATCCCCACTGTCACACATGGTGGGGGCAGCATCATGGTTTGGGCCGGCTTTTCTTCAGCAGGGACAGGGAAGATGGTTAAAATTGATGGGAAGATGGATGGAGCCAAATACAGGACCATTCTGGAAGAAAACCTGTTGGAGTCTGCAAAAGACCTGAGACTGGGACGGAGATTTATCTTCCAACAAGACAATGATCCCAAACATAAAGCCAAATCTACAATGGAATGGTTCACAAATAAACGTATCCAGGTGTTAGAATGGCCAAGTCAAAGTCCAGACCTGAATCCAATCGAGAATCTGTGGAAAGAGCTGAAAACTGCTGTTCACAAACGCTCTCCATCCAACCTCACTGAGCTCCAGCTGTTTTCCAAGGAAGAATGGGCAAGAATTTCAGTCTCTCCATGTGCAAAACTGATAGAGACATATCCCAAGCGACTTGCAGCTGTAATCGCAGCAAAAGGTGGCGCTACAAAGTATTAACTTAAGGGGGCCGAATAATATTGCACGCCCCACTTTTTTCAGTTTTTTATTTTTTTACAAAAGTTTAAAATATCCAATAAATTTCGTTCCACTTCACGATTGTGTCCCACTTGTTGTTGATTCTTCACCAAAAATTTAAAAATTTTATATCCTTATGTTTGAAGCCTGAAATGTGGCGAAAGGTTGAAAAGTTCAAGGGGGCCGAATACTTTCGCAAGGCACTGTATGTTCTTATTCTTTTTGGTAGTTTGTTATGCAGTCACCGCCAACGTTCTCTGGCCTGGGCTTGTTAATGAGGAATGTGCTTAGGACATCTGCTTACCCTCCTCTAATGGGCCCTTTGGCATGAAGAAGTCTCAGCAGACTGTCCGCCTGCATCTCCGAGACCGTCCAACAAGTTGTAATCGTAACCTTTATGCCTTGTAAACAAGCTTTTCTTGTAAATGGTTGTGGATTCCTGGAGGTGATTTTATCTTGCTGGATCCAACCATGTGAACCGGTCTTTATAGGAGCTCCCAAACAGCAGCAAAGACTTTCCCAGTCATAGACTCCATGGAAATTCAGTCCGTCCCCAATAAGAAAGTCATTGGGCAGGTGCAGGTCACTTCTCTTAAAGAGGCCCTATCGCCACCTCAATTTCTGTGCATCTTCTGCTCCACTGATTCCTCTTTCCCCCATTATTCCTGAGCAATTGCTGCAGTTAGTTTTGGTGTCTGATATGACAACTAGGCTTTCTGATGTCAAGTGGGAGGAGTCAGGCAGGAGCAAGCAACAGGGTGTGACTTAGAGCTTCAATCAGAAAAGGACAATTTCAGAGCTCAGCACCTTTGCCTACTCCTGCCTGACTCCACCCACTTGACATTAGAGAGTCTAGTTAGCATATCAGTCACCAAAACTATAAGGCACTGATTGCTCAGGAATGATGGGGGCTAAAGAAAAACTACCCACTGTCCCAAAATCAGTAGAGGAGTACCTATTAAAGAATGCAAGAAAATGAAGTTGTGAAAGGTCCCTTATAATGTCAGACTTCTTGACAATTGATCACCCGAATGTCAAAAACTCGATCAAGACTATTTCGGCAGGTCTGTTTCTAGCCCCTATGCTTGTACGATTGTTTAATGGGGGCATATAAGAAAGTTTAAGGACTTCTCCTGATTCAAGGGTCTAGGAAACGGACTTGTTGTTTCTCCATCAGAGAAATTAGGTTTGTGGTTGTCCCGAGCGATCGATCATCTGTAATCTGTGCAGAATCCTTGCAGCAAGTATTTAAATCACAACAGCGCCACAGCAGGTGAAATAAAGCATTACATTCAAGATTCCCTTGAATAAAGCTTTCTGTAACTTCCTCCTAGACATAGTACTTGTATTCCTGGCTGATAACTTAGAGCAGTGGCGGAGCAAATGGAAATGAGATCGACCTTCACTTTAGTGCCCTGAACGACTCTTCTTTCCATGAGTTAAATTTGTAACACAACACGTCTCCGGAATTCAGACTTCGCTCCTATGAGAATTACTTGGGCAATGTGTATTTTGATTCTGAACATGTGAATCACTCTTAATTCTGCCTAAAACCCACAGATTGGCAGGATAAGCAACGTGTCCCGGAAAGTGTAGTGGGTGAGGGGGCCCAAGTGCTTGTTTTCCAGAGTTTCAGAGGCTTTCCTGGGGTATGCAGCGCATTCCTTCTGATTATGTGGAAAGCTCCTCGTGTGATGATAACATAGATTTAGTTTACACTCACGATTTTCTTAGAAATAAGCAGAAATGTCACAGAATTTGCCGAGTGACCTGAGCCCTGCTCACTGCTATTGCAGCCATTGACTAGAATTGTATATAGCAGAGTAAGACTCTGTCCTCTGCTCCCCTCTGTAGATGCCTCCTTGGCTTGTCATGTGTCCCTTGTTCTCTTGATAAGCTGGTTTTTAGAGGAGCCACCGCCACTTATCAGGCATTTAATGATTCTGTTGCCTCCTTAAAGGCTTGGACACTTGAAAAAAAAAGTTGTACGAGGTTCAAGCATCAATAGTCATTCCTTCATTAATTTTCAGTCCGCGCCTCCATGATATACATTATACAACCTGCCCATAGATTCAGACTTTTTTCATGTGACCTTTTGAGTAATACGTATAGTGGATGAAAGGTCTGTGTATCCAGGATGCTGTCACCTTCATTAGCGCTCATTTATCATTACTGGACTAGTTTTTCCTTTCACAGCCCAAAAGGGATCTCCCCTGTGCTGACAGACATTGATGCTGAGGAGTGTGTAATTTCCCTTCCCTTTCACAGTAGAGTCTGCCATGTGTGCTCTTCCCTGTCAGTACACTAATACCCAAGTTGTGTGATTTACCCCCCTGCAGAATCTCCCATTGTTTCTCTTGTTCCTCCTTACACTGATACACAGTCTGTGTAATTCACCGCTCCTCCCCCTGAAGAATCTCCCATTGGTTCTCTTGTTTCTTGTTACACTGATACACAGTCTGTGTAATTCACTCCCTCCTCCCCCCTGCGGAATCTCCCTTTCCCTCTCTCTTTTCTCCTTACACTGATACACAGTCTGTGTAATTCACCCCTCATTCCTGTGTAGAATCTCCCTTTGGTTCACTCATTTCTCCCCACACTGATACACAGTCTGTGTAATTCACTCCTCCTCCCCCTGCGGAATCTCCTATTGGTTCTCTTGTTACTCCTTACATTGATACACAGTCTGTGTAATTCACCCCTCATTCCTGTGTAGAATCTCCCACTGGTTCACTCATTTCTCCCCACACTGATACACAGTCTGTGTAATTCAGCCTCCTCCCCTGCAGACTCTCCCTTTCCCTCTCTCTTTTCTCCTTACACTGATACAGTCTGTGTAATTCACTCATTCTCGCCTTGTAGAATCTCTCATTGGTTCTCTCCTTTCTCCCACACTGATACACATTCTGTGAGATTCAGCTTCTCCACCCTGTCTACACTTGTGTGATTTGCCCTGTCCTGAACACATAGATGCTAGCCCCTTCCACACACTAATCTGCCATGTATAACATCTTATCCCTCTCTACATCTTATCCCTCTCTACACTGACAGCTCAGAGAGTAACAGCTGAGAGAGAAGTGCACAGCCAGGAGCAGCGTGCTGTCAGATCAGTGTCAGAAGCCGCAGGACAATCCGCTAAGTGAAGGAATTGCACATACTGTACAGCAGCAAAAGGGTCAGAAAGCTTTAATGAAGGATTTTTTGGGGGGAAATATGCTTTATTTTGTATTTATTAAGCAAATCATTACACAATAATATCAGTGCAAATGATATTGTGAATAGCAGGATACTGTCTGTACCGTTGTGGCAATCCTCCACACCCATAGCGCAGCACTTCTCCGATAGATGAAGACACTTTCTTAGTGTTCATTATCTTCTCACTAAGGAGCGTACTAATGGTCTATCATGTTAGAATTATTACTGTTGTCCCACCATGGTGCGCTGATGAAATCCCACAGAGATCATTACCCATAAATCATAGGCAAGTCACAAGTGGAAAAGAGGCAAACCATATTCTGCAGATAAGAAAGCGTCTCCGAGAATAAATCTGTATTATTGGTTATTAATTTACATCTGTGACCTTGTACAGAAAGATCAAACACGCTTCATCTGTCCGACCAAATCCGGGATTCTCCATTACTAAAAACAGCCACAAAAAGTAAAAAAAAAATACCCTGACAATGTGCGTCCCTGCGGTACTCCAGTAATGTAGTAATGTTCTGCATCTCCTCCATTAGCGCAGCTTTCTGGATGTGGGTTTCAGCCTGGGGAAAGGCAAATCCCTCAGATCAGCAGAGGAAACGTTCCCGGGATCTTTATTTTAACAGATGTTTTTGTATTTTTTTTTTCCTCTATCAACATCCCATTTTATTCTGAAAAAAACTGAAAATGGGGTCACAATGTTTGTGCTTTCAGTCTGCGTGACGGGGAATTATTAGCCTTGGTCTTGTGTTATTTCTCTTGAATTACTGTGAAGTAGTTTCCATGGAATTTTAATGGTTTTTGTAATGGTTATTTACAGCGATAGATTGCGAGATAGATACGCCAGAGATAAATGGAGAGAGCTTTATTTATGTTGGTTATTTAGTGCCGGCATATTCCGCATTATGGAGTGTTGCTATACACGGCCGGCCCTGCTCACAGTGCACTGACAGGCCAAGCACACAAACATGGACTGGTCAGAAGGAATCTGGAGCGAGGGAGCAGCGGAAAGCCATACAGATTAGTTCTTGGTCAGATAGTAAGGAGACAGTACTAACTAACTAGCCACCTTATAGATAGCTATGAGATGGATGGATAGTAGAGAAATAAACTAAATAGATAGATATGAGATAAATAGATATAGAGATAAGATAGAGTAGATAGATATGAGATAGATATGAGATAGATAGATAGATATGAGATAGATAGATAGATAGATATGAGATAGATAGATAGATATGAGATAGATATAGATAGATAGATATGAGATAGATAGATAGATATGAGCTATATAGATATGATAGATAGATATGAGATAGATAGATATGAGATAGATAGATATGAGATAGATAGATATGAGATAGATAGATAGATAGGTGATAGATAGATATGTGATAGATAGATAGATAGATATGAGATAGAGAGATAGATATGAGATAGATAGATAGATAGATAGATAGATAGATAGATATGAGATAGATAGATAGATATGAGATAGATAGATAGATAGATAGATAGATAGATAGAGATAGATAGATATGAGATAGATAGATAGATAGATATGAGATAGATAGATAGATAGGAGATAGATAGTATGAGATAGATAGATAGATAGATAGATAGATAGATAGATAGATAAATATGAGATAGATAGATAGATATGAGATAGATATGAGATAGATAGATAGATATGAGATAGATAGATAGATAGATATGAGATAGATAGATAGATATGAGATAGATAGATAGATAGATAGTGAGATAGATAGATAGATAGATATGAGATAGATAGATAGATATGAGATAGATAGATATGAGATAGATAGATAGATAGATAGATAAATATGAGATAGATAGATAGATATGAGATAGATAGATAGATATGTGTAGATAGATATGAGATAGATAGATAGATAGATAGGAGATAGATAGATATGTGATAGATAGATAGATAGATGATAGTAGATAGATAGATATGAGATAGATAGATAGATATGAGATAGATAGATAGATAGATAGATAGGAGATAGATAGATAGATATGTGATAGATAGATAGATAGATAGATAGATAGATAGATAGATAGATAGATATGTGATAGATAGATAGATATGTGATAGATAGATAGATAGATAGAGAGAGAGATAGATAGATAGATAGATAGATATGTGATAGATAGATAGATATGTGATAGATAGATAGATATGAGATAGATGATAGATAGATAGATAGATAATAGATAGATAGATAGATATGAGATAGATAGATAGATAGATAGATATGAGATAGATAGATAGGAGATAGATATGAGATAGATATGAGATAGATAGATATGTGAGAGATGAGTGATAAATATTAGATGGACAGATATTGGAGAGAGGGACTGACAATATTAGCTAAATAGTTAAATAAATAGATAGATAGATGAGCTGTGGAAATATTACAGAGTGGTGGTGGGGGGATTACTTTACATAGATAGGTAATACAGAGACATGACTAGCCATGAGATAGATACTAGATGGACAGATGGGCACTGCGGGGTGATGGCGGATCCCTGGACTATTTCCCATTATACTTATTTTAAGAAAAACTTCCACAAACCAAAACTTTTAAGTAACAATTAAAACCTCCTATAACCGAGGTTCTTGGTTCATTCACCTGCTGCTGACTATTAAAGAGATGCACATCATATTCAGGTGGGATCGGTAGATAGATAAGGAGATGTGGGTGCGCATGTGATAACCTCCCATAGTGCCCCATAAAAGAGGGGAAAAGAGGATCTCTGCGGATTTTATAGTTGAGCTGACTGTTTGGTTACAAATTTCACCTGATCATTAGCATTTCAACAAGCTTTGGATACATCTGGAGTACAAGTCAGTACAAAAAAATGTGTCATGTATCTTATCAGAGAAAAATGCCTCTTTCTCCACTTCTCAGGCTCTATTCCTCCCCCTTCTAAACTGTTTGCTCTCTTTGATATCTTTGCTAAATCTGTCTAAAAAGATGGATTATCAGTTGACAGAGAGATGAGATTACAGCTCTCCATAGAAGTCTATGGAGGGAGGACACATGGAAATCTGGTGCTGCAGCTAATAGTAAGTTTTATATAGTGTTTTGTGCTTTATTCACTGCAGTAATGTCCAGTAATTGTAACGGAGCAGAATCTGGCGGTTTCTCCATGTGATGTCTATGGGATATCATATACCAGCTAGTCTCCAGCCATGAGCTCAGGGACAACTAAGACTTGGAGGCAAATTCTACACAGGGGAAAACTGCAAAAACTGCTGAATACAAGTCAATGGCCAGAATCAGGAGTTACTCCTCATGTACAGACACACGGCAGCTTATGCTAGGTTCACACCTGCGTTTGGGTTTCTGTTCGGGAAGTCCGCTTGGCGACCCCCCCCAAACGGTTACCTAATCCGCTTAAAAAAAGCAGTTACCTCCAGAAACCCGCGGACCCCATAGATTATAATGGAATCCGCTGGGTTTCCGCCCGAAAGGGCAGAAAATGTGGAGAGAAAAGCGCTGCTTTCAGGACTTTTCTCTCCGCATTTTTTAAGCGGGTTTGGGGACGGAAACCCCGAATGGAGTTCAAGCGCTGGTGTGAGCTCAGCCTAGCACTATATTCACACCTGTGTCTGGGTTTCCCTTATTTTGATTGATTAAATAGGACAGAAAACCAAACGCTGTTGGATCTGTTCTATGACACGAACAGAGCCTGAGGGACCCCATTGACTACTGTATATTGGGATCCGTGAGAATGTATCAACATTCTCCATTTACAACTTGTGCAGCTGTGTGAGCAGGACGTGGTCAGGATGGGTGATTTAGCTAAGGAATGTAAGTGATTAGAATTACCATTCACTGACAGCAAGCGGAGCTCTTGCAGATGGTGAGAAATGGAATCTCAGGGTCTATAATAGAGTTGTACAGCTTCTTCTTCTTCTTCTTCTTATTATTATTATTATTCTGTTTTTGTGCCTTTTACGTAACCCACAACCCCCATCATTCACTGGCACTAGCAGCGAGTAACGCCGAGGATTTACGGTAATGACAGAATCGCATAATTCACCGACGATCTCTGCACAACAAAGATTTTTTAATTAGGTTTCCAGTCTGCGAGTCTTTTGTGAAGTCCGAGCTCAAAATCTATATTTAGACACCTTTATCTGAAGATCGACCAAAGAAAAATGTCATCTGGGGATATCCTCGCCTCCACGCAGCACGGGGCCGCAGTTTGTGTTTTTTTGATAATGCAAAACACTTCAGCGCATCTGCAAATCCTTTCATCCTGGTTTTCTGAAGAGCCGACTGCTAGCAAAATGACTTTATAGATCTGCTTATTAACTCTCACCAAGAGCCAAAAAAAGTCATTTTCCTTCTAATCGAGAATGTACAAAAGTATTACCAGGATGTCTGCGCCGACGGGGTTACTGCTGCGTGCAGGAAGATTGGAAGCGATCAAATGTACAGAGACTAAATCCTGACGCTCATACCAGAGGCAACGACAAGCCGACAATATGTCTACAGAAGTATACAGGAGCCCAGAGGAGAAGCCGTAGAATAATCACCAAGAGCACAAGCTTAATGTACACTCATTATTGTCCATAGGGGGCAGTATATATATAGTAGTTATATTCTTGTACATAGGAGCAGTATTATAGTAGTTATATTCTTGTACATAGGAGCAGTATTATAGTAGTTATATTCTTGTACATAGGAGCAGTATTATAGTAGTTATATTCTTGTACATAGAGGTAGTATTATAGTAGTTATATTCTTGTACATAGGAGAAATATTATAGTAGTTATATTCTTGTACATAGGAGCAGTATTATAGTAGTTATATTCTTGTACATAGGAGTAGTATTATAGTAGTTATATTCTTGTACATAGGGGGCAGTATTATAGTAGTTATATTCTTGTACATAGGAGCAGTATTATAGTAGTTATATTCTTGTACATAGGAGTAGTATTATAGTAGTTATATTCTTGTACATAGGGGGCAGTATTATAGTAGTTACATTCTTGTACATAGGAGCAGTATTATAGTAGTTATATTCTTGTACATAGGAGTAGTATTATAGTAGTTATATTCTTGTACATAGGGGGCAGTATTATAGTAGTTATATTCTTGTACATAGGAGCAGTATTATAGTAGTTATATTCTTGTACATAGGGGGCAGTATTATAGTAGTTATATTCTTGTACATAGGAGGTAGTATTATAGTAGTTATATTCTTGTACATAGGAGCAGTATTATAGTAGTTATATTCTTGTACATAGGAGGTAGTATTATAGTAGTTATATTCTTGTACATAGTAGTATTATAGTAGTTATATTCTTGTACATAGGGGGCAGTATTATAGTAGTTATATTCTTGTACATAGGAGCAGTATTATAGTAGTTATATTCTTGTACATAGGAGGTAGTATTATAGTAGTTATATTCTTGTACATAGGAGGTAATATTATAGTAGTTATATTCTTGTACATAGGAGTAGTATTATAGTAGTTATATTCTTGTACATAGGAGCAGTATTATAGTAGTTATATTCTTGTACATAGGAGTAGTATTATAGTAGTTATATTCTTGTACATAGGAGCAGTATTATAGTAGTTATATTCTTGTACATAGGAGCAGTATTATAGTAGTTATATTCTTGTACATAGGAGTAGTATTATAGTAGTTATATTCTTGTACATAGGAGTAGTATTATAGTAGTTATATTCTTGTACATAGGAGCAGTATTATAGTAGTTATATTCTTGTACATAGGAGCAGTATTATAGTAGTTATATTCTTGTACATAGGAGGTAGTATTATAGTAGTTATATTCTTGTACATAGGAGTAGTATTATAGTAGTTATATTCTTGTACATAGGAGTAGTATTATAGTAGTTATATTCTTGTACATAGGAGCAGTATAATAGTAGTTATATTCTTGTACATAGGAGCAGTATAATAGTAGTTATATTCTTGTACATAGGAGGTAGTATTATAGTAGTTATATTCTTGTACATAAGAGCAGTATTATAGTAGTTATATTCTTGTACATAGGAGTAGTATTATAGTAGTTATATTCTTGTACATAGGAGTAGTATTATAGTAGTTATATTCTTGTACATAGGAGGTAGTATTATAGTAGTTATATTCTTGTACATAGGAGCAGTATTATAGTAGTTATATTCTTGTACATAGGAGTAGTATTATAGTAGTTATATTCTTGTACATAGGAGCAGTATTATAGTAGTTATATTCTTGTACATAGGAGGTAGTATTATAGTAGTTATATTCTTGTACATAGGAGCAGTATTATAGTAGTTATATTCTTGTACATAGGAGTAGTATTATAGTAGTTATATTCTTGTACATAGGAGTAGTATTATAGTAGTTATATTCTTGTACATAGGAGCAGTATTATAGTAGTTATATTCTTGTACATAGGAGTAGTATTATAGTAGTTATATTCTTGTACATAGGAGGCAGTATTATAGTAGTTATATTCTTGTACATAGGGGGCAGTATTATAGTAGTTATATTCTTGTACATAGGGAGCAGTATTATAGTAGTTATATTCTTGTACATAGGAGCAGTATTATAGTAGTTATATTCTTGTACATAGGAGGCAGTATTATAGTAGTTATATTCTTGTACATAGGAGCAGTATTATAGTAGTTATATTCTTGTACATAGGAGCAGTATTATAGTAGTTATATTCTTGTACATAGGAGCAGTATTATAGTAGTTATATTCTTGTACATAGGAGCAGTATTATAGTAGTTATATTCTTGTACATAGGAGGCAATTTT
>CAMRHE010001013.1:0-274142 GCA_947044405.1 Leptodactylus fallax
TAGCTCAGCGACTAAAAAGCAGGACTTAGAATTGGCAGCTTCCGATACCTGGCCACTCCCCTGCCCCGCCACCAAAGTTTCAAGTTACAGTCTGAAAGGGGTGGATAGTGATTTGATGCAGCTGTTCCTGTGTCCTGCTTTTCAGACCACAGGAAGGACCGGCTGAAAACAGGGTGCCAAAAATAGATAAAAAATCCAGGTTTTGTACAGGTTTTGTAGAAAATTTTATTAGTTTCCAAGGTAATACAACGCATATCAGAGCACCGCTGCTCCTTTTTCAAGTGTACAGCAAAATATCAGACATATAAACACTTCAAACAGGAGGACTTTATATCAAAAGTGTGCAATGGAGGGACCACCCACTGGGAGTGTCCCTCAATTGGCTCAAAATAACTAAACTAACAGTGATATTTTGTATTCATAGGATGTCAGATATAAAATACATCATCGCAGCACTGTTTGACATACATACATTAACCCCTTTATGCAAAATGACGTACTGGTACGTCATTGGAAGCACTACCTAAGCGCAAATTGACGTGCCAGTACGTCATTTTAATGTCACCCGCTCGAGAGTGGATGTCAGCTGTAAGCAACAGCTGACACCCGCGTGTAACACCCACGGCTGGAGCTGAGTTCCGATCTCGGGTGTTAACCCCTTAGATGCCAAGGTCAAACATGACCGTGGCATCCAAGAGGTTCTGCCATGTTGCCGCCCCCTCCCGACACCACCCGTGGCGAGATCGAGTGGTGCTGATATCTATTATCTGCAGCCCAGGGTCTGGCCAGTGACCCCAGGCTGCCTGGACTCCCAAGTACCTGGTTGATCCTGCCGGGACCTCCAGGAAGTCAGTCTATGCGTCTGCATAGGCGGACTTCCTGTATAGACTGCTATACACGTGTATGCTGTGTATTGCAGTCTATAGTACTGAACCAGCGATCAGGACAAGTAAAAAATGTAAAAAAAAAGTTTTTAAAAAAAACTAAGGTGTGTAAAAAAATCAATAAAGCCCCCAAAATTCAATTTTCCTATATAAAATTAATTATATAAAAAATCCCTAAAAATTTATAAAAATAATACATATTTGGTATCGCCACGTTCGTAACAATCCGTACAATAAAACTGAAACAATATTTAACCTATACGGTGAACGTCAAGAAAAAAAAAAACGGAAAAAAAAACGACGGAAGTAATGATTTTTCACCATCTCACCTTACAAAATATCCTATAAAAAGTGATAAAAAAGTCATAGGTACCCCTAATCAGTACCAATGAAAAGCACAGGTTGTCCCGCAAAAAATAAGCCCTAAACCAACCCTGTCCACTGAAAAATAAAAATGTTACACCTTTCAGAAGATGGCGATGCAAAAATAATTGATTTATTTGGGTTTTTGTTCTGCAGAATTAGTATCGCATAAAAAAACATTATAAATGAGGTATCGCCTTAATCGTACCAACCCACAGAATAAAGGTAACATGTCACTTATGCTGTACGCTGCATCGCAAAAAAATTAAAGGGTAAAATGCAATGCCAGAATTGATGGTTTTTTTTGTAATCTACTAAAAAAGAGTGTTAATAAAATTTATTCAATAGGTTATAGGCACCCAAAAATGGTGTCATTACAAAATGCATCACATCCTGCAAAAAAACAGCACTCATATGGCTACATCATCAGAAAAATAAAGAAAATACAGTTTGTACAATGTGAAGACAAAACCCCCAAAAATCGCCAAATCATTAAAACATAACTGGCTGCGTCAGAAGGGAATGTATAATCTGTGCAAGCGTATATCAGGGTACAAACCAGATTTAGAGCTTATGAGGGAAAAGAAACCAGAAGTGACCCCCAGAGTGACCTCCCCAATTATAGAAACTACTGGGGAAATAGTAGGGAATTTTGTGTTCCCAATGTACTCCGCACAGCTTACATATTCACTCTTCATCATCCGCTGTGCATTCACGCCTGGCATACTAATGCTCACTACACCCCCTGATATATTCTTTGAGGGGTGCAGTTTTCACAATGGGGTCACTCCTTAGGGGATTCCACATTTCTGGTACTTTAGAGGCTCTGCAAACATGACATGGCGTCCAGATACCAAACATCTAAATCTGCGCTCCAAAAGTTACATAGCGCTCCTTCACATCTGCACCTTACTGTGTGCCCAAACTGCAGTTTATGCCCACATGTATGAAACTGGAGTACCCAGAATAACGTACTTAATGTGATATGTGGGTATAAACTGTTGTTTGGGCACAACCAGACATAGAAGGGAGGGAGCGTTATTTGGTTTTTGCCGCACAAATTTAGACAGTTTAGTTTTTGGATGCCATGACACATTTGTAGAGCCCTGAAATGCCAGTAAAGTGGAATCCCCTGAAATGTGACCCCATTTTGGAAACTACATCCCTGAAGGAATTTATACAGGGGTACATGAGCATTTTTAACCCTCAAGTGTTGCATTAATTTAATTTCCAGAAATGAATAGGCAGCTGATGGTGAAAGGTGAAAATGGCAATCTGAGGACGAAATTTCTCAGATTGGGATACAAACCAAAAGTAACAGACAACCAATTAAACAAAGCAGCAGCCATTAACAGAGACAGTCTGCTCACATATAAAAAGACCCAGAAAGAAGCCCGAGTGCCCCTAGTTGTCACCTACAACCCACAGCTGGAAATCCTACGAAGGATTGCCAAGGAGCTCCAACCTGTGCTACATAGGGACAACAGACTCAAGGACATATTTCCAGTCCCCCTCTCCTTTCCTTTCGACAACCACCAAACCTGAGGCGTATTATCGTCCGGAGTGCCCTGAAGGCCCCAACTGAAAATGGCACCTCACCTTGCCTACACAAAAGGTGCATGACCTGCAAGCACATCCACACCGCTGACAGTGTATCTGTCCCACAGTCACAACAGATGCACAGAATTAGGGGGGACATTTTCCTGCAGGTCTTCCAATGTGGTGTACCTCATAATGTGTGTGCAATGTCCCACCACAGGCCTCTATGTGGGGGAAACAGGGCAGAGACTCAGTCAACGAATGAACTCACACAGGTCCAATATTAATAACAGCAGAACCGATCTCCCGGTGGCCGCACATTTCTCAGGAGAAAACCACTCTATTGAAGATTTGCGGGTTGTGGTTTTAATGGGACATTTTAAGACGCAGGAGAAAAGGAAAGAATCGGAATACAAGTTTATGCAAAAATTTCAAACTCTGCAATTTGGACTTAATATTCATGCTAGCTTCATGTCACACTATGTATGAACCATGAACTGAACTCAATATTCATGCCAGCTTCATGTCACACTATGTATGAACTGTGAGGGTCACAAATCATCTCCTGAAAGCAAACAGATAACAGATCCCTCTGTCACGCACCACAACTTTCCAGATTGTTTTTTTTTACCTGTTGTAAATAACTTCTCTACTTAAATTGCATTTTGTTTTGGGTTTTTTTAAGGACTGTAAAATCCTTTGAAAACCATGTGTATAAAAATCTGTGAATTTTCAGTTCTTGTATCACACCATGTCTGATGAAGGGAGCATGCGCTTCTGAAAGCTTACTTATAAATATACTCAGTTAGCCTCTAAAAGGTATCGCCTGATTTCTTCACTCTTCCACTACTTTCAGTGGCTAACACGGTACAACATTATACTACTATCAACAAAATTTGGCAAACTAGATGAAAAAATCAATATAAGGGTATGCCCAAAGGATCAACAATACCATTCGTATTTGCTGATAAGGATCGATCCCCCAGTGAATCCTCAAATGAGGATGACCTGGAGGATTCTTTATATAACACTCTTTTATCTCTCACACAAATAGATAATGCTTTAAGAACACCTGATTCATTAGTAAAAGACAGGGGTCTTTTACTAATGAATCTTTTTAGGTTTGCCCTCAGCCCTCACCCCAGTAAACACATTTCATACAAAATAGGCACCGTTATACAACAAAATAACAGATTATTGAAGCCTTTAGGCCTGAAGAGAGAAAAATCAGGGACAACCAATTTCCTGGTCCCGCAGACACAACAAAAGAGGCGCCAAGGAGGCAGAAAGAACAGAAAAAACCTCCCCAGACCACCCCAGTGCAAATCTTTACAATCTGTATGACCACAATTTAACACCAGCCAAATCTGTCTACTATCTGAGGGCCTATCAGTTTTTTCCCAAACAGAATTTAAATGATCTACAACTGTCTATTGATTTTAATACATTCATTTGTAAGCTGACTTTAACCAAACATTTTAACCTGGTATCAAATTTCCATCCAAGAAGTAACAGAACTACAGTTGAACAGAGCCCTAACAAAGATAATTCTTTTAAAAAATTAAACCAGGTTAACACTGGTACATGTGAACCTATTGTCACAAATTTTAAGCCTAAATCTTCTTTCTACCCCGTATACCACAAAGGGAGCGACATCGAAACGTTCTACTCCTTAGTAGCAGCTGATTTTACGAAACTCCCCCAAAAAATGCTCCTATAAATTAAAAAATGTAACTATTGAGGGAAACAAAGCAATAAAAATTCTTCTGGCCTATGAGAATATTGTCATTAGGAATGCGGATAAAGGGGGGGGGTAGTGGTACAGAACAAAATCTCATATACTCAAGAAGCAACAAACATCTTGTCCAATAATAAATATTACATTGAGTTAGCCCGTGATCCCACGAAAATCCATTTACGTGAATATCATGACCTCAACGATGAGGTGTGCAATAAAGAAGGGGGTGTGTGTTCCCCAAGATATGGACTGTCTGCGCTCTTGTAAAGGAAAATCTTAGGTCACTTTTCTGAATGAAGGTCTCTTTATTAGGGTACAGAAGGCACAACGCGTTTCGGGGAAGGACTCCCCTTTGTCAAGTGCAAATATAAACAACCTTAAAAATCAAAAATATATATGCGGGCCCCCCCCCCCCCCCCCCCCCCCCCCCCCCCCCCCCCCCCCCCCCCCCCCCCCCCCCCCCCCCCCCCCCCCCCCCCCCCCCCCCCCCCCCCCCCCCCCCCCCCCCCCCCCCCCCCCCCCCCCCCCCCCCCCCCCCCCCCCCCCCCCCCCCCCCCATATCTCTTAGCTCAATCAAATCATAATCATAAAAACAGTATAAAAGATTGAAGAAAAACGCTAGGGTAGGTATATCCGTTTAAATTAAACAGATTTTAAAATTAGCTGAAAAGGTAAATATATACAGACCACATATGAAGGGACAATGAGAAAAAGGTGTAAGTTAATATATAGACAACATGAGTAAAAAGAATCGAAATTAACAAAAAAGGTTTATCCATATAACTTTATCCAATTCCATATGCGTCCAAATGTATCCTTATAACTTATCCATATAAATTATATGTTTGAACATACCAAATCCTCTTAGTTAAGGTTATATAAACCTCATCATATAATTTATATGGATAAGTTATAAGGATACATTTGGATGCATATGGAATTGGATAAAGTTATATGGATAAACCTTTTTTGTTAATTTTGATTCTTTTTACTCATGTTGTCTATATATTAACTTACACCTTTTTCTCATTGTCCCTTCATATGTGGTCTGTATGTATTTACCTTTTGAGCTAATTTTAAAATCTGTTTAATTTAAAGGATATACCTACCCTAGCGTTTTTCTTCAATCTTTTATACTGTTTTTATGATTATGATTTGATTGAGCTAAGAGATATATATATATTTTTGATTTTTAAGGTTGTTTATATTTGCACTTGAAAAAGGGGAGTCCTTCCCCGAAACGCGTTGTGCCTTCTGTACCCTAATAAAGAGACCTTCATTCAGAAAAGTGACCTAAGATCTTCCTTTACAAGAGCGCAGACAGTCCATATCTTGGGGAACACACACCCCCTTCTTTATTGCATACCTTAACGTCCGGATCTCCGGCGACGCTAGATGGTATCTGCTGCCACTCTCACCACCTACAAGATCCTAAGCGTTATTTGTGATACATTCACAATACTTAAAGGTGAGGGGCCATCTTGGTCATTTATTTTTGTCTTTTTATTATCACATTTGGATCATAGCCGGATTTACACTATTCTTGGCCGCTCGGTGTCTCCTTTTGTTTTTGTGCTCATCGATGAGGTGGGGAGTCTAGGGATCCTCACCAAGAAAGGAGAGTTTCTCACTATCAAAAACCTAACATTATCCCTATTTTATCACCTGCCAAAAATCTATAAAAATCTAACAAATCCTCCAGGAAGACCTATTATTTCTAGAATGAATTCTATCACCAAGAGTCTATCACAATACATAGATATTCAAATCCGGAGATTTGTAGTCCAACTACCGTCATATCTGAGAGATTTGGCCAGTCTGTTAAAAGACATGCTATCTTTAGAATGGAAACAAACATATATGTAGGCTACCCTGGATATATCCTTGTTATACAGCAACATCCACAACAAAAAAAGGCTTGGCAGCGAAAGGAATACAATTAATCATTGAGCATAATGTGTTCCAATTTGGTAAAAAGATCTATCTCCAAACTCATGGCATGGCAATGGGGACTAGATCTACGTCAAGTTTACACCATAAAAAATGGAAGCAGAACTTTCCATAAGGGCAATTTAAGAGAATATGCAGAAATTGCACCAGGGATATGGACTTTCAGATACAGAGCAGAATGTTAACACGGAGATTCAGAGAAAAACATTATCCACAAAAAATAATTAAAACTGCTCAACAAAAAGCCATGACACTAACCCAGACAGATTGTTTAATTTCAAAATCCAAGAACTCTGATAACCCATATAATCATAATTTTATTAGGATATACAATGGGGCACCTGCAGAGGGGCTCTATCCACTTTAAACATTTGCCAGCCTTGTTAAACAATCAACATCTTAATACAAGGATACCGAGATGACATTGGGTAACTTATCAAAGAGCAAACACTGTCAAAAATATATTAGCCCCAAGCAAACTGAGAGTCAAAATAGGTAAAAAGATATATATTTAATATACATTTATTATTAACCTTATATGCATATATACTATTAACCCCAAATGTATATGTGAGATATAGTTTTTAATTCTTGGCAATCCACAGATTTCATCCCCCTTTTACACGCGCATGGGCATTACCGGCCCACACACGGGCAATACAGCGCTTCATATGGTACCTCAACTTAATACAGCAGATACAGAAGAAGGAGCGCATGCATGGGTTGTCAGAACCCCAGCGTGCACTCTCTGAATACCCTAAGATGTGTACTGAACAGAGCGTGCCCGCACATGCCCAGTTATGTATTAACCCTGTTCTATATTACTTATATAGATCGCCCAGGAGAACGATCTGAGCGTGCACGAATGGCTGGTTTGTGCACGCTCATTTACAACAAATAGTCTTAACAGCTACTCTCACTTTTTTAGCGCCCTCTGTTGGCGCATGTGTTATATGCAGCATGAGTTTGGCGAAGAGTACAGCTAAGTACTTGACTGTTTTTAATGTATGTATGTCAAACAATGTTGGGGTGATGTATTTTATATCTGACATCCCATGAATACAAAATATCACTGCTAATTTAGTTATTTTGAGCTAACTGAGGAACACTACCAGTGAGTGGTCCCTCCATGGCACACTTTTGATATAAAATCCTGCTGGTTGAAGTGTTTATATGTCTAATATTTTGCTGTACACTTGAAAAAGGAGCAGTGGTGCTCAGAAATGCGTTGTATTACCTTGGCAATTCATAAAAAGAATTTTCTACAAAACCTGGACGAATCATAGATCTTTATCTATTTATTGGCATCCTGATTGGAGCCGGTCCTTCCTATGGTATTACAATAGACATCCTTGAGACGGAGATGATTCTGTAGCCATCCAGTAGAAACCCACCAGTGGTTCACTCTATTCTGCACTGAGGGTAGTTGTGGCCATAATCACAACAAAACAAGGTGAGAGACCATCTAAATCTGAATCTCTCTCTCGATACCTGAGAATACATCAACAGTATTACACTAGGCACGGCTCGGTGCTGTTTCCTTTTTTGTTTCTTTACATATTGAGCTTTTCAGACCATGTCACAGTGAGTGAACCGCTACAGCCAGCCTCTCCCTCTTAGCATTTCCTTTCCAAAAGTGAGACTGCCTCAGTGCTCTGTCATCCTCATGTCCATTCATGTCCATCTATCTGTGTGAGATCAGACAACTACCTACCTGCAGATAGTCACATATTGACTGTCTGTCTGCAGGAAGGCAGTGGGATGATCATCCTTCATTCATGATTTGTCAGGATTCTCAATTCAGCTGCTATATCTTTAAGGTTACCATGTCAACCTGGGAAGCTTCTGCAGTTTCAGAAGTTCCCTATCCTTGTCCAATTAGCAGCTGAGGAGGCATGTATAAGACCCCTCCCCCCTAACCCAGATTGTCTGCTAATTTAGTTTTCTAGCCTGGCTCTAAACCTGATTGTGTGTGTATTGGATTGTTTCACTCTGATCTTCAGCTTTTTCTCTGGTAATTCGTTTGCCTTCTGATTCCGCCATTGACGTACCCATTTGGATTTGACCTTTGGCTTTCTATTGGATTTAAGTTTTGTCTTCTGATTCTGCCTCTGACAACGTCTCCTGGTTTTTGACCCTGAACAATTATTCTCCTGTTTCTCCCCTGTAAGTCAATTGTGGATTCTGGTTTGGATTCAGTTAGTGGAGCATTTATTACCTGTACAATTATTGGAGGTGACAATTCAGACCGTCGAATTCTGCAAAGTCCATCTGGCTTTGCGGCTTTGGGGGTCTGTCTCTGGCACACAATGCTGTACTGGTTTTAAATATTTTGTTCTTCTGATCGTTGTTATCAGCCAGTTTCTGCTTTTAAAATTAAGTAATTTATTAATGTTTTGTAAAGAACAAAAATAAAACAAGGCAAACAGAGTTTCACCTAAAGTGGTACATAGGAAAGGAGGGGATGAGTGGAGAGAACAAGGAACATCAGAGGGGCAGGGGCGTAAATACCGGGGTAGCAGCGGTAGCAGCTGCCACAGGGCCCGGGATATTACGGGGCCCCGCGGGCCCCCGATTCCTTTTTCTTTTTTTTTTTTTATAGTCCATTATCTGCTGGAGTAACCCCAGCAGGTAACGGGCCCTATATACTTACCGTTCCCCGAGGTCCCGCTCACGGCCGCCTGCGCTTCCGATTCTGCGGAGGCGGCTGTGAGCAGGAGCGGGGATCGGTATGTGAGGCCGCGGCCTGAACACCACAATCTCTGCTATCATTATACTTCGGGGTCTTTTCAGACCCCGGAGTATAATAATCGGAGGCCCAGAGTTGGTGAGGGAACATAAAAAACAATGTACTTACCTGTCCTACGCTTCTCCAGGCTTCGGGCCTGTTTGGTGACGTCCCAGACGTCAGCTGACGTCATTTTGTGTCACGACGCAGACCCACGTCACGTGACGCCGGCCTGGTCCAACATTGAAGAAGGCTGGAGTAGCACACGGGCATGCACCGGAGCGAGGAACAGGTAAGAAACGTTGTTTTTTTATGTTTCTATCCTCCCCTGGGTCTCCAATCATTATACTCTGGGGTCTGAAAAGACCCCAGAGTATAATAATTGTTCATGGGTGGTCCACAATGGGACATATAATAGTGTGTGCAGGGGCCACTATGGGGCAAAATACTCAGTGCAGGGGCCACTATGGGGAATAATAGTGTGTGCAGGGGCCACTATGGGGAATGATACTGTGTGCAGGGGCCACTATGGGGAATGATACTGTGTGCAGGGGCCACTATGGGGCAAAATACTGTGTGCAGGGACCCCTATGGGACATGATACTTTGTGCAAGGGCCACTATGGGGCAAAATACTGTGTGCAGGGGCCCCTATGGGACATGATACTGTGTGCAGGGGCCACTATGGGGCATGATACTGTGTGCAGGGGCCACTATGGGGCATGATACTGTGTGCAGGGGCCACTATGGGACATGATACTGTGTGCAGGGGCCCCTATGGGACATGATACTGTGTGCAGGGGCCACTATGGGACAGAATACTGTGTGCAGGGGCCACTATGGGGCATAATACTGTGTGCAGGAGCCACTATGGGGCATGATACTGTGTGCAGGGGCCACTATGGGGCATGATACTGTGTGCAGGGGCCACTATGGGACATGATACTGTGTGCAGGGGCCACTATGGGGCATGATACTGTGTGCAGGGGCCACTATGGGGCATGATACTGTGTGCAGGGGCCACTATGGGGCATGATACTGTGTGCAGGGGCCACTATGGGGCATGATACTGTGTGCAGAGGCCACTATGGGACATGATACTATGTGCAGGGGCCACTATGGCACATTAATAGTGTGCGCAGGAATGCGTTTTTTTTTGGGGGGGGGGGGGGGGGTTGGAGGGGGCGGTCCGGGGGGAGTGGTCGGGGGGGGGTTGGAGGGGGGCGGTCCGGGGGGAGGGGTCGGGGGGTTCGGGGGGGGGGCCCCATGTCAAATGTTCGCCTTGGGGCCCAGCCATTCCTAGTTACGCCACTGCAGAGGGGACAACAATGAACAGCATGGGGGGAAGTAACAAAGGCACTGTCGCAGCAGAGTCAACCTATAAAAACAATAACATGAACGAAGGCAAATGTAAATCATACTGGTAAACTAGAAAGTGAGAGAAGAACGGGGGGAGGGGGGAGGAAAGGTAAAGGATAGAGATGAGTGAATCGATTCTGCAGAAGTGGAATTCGATCCGAATTTCAGGAAATCTTCGATTTGCCATGATTCCGGATTTCCTCACGCTTCGATGTATCAAATCGCATTTTTTTTATAAAATGTCCGCCGCACATGTTAGGACAAGGGGGAAGGGACTCTGGGAGAGCGGGATCACCCACAGTGCCAAGTGTGCAGCTAATCAGCAGCCAGCAGAACCTGTGATGCCACAGCCCTATAAAAACCCTCGGCCATTTTAGGTACGACTGTCCACATCGCTCTTACTGTAGGGACAGACGTCGGCAGGAGCTAGGGAAAGACTTAGAAAACATATAGAAGTTCAGGGAAAGAGGCTGAGCCTTAGAACTGTAGGGAAAACATAGGGAGGACTTGAGAGAAGAATTTGGGGTGGTTGCAGAGTAATTTACAGCAAGAATTTTCAGCATAATTCACATTTCACATTGCAGCACTTACTGCCTTTATACTGCTGCTCATTACTCATATCTGTGTCTTCATGGTGGAACACAACAAGCCTTTTGCAGTGCAGTACAGCAAAAAAAAGTGAAATATCATACACTAATATCTGCACGTATCTGTAAAAAAAGCCTTTTTAAAGGCTTTTATAAGGGGCTTATTCACTGCTCTTTCAAGGCATAACATTATTCAGTACTATTGTGTCAAAGCCATATCTGCACGTATCTGTAAAAAAAGCCTTTTTAACCCCTTAACGACCTTGGACGTACGATTACGTCCTGGGCGCTAGATACTTCACGCACCAGGGCGTAATACTACCCCCGAGGCCGGCCGCCCGCTCACTATCTGAGCGGGCGGCATCAGAATCGGGTGTTAGCTGTAGCTGACAGATAACACCCTGCTCCATAACCTGCATCCAAGGGGTTCTGCCATCTTGCCGCCCCCCCCCCCCCGGCACCTCCTGCGGTGAGATCGGGGGGTGCCGATACCTATAATCTGCAGCCCAGGGTCTGCCCAGTGACCCCAGGCTGCCTGGAGACCCCACTACCTGGTTGATCCTGCAGAGACCTCAGGAAGTTAGCGCTATGAGTCTCCATAGTGATGACTTCCTGTATAGACTGTAAGACACTTGCATGCTTGTGTCTTGCAGTCTATAGTACTGAGCCAGAGATCACAGCATCTCTGGCTCAGGTGTCCTAATGGGACACATGAAAAAGTAAAAAAAAGTGGAAAAAAAAATAAAGTATGTGAAAAAAAATTAATAAAAGAATAAAGCCCCAAAAATTCCCTTTTCCTATATAAAATGAATTATATAAAAAATAAACCTAAAAATTAATAAAAACAATATATATTTGGTATCGCCGCGTCCGTAACAACCTGTACACGGTGAATGTCGGGAAAAAAAAAACGGAAAAAAAACGCCGGAAGTAATGATTTTTCACCATCTCACCTTACAAAATATGCCATAAAAAGTCATCAAAAAGTCATATGTGCCCCAAAACTGTACCAATAAAAAGCACAGATTGTCCCGCAAAAAAAAAGCCCTAAACCAACTCTGTAAACTGAAAAATAAAAATGCTATGCATCTCAGAAGATGCAAAAAAATTGATTTATGTCCCCAAATGGGTTTTTGTTCTGCAAAATTAGTATCACATAAAAAAACTGTATAACTGAGGTATCGCCATAATCATACAGACCCAAAGAATAAAGGTAACATGTTACTTACGCTCTATGCTGCATGGCGAAAAATTTAAAAGTTAAAACACAGTGCCAGAATTGCTGGGATTTTTTTTTTAATCCACCAAGAAAGAGTTAATAAAATTTATTTAATAAGTTGTAGGCACCTAAAAATGATGTCATTACAAAATACATCTCATACCGCAAACAACAAGCCCTCATATGGCTACATCACCAGAAAAATAAAGAAAATATAGCTCGTACAATGTGAAGATAAAAACCGGCAAAAATCGCCAAATCATTAGAACATAACTGGCTGCGGCAGGAAGGGAATGTATAACCTGTGCGAGCGTATATTAGGGTACAAGCCAGATTTAGAGCTTACGAGGGATAATAAACCAGAAGTGACCCCCAGAGTGACCCCCCCAATAATAGGAGCTACCTGGGATATAGTAGGGAATTTAGTGTACCGAATGTACTCCACACATCTTACATATTCACTTTTCCCCATCTGCTGTGCAGTCACATCTGGGATACTAATGCTCACTACACCCCTTGATAAATTCTTTGAGGTGTGCACTTTTCAAAATGGGGTCATTCCCTAGGGGATTCCACTTTACTGGTACTTTAGAGGCTCTGCAAACATGACATGGCATCCAGATTCCAAACATCTGAATCTGCGCTCCAAAAGCCATACAGCGCTCCTTCCCTTCTGCGTCTTACTGTGTGCCCAAACCGCAGTTTATACCCACATGTATGACACTGGTGTACCCAGGATAATGTTCTTAATGTCATATGTGGGTATAAACTGCTGTTTGGACACAGCCGGGCACAGAATGGAAGGGAGCGCTATTTGGTTTTTGGAGCACAGACTTGGACGGTTTGTTTTTTGGGCACCATGACACTTTTGCAGAGCTGAAATGCTAGTAAAGTGGAATTCCCCGACATGTCACCCCATTTTGGAAACTACACCCCTGAAGGAATTTATCCAGGGGTACAGTGAGCATTTTTAACCCCCAAGTGTTGCTGTAATTTATTATCCATAAATGAATACGCAGCTGATGATGAAAGGTGAAAATGACAATGTGCCCGGCTTGTATCAGAGATGAACGCTCCAAAAGCTGTTGTGCCCGGGATCCCCGCTCAACAGTTTTTGGAGTGTGTGTCTGTGCAGACATAAGCTGGGCACAACATATCGGGCACTGAAATGTCGTATCTATGGAAAAATTTAATTTTTAACTTTTCATTATCAGCTGCGCATTCATTTCTGGAAATTAAAAGAATGCAACACTTAAGGGTTAATAATGCTCGCTACACCACTTGATAAATCCCTTGAAGGGTCTTAGTTTCCAAAATGGGGTAACATGTCTGCGGATTCCACTTTACTGGCAATTCATGGGCTCTGCAAAAGTGGCATGGTGTCCAAAAAGCAAACTGTGCTCCAAAAACCAAAATAGCACTCTTTCCCTTCTGTGCCTGGCTGTGCCCAAACAGTAGTTAATAACCACATACGACATTAAATACGTTATCCTGGGTAAAACAGTGTCATACATGTGGGCATAAACTGCCATTTGGGCACACAGCATAGCAGAGGGCAGATGTGAAGGAGCGCTATGTGCTTTTGGAGCGCATATTTAGATTGTTGTTTTTTGGACGCCGTGTCACATTTGCAGAGACCCTTAAATTGCCCCTACAAAATGGGGGTCACGTCTTGGGGAATTCCAATTTACTGTACCTCCAGGGCTCTGCAAAAATAACATGGCGACCAGAAAGACCCTCTAAATCTATACTCCAAAAGCTAAAAAAACACAGTGCTCTTTCACTTCTGAGCCCTGCTGTGTGCCCAAGCAGCAGTTTACACCCACATATTTAATTTTTTTGTCCATGGGATAGCCCACTTAATAGTTTTAGGAGTGTATGTCTCTGATGCCACAAAGTGGCCGCAACGTATTAGGCACTGAAATTGAATATTTCTTTAAAAATTTCTTTTAATTTTTCACTTTGTACATGAATTTTTGGGAAGCATTTTTAGGCTCAAAATGATAATACACCTTGATACATTCCTTGAATGGTGTAGTTTTTAAAATGGGGTTACTTTTGAGAGGTTTCCATTGTACTGGTACTTTAGGGGCTCTGCAAATGCGACATGGCACTCAAAAACTATTCCAGCCACATCTGCTCTCCAAAAGCCAAATAGCGCTCTTTCCATTCTGAGCCCCACCATGTACCCAAACAGTAGATTATAGTCACATATGGGCCATTTCTGTGTTCAGAAGAAATTGTGTAACAAACTGTGGGGTGCTTTTTCTCCTTTAACCCCTTTTGAAAATGAAAACTTTGGGGCTAAAGTTACAATTTAGTAATTTTTCATTTATACATCCCAGTGTTAGTAAAATCTGTGAAATGGCTGTAAGGTCAAAATGCTCACTATACCCCTTGATGAATTCTGTGAGGGGTGTAGTTTCCAAAATGGGGTAACTTTTTGGGGGTTTCCTTTGTATTGGTACTCTAGGGGCTCTGCAAATGAGACATGGCACCTGAAAACTATTCCAGTAAAATCTGCTTTTCAGACGCCCAGTGTCACTCCTTCCCTTCCGTGCACTGCCATTCATCCAAACATCAGTTTACATCCACATGTTGGGTATTTCCGTGCTCGGGAGAAATTGCATAACAAACTGTGAGATGCATTTTCTCCTTTAACCCTTTGTGAATGTGTTAATTTTAGGGCTAAATTAAGGAATTAGTGGAAAAAAATTAAATGTCTAAATTTCACCTCCATATTGTTTTAATTCCAGTGAAATGCTTAAAGGGTTAACAAACTTCCCAAATGCTGTTTTGAATTATTTGAGGGGTGCAGTTTTGAAAATGGAGTGATTTATGGGGGTTTCTAATATATAGGCCTTTATAATCCTCTTCAGAACTGAAGTGGTCCCTAAAAAATTAGTTTGGGAAATTTTCTTGTAAATCTACAAAATCGCTGTTACACTTGTAAGCCTTCTAACATCCAAAATAAATTACAGGATGATTAAAAGATGATGCCGATATATATCATAGATATGGTAGATAATATTTATTAATGTATTTGGGTGGTATGACTATCTGTCTGAAAAGCAGAGCATTTCATATTTTGAAAATTGCGATTTTTTCCCAAATTTCCATCAAATTTCCTATTTTTTTATAAATAAATACAAAAATATTCATTAGTGTTTACCACTAACATGAAGTACAATGTGTCACGAAAAAACAATCTCAAAATCACTTGTGTAAGTTAATACGTCTCAAAGTATTGCCATATAAAGTGACACATGTCAGTTTTGAAAAACGAGGCCTGGTCCTTAATGCACTTTTGGGCTGGGTCCTTAAGGGGTTAAAGGCGTTTATTATAAGGGGCTTATTCACTGTTCATCCAAGGCATAACATTATTCAGCACTATTGTGCCAAAGAAAACTGAATTACCATCCAATAATATCTGCACTTATCTGTAATAAACGCCTTTAACGTGGGGAAAGACATAACAACCCTATTCACCATTTTGTTACCAGTATAAAGTTGCAGGCCATTTTTCAATACAGTATTGTCAATAATAATTCAATAATTCAATAATTCTTAGCGGTTATTATCACTTATTTAAAAGTGTTTATTAGTGTATAAACCCATAAGGAGGACCATATTCGCCATTTTGTTCCCATTGTGCTGATGGAGCCAATACTGCTCCTGCCACCCCAACCCCCTCTGCCATACCAGTGCAAGTTGAGCTCTCAGGGCACCCCCCCCCCCCCGTTCAGACATGCGAGAGGATGGACGATGGTGCAGATAGGCAGCAGCCAAATGACTACATAGGATATCTCTATAGTAGTTCAGTTTGTCCTCCCTCTCAGTGGCTGTAAAAAAGGCCCCCATTTTTAGCGAGGGTCTAACATAGTGGAGAGCCAGTAGTCATCCCTCTGCCGAATGGTGACAATTTAGCTGTCACTGCGCAAGGAAGTCAGAATGCTTCGGGCCATTTGCGCAAGTGACTCCGAGGGACTCCCTGCATCCATCTTCACTGCATACTGCCACGGCATGTTTGGGTCATCTGCCTCATCATCCTCATCTCCCTCTGGTTGTTCTGGTTGCTCCTGCTCCTCCTCTCCACCCATTTAGCTACACATTGTTTGTGCTCCAATGTCCTCCTCATCTTCCTCCTCCAGTTCAGCCCCCACAGGGCTCATATGGCCTTGAGATGTAGATGCCACATCTCCAGTCCCCTGACCAGCCAGATTGAAAAGCATCTTTTCCAGGATGTGAATCAGTGGAATGACGTTGTTGGCGACTGACTAACAAAGTGGCCTCCTCAAAGGGAACGAACAAACGGCAGGTGTCACGCATGAGCTGCCACTGGCTAACGTTAAAGTTACATTTGTGCTAAAGGCACAGGAAACTTGGTCAAAGTTAAAGGAAAGATGAATGCAGCACATTATTAGCAAATACTGGAGGCAAATTTGCACTCATCAGCCAGGAAGCTGCACATGGGACATACTTGGAAGTTCCAACATGACAACGATCCAAAACACAAGGCCAAGTCGACCTGTCATTGGCTACAGCAGAAGAAAGTGAAGGTTCTGGAGTGGCCATCTCAGTCTCCTGACCTCAATATCATTGAGCCACTCTGGGGAGATCTCAAGCGCGCAGTACATGCAAGACAGCCCAGGAATTTACAGGAACTGGAGACTTTTTGCCAAGAAGAATGGGCAGTTTTACCATCTGAGGAAATAAAGAGCCTCATCCACAACTACTACAAAAGACTTCAAGCTGTCATTGATGTTAGAGGGGCAATATACAGTATTAAGAACTGGGGTATGTGAACTTTTGAACAGGGTCATTTTGATGTTTTTGGTTGTCATGATTTAAAAAGAGAAAACACAGAAGTTTGACAAAAAGGTTTTGTGTTATCATTCATATTCTCTGAAAAAAGGCCAAAAAAACTAAAAATCTGCCGGGATATGTAAACTTTTTAGCACAACTGCACACAGGGGAGTACCTCTGTCTGCTTGGATCATAAAGAAATCGTTTATGGCTTTTCTCTGTTCATATAGTCGATACAACATATGGAGGGTGGAATTCCAACGGGTGGAAACATCACATATCAGCCTTTGTTGTGGGAGGCCGTTCTGCCGCTGCAGCTCAAGGAGGGTGTGCTTGGCGGTGTACAAGTGGCTGAAGTGCATGCAAAGTTTCCTTGACATTTTTAGGATGTCTTGCAGATGGGTGGAACACTTAAGGAAATGCTTGACAACCAGATTGAACACATGGTTTAGCCCTCATTGACGAAGCATCAACACCATGTTCTTCTCGTTGTCGGTCACCATGGTTCCGATTTTGAGGTGTTGCGGAAAAAGTCAGGATTCGATTTTGTGAGGAAGGACACAGAGCAGTTCCTCCCCTTTGTGACTCCGTTCGCCGAGGCAAACGAGGTGTAGAACAGCGTGACACCGCTGTGCCCTGCACATGTGGTATGCTGGAGGAGCACTGTGAATTGTCCCTGCAGTGGAGGCTGAGGAGACAGTGGAGGATGAGGCTGAAATTGTTGCAGGACCAACGGCGTGAGAACATGGAGGCTGAATCTGTGTCACCTGTCCAAGTTGCTGGTGTGTCTGGGCAGGCACCACATTAACCCAGTGGGCCATAAATGACATATATTGTCATTGACTGTAGTTACAGCTCCACATGTCGACACTGCCATCCACTTTGGCAGACACTGACGGGCTCAAGGACTGGCCCACCTTCTCTTCTACATATTTGTGCAGGGCTGGTACTGCCTTTTTGGCAAAGAAATGACAGCTTGGGACTCTCCACCTCGGCTTGACACAAGCCATGAGTTCTCTGAAAGGTGCAGAGTCCACCACTTGGAAAGGGAGGGACTGCAGCACCAGCAACTTGGACAGGAGCATGCTCAGCCTCTGCACTGTTGGATGAGTGCACGCATACTGTTGACTCTTCGAAATCACTTCTGTGATGGATTGCTGATGCAATGACTGACTAGGAGGAGGAGGAGGAGCATGAGCATCACGACCAGCAGATGATGGGAAGGACACACAGCTTCCTTTGGCTGAGATGGTGGAGCCTTGACTGCCTGAAATGGCGTGTGTGCCTCTGGGTGCTGCAGCGGTTACTGCGGCAGACTGGACCACCACATTGGAGCCACAGCTCTCCCACGCCACTTTATGGTGACGCTGCATATGTTGACGCAGGGCTGTGGAGCCAACATTGGCACACTGGCCATGCTTCACCTTCTGCGCACAGATTGAACATATGGCCATGTTGACCTCCCCCGGCGGCTTTACAAAAAACTGCTACACCGCCGAGTAGGTGATTTATCCCCAACACTCCGCACTAACTGACTGCTACCGCCACTGCCTCCATGAACCCCTGCACCACTGCTTTCCGTGCAGGTAGGCTACTGCGAAGCAGGTGGCCTACCCCAGGCACATTTAGCTCCTGACCTCCTACTGCTGCCACCCTGCTGACTCCCCCACTGCCTCATGCGCAAGCTGCAACCCTCTTCTTCTGATGACAATGAAGCCCCTCCCAATTATGATCGGCTACATCATCATCCACTACAGTCTGCAGTTCACTGATGTCCTCCTCAACACCAGCTCCCATGCCACTCTCCTCATCACTACTTGCCCGCCTACCAGAGGAAGCGGCGGATGTCTCCTCCAGATCTTAGCTGAGCAGTAGCTGCTGACTGTCCCATGGGTCCACTGCCTTGGGATAACCATGGACTTTGACCTATCCTTCAAGCCGCACATCCAAACCCTCAACACCTCCTACTGCCTCCAACTCAGGAACATCCATCTGCTCCTTCCTCACCCCAGAAAGTACAAAGATGCTAGTCCATGCCCTCATAATCTCCCGCTTAGACTACTGTAACACCCTTCTCCATGGCCTCCCAGAAAATACTCTCGCCCCCCCTCCAGTCCACCTTAAATTGCGCTGCTCGCTTAATACACCTCGCACCCTGCTCTTCATCGGCCACTCCCCTCTGCCAACCCCTTCACTGGCTACTCATTGTCCAGCGAATAGAGTTCAAATTACTAACGCTGACATACAAAGCCATCCACAACCTGTGCCCTCCATATATCTCCGACCTAATCTCCCGCTACCTGCCCGCACGTAACCTCCGATCTTCCAAAGACCTCCTACTCTGCTCTGCTCTTATCCGCTCTTTACACAACCGTCTCCAAGACTTCTCCCGTGCATCCCCCATACTCTGGAACTCATTACCAAGACACATAAGACTGACCCCCACAATCACAAGCTTCAAGAAGGCCCTGAAGACTCACCTGTTCAGGAAGGCCTACAACCCCCAATAACGCTACTGTCTCCATACCACCCCCTGAACAGCCTCTACCCCCACCTTCTGTCTCTATCCCTCTTTCCTCATAGATTTTAAGCCGGGCCCTTTATCCCACTGTGCCAGTTGGTCACTGTTAGTATTATCTGTTTTGTATATCTTGTGTACCGTATGTTAACCCTCAAATTTAAAGCACCATGGAATTAATGGTGCTATAAAAATAAACAATAATAATAAATAATAATACCTCCTCCTTACTGTACAGTGGATCTGAGCCCACAGCTCAGAGTACTTCTGCAGCTGAGGGAACAGAAAAGGACAGAGGCAAGTTGAGGACAGGTGAGGGCACAGGGCCTGCTGCCGGGCCATTCCAACTAAGGGCTGTGTCTGACTAACTCACCGACTTTTGGCTGGGAGTGTCTGTTGTGACTTGGCATGAATTGGATGACCGAGTCAACCAGTCTACAACCGTTGGGTTGCTGGTCAAGACACGACCGCTACTTGACACTGGGAGCTCAGGCCTCTGTAACTGACCCCTGCTGCCACGACCCCTTACTCTGCTGCAACTTGTGCCTGCATCAGAAACATTTAGGCCTGCGGCCCTCCCTTGTGCATGGCCTCGCTTCTCTGTCTGACATACTGTTCGATGAAAAAATGTAATTGCAAAGGGCAAAAATGCCTATTATTTTCTACTTTGGCAAATATGCCCCTTATTTCTTTCCCCACTAATAAACACCTATAACAAAAGCGTGATAAAGGCAGAAATTTGTGGCTCTGAATGATTGAATTATTGACAATACTGTATTGATAAATGACCTGCAACTTTATACTGGGAAAAAAATGGCGAATATGGTCCTCCTTATGGGTTTCCACACTAATAAACACCTTTAAATAAGGTGTATGCTCCTCCAGCATACCACATGTGCAGGGCACAGCGGTGTCATGCTGTTCTACACCTCGTTTGCCTGGGTGAACAACAGTCACACAGGGGAGGAACTGGGTCACTGTATGTCCTCCTCATGCTGCTTCCTACTGGGTCACTCTGTGTACTCCTCATGCCTCTGCCACTGGGTCACTGTATGCCCTCCTCATGCCGCAGCCAATGGGTCACTGTATGCCCTCCTCATGCCGCAGCCAATGGGTCACTGTATGCCCTCCTCATGCTGCTGCCACTGCGGGGTCACTGTGTCCTCCTAATGGCGCTTCCACTGGATCACTGTATGGCATTCTCACGCTGCTGTCAACTCCATATTATGTCGCCTTGCCACTCTGTAGACATCTATGTGCAATCTGCAAACGAGGGTGTAAAAGGAGTGCGCTCTTTCACTCTACAGTAGGATGTTGGGCCTCTGCACGGTTCTTTCTACCTGGCACTAACATGGACCTGTAAGGCTGGGTTCACACTTGAGTTAGTTGGACAGTTTTGACCCCATAACTGTCCAAATAAGTGAAGTGTGCATCGATTCTAAGAGCGATGCCTGTCATGTATGTGTCATTAGGACTCACAGTATTGTTTAACTACCACAGTAGGCTCCCTAAACATGTTACTGCAAGGCACAGTGTTCTACACCACTATACAAGCTCTCTGAAGCTAGTTAATAGGTGTTTTTTTAGCGATATTCGCCGCGAAGTAATTCAGATCGAAGCAAATTTTTTTGGAACTTCAAATAGAATTGGCGAATCGAACTTTTGAGAAATTCGCTCATCTCTAGTTAAGGAGACACAGAGGGGAAAGCAGACAGGAACTCAGCAGAGTAATAAAAGTGATTCCACAGGAGCCACGTTTGTTGGTGGGCTCTGTCGTCTTGTTTCAGTTCTGCGAGCAAGTTTTCCATGCTGCGGATACACAAAACCTCCTGAAGCCAAGACAACAGAGAGGGGGGCATTTGGGATTGCCACAATCTAGGGATAACGGACTTCGCTGCTACTAGTAGGAAGCCTATGAGCTTACGGGTATGCTTCCTAAATTTACACGGAAAGATGGAGAGGAGGAGAGGAGCAGGATCATCGTCCAGAGCAATGCCAGTGACCGTCCGAATAATACGACGGACCTCTGACCAAAAGGGGCGTAAGAGTGTACATCCCCACCAGACGTGCGCCATCGTGCCCCGATCAATATTACATCTCCATCATCGATCCGAAGTGGAGGGGTATATTTCATGGAGGACAGAAGGAACTCTGTACCATCGAGAGAGGATCTTATAGTTCGTCTCCTGCGCCTTAATAATAATAACAATAATAATAATCCTTTAATAGTCCCACCATGGGGAAATTCAGTGTATTACATCTGCAAAGATATGTAATGCAAAGATAAGCAATACAAATACAAAAACAACATATACAAGAACGTATATAACAACATATACAAGAATATACAAGATATAGAGAACTTGTGGCATGCCTGAAAAGCCAATGACCACACGTCTGGCGTGAACGAGACCCCCCAGTTTTCTCTCCCAGCTACCCATGTATGCTGGCATACAGTCAGCGGAGTCCTCCCTTAGCATGCCGTAGATAAGTGAGACAATATAAGCTGGAATATGGGGTGAGAGGCACAAGCGTTCAAAAGGCAATAACTCCCTATGGAGGTCATGTGATGTCTTGAGAGCAGCATAGAAATGGGAAAGCTGGGCATATTGCCAGTGGGAGGCAGCAGAGTCAGAATCTGAACTGGAGGCGAGCAATTCAGAGCGGGGGGAGGGGGGAGGAGGATGTTACCCGATGAAACCTGAGGATAGGTTGGCCTACAGTATAGGAGAGAAAAGAAGAGTGAAGCGCAGCAGAAAAGTCTGGGTTGCCCGAGGTAGGGGTCATAAGACCATCATTTTGGAACAGTCTCCGCACAGCACCATAGCGTCGACAGGATCCGAGTATCTGGTGTGGGACATAGGGGAGCACATGAATCAAACTGTCCGACAAATAGCGCTTATGGAGAGCAGTGAGAGGGAGTGGGCTCAGAAATCCCTCCAAGGCAACCCAGAGCTTAGAGCGTGCAGAGTGATGCCTTTCTAAAATACGTGCAGTGACCGCAGCCATTTAGTAGTTGGAGCAATCCAAGACCGCCAGCCCTCCGCTCTGTTTGGACCTGATAAGAGTACTCCTCGTGATTCTCGGGGACTTTGATGCCCAAATAAACTTAGTGAAAGTTTTCTGGACCGTAGTAAAGAAATGTTTGGGTAGTAATATGGGGACGGTTTGAAAAAGATAGAGAAGTCTGGCGAGAACATTTATTTTCAGCAGATTTATACGACCCAGCCAAGAGAAGCCTTTGGTATCCCAGTGAGTAAGGTCTGTCTGTAGGGTACGCATAATCGGGAGGAAGTTCAGCGAGTATGTGTCAGAGAGATTATTAGGAAGCTGAACACCCAGGTATTTAATCGCTTTCGGAGGCCATGTAAATGAGAAGGAGGAGTGGAGACTACGAAGTAAAGGCTCTGGCAGAGAAACATTGAGGGCAGTGCTTTTGGACAGGTTAAGTTTATAATTGCTGTAGTAGCTGTAAGTGCTTATTTCACGAAGGAGAGATGGGATAGTCGTAATTGGTCGGGTGACGAAGAGCAGGACATCATCTGCAAACACTGAGATCTTTAAGTGCAGGTTGCGGACACAGAGACCTTGGATGTCCGGGTTACCCCTAATAGCCACTAACAGGTGTTCCATCACCAGAGCATAGAGCATCGGGGAGAGAGGACAGCCTTGTCAGGTGCCATTATGAAAAGTGAGAGGGGAAGAAAGCGTGCCATTCACACGAATTTGTGCGCATGGGGAATTGTAGAGGGAACATATATGGGTGAGCATAGTGGGGCCAAGACCTATCTGAAAGAGAGTGGCATCCAGGAACCCCCAATCCACCCTGTAAAAGGCCTTCTCCACATCCAAAGAAAGCAGCATCATAGGAATTAGAGAGCGTTGAGCATGATGGATTGCAGAGAAGGCCTTCAACATATTGTCCCGTGCCTCCCTATCAGTTTCTGCTTTTGCTGTTATTTGTCCTCAACCATGCCCTCAACCATTTGCATCTCAACCATAACACGACTACTACCCTGCTTCTCTGTCATATCTGATCTCACATAAACATGACACATGGAAGGGAGAGGCAGGCTATGGTGGTCCTCACACAAGAGCAGCCACTTCAAATCCCTGCTCACTCCCCCGATCGCAACATACAAATGAGTTGGGGAAGCAGGTAAGGATCCCATCTGCTCCTGGGGTAATAGAAGCTGAAGGGGGGAGAAAAATAGACTGGCCTCCTCACCCTGGGATGTCTCCCCAGCCGCCTCCAGCATCCTCCACGCTTCTTGTGCAGCAGCACCAACGGGCCTCTGGTGGTCCCAGCTCTCCACGTGGACCTGAGGTTTGTCTCCCTACTTTGACTCCCTCTCATGGTGAACCTGTGCTCCCTGTTGTGGCTACAGAGCAGGTCTCTGGGGCACCTCTCCTGCTGTTCCCTGCGGTTGTGCCCCCCCCCCTCCTGGCCCAGAGGGGGTGACTTATCTGAGGACTCTGATGTGGAGGTCCCTCTGGCTCACACTCCTATGGCCTTAACTGGCCGTGGCTCCTCTCCTTCCACGCCGCCAGCTCTGTATTCCCAGGTCTGTGCCTCTGGCTCTTCTCAGACTCCGCCACCCTGGTTGGACCTTCTTCCTCAGCTAACTACTAAACAGAACTTTAAATCCCTGGTCACGGAAATCACTGCATCCTTTTGGGCTGAAATTTCTACTCTCCGCACCGACCTACACTCTATTGCTAACCGTGTGGATACGCTAGAGACTGACCATGATACCACCAGGGCATACATCTCATCCCTGCATGATACCGCTACTGACCAGGCCTCGGCCATTCGGGACATGCAACGCCACCTGGAGGACTTTGACAACAGGGGTGGGCGTAATAATATTTGCATTAAGGTTCTCCCAGAGGCCACCCAATCTGAGGATCTACCTGTTATGCTGGAAGCTGTCTTCAATTCTATTCTCCAGGAACCCCCTGTCTCACAGGATTAAGTTTGATAGGGCCCACCGCGCCCTCCGTCCCAAGGGTTTTTCCTCTGCGCCCCATGATGTCATCTGTTGTCTTCAAGACTTCACGCTTAAGGAGGCTATAATGATCAAGACGCGGAAACTCAAGGATTTTGACTTTGATGGAGCTAAACTGCAATTATACCAAGATCTCTCACTTATCACTCTCCAGAAACATCGCCATCTTCGGCCCCTACTTCATATTCTTCAGGAACATCAAATTCCTTACCGCTGGGGCTTCCCGCTTGCCCTTACTGCCTGCAAAGATGGTCGCTCTGCTACGCTCAGTTCTTACTCGGACTTACCTCTCTTCTGTGCTCTGCTCGATGTCCCCTCACCAGAGTTAACGGACTGGGAACTGATTTCTCCGCCTCCTCCTCTGCCACCAGTGTGGCACCGATTGGAGCCCAAGCGACGCCGATCACTCCCTGTGGCGACGGCTTCCAAGAGGCCCCCTTTGGTGACCGGCCCTTGAGACGAACGCTCTGCGGTGATATTACTCTTCTATCAGGCATCCATGCAAACTGAACAGCATTTTCCACGTGATAGGTTCCCCCAAGTATGAGTCTACATTATTCATGAGGGCCATATAGTTGCCATGGTGGCGCCGTGGCATGGATCCAAGTGGTCACTATTAGTTTTGGCTTAAGGCTAAACTATGGAGGTGAGTCTAAGACCTTATTCACATAACAAAAACAATGGCAGAGAACTACCGTGACACGGCCATTTTTACAACAATAAAAATATTCGGTTTATTCACATGTCCTTTTTGATCATTTTACATTTCAGTCAGAAAAAAAGGACATACTCCATCTTTGTAAATTTTGATGGATACAAAAACAGACAGGTGAATACCCAAGAAACATTCATAGGTTTTAAAACAGCCATTCAAAAAACGACATGAGAATAAAGCTGAAAACGGATCAACAAGTCTGATTTCATGGATGTTAAGTTTGTGAAAAACTGAACTGTGGTGTGAACTATGTCTAAGGACGTTTGCAGTTGACCATGCTGCAACCGGTCGGCCATGAATTACAAACACGGGAGGCACACGGGGGACACGGGGATGTCCCTAGTGTCCCGCCATGCATGAGCCGTGCTTCCGCATCTCCTTTCATTAAATGAATAGCACAGGAATAGGACCTGTTCTATATTTTGCGGCCCAGACTGTCAGCCCGCACACGGGACCGTGAAATTCACGGTCATGTGTACGGTCCCGTGAAATTCACGTTTGTGTGTATGGGCCCATAGAAAAGAATGGGTCAGTGTGCTATCCATGAAATACACGGATAGCACACTGACCACAGCCACGGTCGTCTGCAACCGGCCTAAGGCTAATCCCCCACGTAGCGAACTGCAGCTAAAAAAACACAGCAAAAGTGCATTGCATTTTTTCCGCAGTGTTTTTTATTGCATTTTTGTTGCGTTTTTTTTCTGATAGAGAGATGGTCACATAGCACACTTAGTTTTATCACTTACTAAACTGATGGCATTAATGGGCAAAACAAATATTAGTTAAAGGGAACCTGTCAGGTATTTTTTCCACCTGTAATTAGTCCTAGTGTGTTCAGCACCAAGCAATGACCTTTCTCACTAAGGTTTCTGTTGCTGAAAGCTTTAACCCCTTCCCACCGCAGGCATTTTTCAATTTTCATTTTTGAGTTATTTAGCATGAAGACTGCGTGACTAGATGAAGCTACTTCCCACGTATTGTTGAATGTTCAACAACAGAAATCTTAGTGAGGGGCACCATAGTAAAGGTTATTACTTGATGCTAGGACCACTTAAGGGTAAAAAAAAAAAACCTTACAGGTTCCCTTTAAATGTAACGGTGAAGACAAATAATCCAGTGCCATTCACATGCTGGTCCGTGCCACTGGTGTTTCTACTTACACAGTTAAACATTTATTTATTATCACCTGTTACCAGCCATGTGGTTTTACAGGTAAGAGAAAACACCAGCGGCACTGACTGGCATGTACCCGAAATTACATCGTATGTCTTTACCTTTACAATCTACATGATCTGAGGCTAGGTTCACATCTGCTTTGGAGTCTCTGTAGGAGAGAAAAGTCCTACAAGACGGAACCCATTATAGTCTATGGGGTCCCCGACTAACTTCTTTTTAAGCTGACAGGCTCTCCGTCTTTCGTGTCCCCATGCGGATCCAAACGACGGAGACCTGAACAGTAATGTGAACCTAGTGTAAGAAAGAGAAAAATATGTGTCATATGCAGATATTCTTTATCACACTGAAACTATGGTTTTAAGATACGTGTATATCAGTGACACTTGTTTAACCGTTGTATACTTTGCCCTGGCATTGTTATCTATCTGCAGAAGAGATCAAGTTGACTTATACTGAAAGTTGAGTTTATTAATAAAATCCACATTTATCTGATTTGGCATTAAACTTAATTTAATTCATTGTCAATACTGTAAATATGGATGACTACATTTTTATCTGTAAACCTCAAGATTAAATTAAGATTGCTAGTAAATCTATGATAAGCAATTTTGACTTTTAATATATAAATATATTTATTTTACATTTTTAGTGTTGGAATGAATAAACTCACTTGCATCTGAATTTAAAGAGGTTGTCCAGGGACTATTAATTTACTTACCTGTCCTGGGTTATTGCAGCTGATGGACCCGGGGTTTCAACCATGTCATGACCCTCGGATCATGGTCAGGTCTTCGGGTCCAAAGCAGACTTCAGCCTTCAGGGGCGCTCCCCTCCCAGGCCATTCCGCTCCCTCCTCCACCCACTATGGGAGCAACCCCAGAGGTTGGACATGATGTAGCCGAAACCTGGGTCCATCGACTGCAATAACCCAGAACAGGTAAGCAAATTACCAGTCCCCAAACTTCCTCTTTTAATGGAGTGCTGTTCTTTTCGTTACATAATTGTGGATTATTCTAGTTGACTGGCACTCAAAATAGCATTGTAAACCATCTTTGGACACCATTATATTTACAGTTAAAACTGATTTTTTGAGAATGGAGGAACTGGCACAACCAAAGTGTGGCCAAAATGCCTGCAGATTGGCGCAATTTTAAAGTGTAATTGCAGATCAAAGTAGTTTGGTTATGAATGGCCACAGAGTAAATCACTGCTTTGCTGCAAAATCATTTGCCCATTAACAGTCAAACCAGTTTAAATTTCCTGCACTTGAAAACAATAGGAGGAATATTTTAGGGCAGAATTTGGCATGGATATTGAGGAGGAAATGAAACCCGACTGAATAGATGTGTGCAAAGAGCTAATAAATTAAACAATTCAATCACTTTATATAAATATATTAGCAGCACCATATTATGATTAAAACACTTAAAAAAAACAAAAAATGCTATATGTACTATACAGGAGTCACCCCCATGATTCAGGGTTTCCTCTCCTACAAACAGCACACTCCAATAAACAGTGATCTGGTACAGTTTTCTATACACAAATCCCCAACACAAATATGGATAAACCCACTTCTATAATATAAATACATATTGTGACAGGACTAGGTGCAAAGTGGTAGAAGGAGTATACATTTCTCCCAGGTTCCTGTCATATATGTTTTAAAAGCACCTGGGAAAGCTTGCAGTAAGAAAGAGGTGTTCCTTGCTGGAGGGTTTTACCCAAACCCTGGTAAAAGGTCTGGCTGCTGGAGTAGGCAGAGTTGGGTGTGGTTCTACTCCATTCAGCCACTTCAGGTTTTAGGATGAATGGGGTTAAATCCTTGTCTCCTGAAGAGTGTGGATATAAGGGCAGACAGAACACTGGTATATGGCTGTCTCTGCTCCTGGGAAACCACTAATTATAAACTGCTGTGAATTGTGAATTGTGTAGTAGGCCCAGCTCTCAATAGTTAGTTACCTGTGTTATAGGTAGTAGCCGGACGGCTAGGATTTTCTTTTGTATTTATTTTTGTTTTGCCTGGAAGAACTAATAAAACTGGTTGTGACTAGTTGCACCATATTTGACTGGAATGGACCGTTATTACTGTGCCAAAAGTGCTTGTTTATCTGAGGAGACGACGATCCCTGAGCTAATCCCATTACAATATAAAGACAATTATACTATATATAAATATACATCAGTAATAACATGAAAAATGTATCACATAATACCATGCTCAGTCTACCTCTGGCTTCCTCAGGGTTAATGCAGTTTAAGGCTAAGGCCCCACTTTGCAGAAACGCAGCTTTTTCTGTTGCAGATTTTTCTGCGGGTTTTTGAGCCAAAGCCAGGAGTGGATTGAGCAGAAGGGATAAGTATAAGAGCTTCCTATATATTTCCCATTCCATTTGTAGCCATTCTTGGCTACCACAGCAAAATCTGCAACAAAAAAAGCTGTGATTCCACAACGTGGGGCCTCAGCCTAACATAGTCTCTGTCTAATTTATAGACCATGCCGCCTGATACAAATGTATTAATTACATGGTAGAAGGAAGATTTAAAGACGACCTTTCATGTCCTCATGAATGTGCACTTTTATATACCTCTACAAAGCCGACAGCGTGCTAAATTCAGAACACTGTTAGCTTTCCCAGTATGTGCCCTGGTTTCTTGTCCATAGCCTTGTATTGTCAGAGGAGGCGTTCCTTACTGCCCAGCGATGACACTGACCTGTGAGGAACATCCTCCCCCCTGTAATATTTTGAAGAGAGTACTTTACAGGCAATGACTGTCTGAAGTCTGGAACCCATGGACATCACCAAATGCTGGGTTTCCTCCTTTGTGTTGCTTTGCCAGGCCTTTCTGCATCTGTCTACAGTTGTTGCTTGTTGGGTCTTAAGCAATAGGCATGCTCAATCGGGTTGAGATCTGGTGATTGTCTCAGCCATTACTGAATATTCCACTTCTTTGCCTTACAAGACTCCTGGGTTGCTTTCACATTATGTTTTGGGTCATTTTCCATCTGTCCTGTGAAGCACCATCCAATAAACTTTGCTGCATTTTGTTGAATCTGAGCAGAAAGTATATTTCTGTACACTTCATAATTCATACAGCATCTTCTGTCTTCTGTCACATAATCAATAAACACTAGTGACCAGTGCAACTGGAAGCCATGCATGCCCATGTGATCACACTGCCTCCACCATGTTTTACAGAGGATGTACAGTGCTTTTCATCATGAGCCATTCCAAGCCTTCTCCATACTTTCTTATTCCCATCATTCCGGTACACGTTGATCTTAGTTTCAACTGTATACAATAGAACAAATGAGAAAAAGGGTTCTTAATTTCTCATGGATCAAAACTTCATAACACAAGCAAGTAAAGAACCACAATTATATGACAAATAAAACTTAACATTTAATAATCATCTAAAATATAATTAACCCCAATGACTGGATGTTATAAAAATCTGAAAATAATTGGAACGCTCTTACCCGTTCCAGATGAAGGATGTCATACCCCACCTTTAGGGCCACAATTTATCCAAATTTAAAGGGAGTCAAGGATGGGTGCAGAAGATTGACCCTGTGCAACCCTGTCACCCTTAACTCCAGCCCTTACAAGGGTGGTCCCAATGCTGACCCTAAAATTGCCCAGTTAATATCTCCTTCCCTCCTTCCGACGCGTTTCGCATCCAATATATGGATGCTCCTCAGGGAATTGCTAGAAGATCACTTGAAATGACCAAGCATAGTAGAGCCCTGTCCCGAGTGCAGGGGAGCTCCTGATGGTCTTCTACTGCTGGGGCTTCACTCTCTGCTCTATATTACCGTCTCTAACTGCTGCCCACTTCCGCCTTTGTTTGCAGTTAGGGCCAGTTATCTGGAGTGAAGAGTAAAGCCCCAACAAGAGAAGCCCCTAAATCCCTTTTCAGCTAATCTACATAAGAAGAAAACAATGATTTTCATGAAAACGGAGCTGCAGTGTAGAATAAGAAAGGCATCTTAGAAAGTGTAGAAGCCGTCCTACAAATTACTGTCATTACTTTTATACTGATTATTTATCTGCTGACAGACTCCCTTTAAACACGATAATGTCTGTAGAAACACATTTTATGTCAGCAATGAATTTTTCTAACAATGCAATTATACATTTTGCAATAATAAGTTACAGACAAATTTGCTTTCCATTAACAGCAAAAATAAATACAGTAAAAGCTTTCCTTTAATCCTGTGGGAAAAAGTTTGCCCGTATAGCTTTTCATTCTGTTGGCCTGATGAACACACTGGCTCAGTGTCGAAACGCGTTGCCTCTTTCTTTTATGGAATAAAAGCTATTGGATTTACTGTTATATCACAAGCAGTCTTTTAAATGTATTTACCAGTTGTAGCAGTGCTCTTATAGACCCCCCGTTTTTTTTCCATATCCTGAGTACCACTATTACCACTGACCTACAGCCAAGTGGTCCAGGGGTGAGCTGCAGCTTAGCACACCAAGAACAGGAAACATCCTACTGGACCTCCCTGATTATCTCCGCTACCATACAAGGAGTGTATACCACACCATCTCGAAGCGCCAATGTGGATATCTGTATGTACACAATTTTTCTCTTATTACTAATTTATCATATTCTGTTATACTAAGTCCTATAACCACATACAGTGGTGAGACATGCGGACAAAACTGAAGTCCCTAGCTCTTGACAGGGCCATATACACCCAGATGTACTGGGATAGAATGTTAACTAGAGACAATTATGGTGTTCTGGACTCGGACTCCACAATCTCATTCATTATTGAGTTCTGTTCTGTCTTGGACCATTTTAAGTCAGATGGCCTGATCAGCAAGAAGGAATGGGAGTGCATGTGTCCTCGGTTCCCTCATGTCGCAAAATTTTACTGCCCCCCAAAACTGCCTAAGGGGTATAATCCCCTTATACGCAGCCCCATCATTTCGGAATTGACGGCTTAACTTAAGGTGCCAGTACATATATTTTTCAAATCCTGCACCCCTTTGTTACTGCCTTGCCGTCATATGTTACATCCAGGTATCTCCTGAAACTTTCCTAGCCAGCCTTGACATGGAGGTCCTCTATAGCTCCATATTGCATGAGAAAGAGTGTGGAGCTAAAGAGCACTATTTGCAGATACAGGAGACCCAAACTACACCTAAACAACTTTTTTTTGTTTGATGGGCGCTTCTTCTATCAGCTAGAAGGTATTGTCATGGGTAGCCCAGCAACACCTACCTATGTTAACCTGTTTTTAGGGTGGTGAGAGGAGCACCTCACCTTTACTGAGCTATTTTTGAAATTGTGGCTCAGATATATAGATGATATTCTTATCTTGTGGACGGGCTCTGCCAACCTATTTTGGGAATTGACAGAGGCTCTTAACTGGAACAACATGAATTTAAAATTTACAGCCACTATAGATATCCAGACCATCACCTTTTTGAAGTCGTTCTTTAGATTTTTCTTTATGAGTGATGTACATTTGATATGACATGTATTATATTTCATCATCATTAGTCGTACTGGACCAATATTTGATCTATATTATCCCATCCACTAAAGAAAACAATAGAGGGGTCCACTATTGGCTCCTTTGGTACTTGGATGCTGATGTTTAGATCGGTGCACCCCACAGATAGGGTTACACTATTAGGTCCTATATGGCATATTAGACTTGTTATGCATTACACTATTAGGTCCTATATGGCATATTAGACCCATCTATGAATCTTGGTGTGTACCATGGGAACTATGTGTTGAAAAAGCATCAGCATTTCAATTAAATCTCACTTTTCGATCCCAGCGATTATGCTCCAGTAGCCTCCATAACACGTCACAGGCCATAAAATGTAAATATTCATTCACCGACCCACTGACTCTCCTGTGAGCTCAGGAGTGGGTGATTTGGGACCTTATTGTGGTCATATGAGCAGTGATCACAGTGCCGATTCTCCACTTACATGTAGCAGTCTGATGTTGTTTATGTTAGGCCTGTGAAGAATTTATGTCAAATTTCAAACTATGTTTTTTTGATTGTAAATGATGATAAAATTCCTTGGGTGTATAGCACTTTATGATGTGCAAATGTTTTATTTTGTCTGTCAGGATTCCTCTGTCTTTTTCTTACTACGGCCTCCTCAGGCAGAACACAGTTATGCCTGGGCCTCACCACTGGTTTTATTTCTTTCAGAAAATATGTTAAAATTACATAATTCTATCATAACAATTACCTAGTTGAATCCAGAAGAACATGAAAGATAAGGAGATAATTGACAAATTAAATTAGATTTTATGCACAATATTAATATTTTTAATAAAGCCAAATTAACAAAATACACATGAAATTATCAGGTAATCCATCACTTTTAGTTCACCCACACTATTGCATTACCATAAGCACCTTGAATTTGCCAAAAATCTGAATAATCATCGGCATGTAATGACCCTATATCAAAATCATATGGTTAACTATAAGCTTTTTAAAATTGTGCAACATATTAGAAGCTTTAAAGGGGGTTTTCCCAGCTCAGGGATTCGCTGGGCTCCTGCCCCTCCCTCCACTTAGTGGTTTTCAGTTCAGGCCAGTAGCGTACTGGTGCTTCTTGTACATTGCACAGTTATCACTGGGCTTACATACAGAGATAGCAAAGGCACTAATCAAGAAACTGTTCTGGCCATTAACAGGACTCAACAACTGAAAGCACTTTGCAGATAAAACAGAATATAGGTGGCCAAGAGCAGGGAATGATCCATCATACGTCCTTGCAGTTTTAAGCAGCTGCACAAAATCCAGAGCCGGCTTACTGGTTACTACAGCCAGAGATCCTATAGAGAAGGCAGGGACTCAATGAGCGCTGTATACACAGCTATGGGAGCCACGATGATGCGGTTCCCCTCTGACCCAGCGGTTACATGATGCACTGGAGATCAGAGACTGTTAGAGATGCTGGGTCCTAGAGGACCCAGGACTGCAGTTATGGGCAGGAGGCTACATTCTTCCTGCAACTGGGGCTATATGTATCAGTCCCAGGTACAGGGAAAATCAGCCACCCACCAAAAAAATTACTGTTAAAATGCCCCCAAAGGTCTGTTATGACCTCATGGTGTAACGTCCTTGCCTGTCCGGGCTTTGGCGCCGTCCTCCGGGCGCACGCTGCGCGCAGGAGGCGTGCCCAGTTCTAATTCTTTCCTTTGGGTTTTTTCTTGTATTGTCTGAACACTGTCCTATTCCCTCACCTCCTTAATTGATTTTCCACCACGCCCTTCTCATTCACCTTGCTCTCCCCCTGCTCCACTAAGAGTTAACTTTGTGATTGACAGCCTATCCTCTGGGGCGGATTCTTTCTCCCTATTTATTGTTTGCTCACTTTCCCATTGGCGCCTGCTATTGCATTTCGCTTAGTGGCTATACTCCTTGTTCCTTGTTACCTGCTCTTCTGATTTTCTGACCACTGGCTTACCTTTGACTATTCTCTTGGATTTTTATTCTGTACTGCTTTGCTCAATTGTTACCGACCCCTTGGCTAGCTGACCTCCCTTTGTTGTTGTGCGTCTTCTCTGCGTTCTGTGTTATCACTTATTATAAGGAGGGATTGTCGACCAGTTGCTGGCTGTCGCCTAGGACAGATCGGGCAAGTTAGCCAGGGACAGTGGGGGGATTCAGTTTAGGGTCCACTGTCTTGTTGTGCCCCTCCCCCCTAAGTTCTCCAGCAGCTACTGGGGAATTGCTCCTCTAGTGATTCCCTTACACATGGGGACACAATGTAAAAAATAAATAAATAGAAAAGCAAAAAAATAAAAATGAATGTTAAATAATTAAAACAAAACATACACCAATACCATACCAACATCACGGGCTCTAGCCCTACCGACGACACAATACCATATAAAAATTACCATAGCTGAGAGGGAAAACTATTTTAAGTTTTTTTTAGTTGTACTTTGAGCTATTTCACTAAAAAGTGAAACATGTGAAAACCAGAAACATTTTGCCTTTCTCCTTTTTTTGTTTCTATTTTCCCTGATATAAAAAAAACATAGAAAAATACAAATAACATAAAAATAAAGCCCTATGTGTCACCGAAAAAAAGATGCAAAAATTAGTTGAATAACCCAAATGAGAAAAATGTAATAGTCTTCAAAACTGCATATATACGGAAAAAAACAAAAATGTGTCTGGTCCTGAAGTGGTTAAGCAACCAGTTTAAATCCTGGAGACAAGAATATCCCTTTAATGACCAAATCAGCACTGTGAAAGTTCAAATGCATTGGATAATGAAAAATATTTAATTTGTTTCTAATTATAGTAACAAAGAGTAATAAATGAGGATAATGTTGTCCTTTTGGACCTCTTAGAAAAACAAACATAAGCATGGATCCCTAATAATATATATGTTAAAACCTAACCTTTAATAATATGCACTAAAATTAGAACAAGAGTCCAATAATTATCATTAAAACAAAATAAAAAAATGAAACCGTCTTACCATTATGATGGTCAATGTTAGGGGAGGGAGTGAGCAAAAGTCAGTTCATCATAAGTCAGCTCATTGGGCTTAACACAGGAATTGACCCTATAAGTGACCATTGCACCCCAAAATAAAGACTCTTGCCCTCTACAGCTGTCCCTATAATAGTCCCTATTCTGTCTCTACCCGACACGTTTCGACCCTATTGATTGTACTCCTCAGGGGATCTACAACAGACACAAAAGGACAGATTAAATAATAGATTTTGACCAAACTTAACACAATTAATAGGGTAAAAATGGCTCATTAAACAAAATGTCCAATGTTCAAAGCAAAATAATTGATTTTGGCCAATCTTATTCCAATTAATGCAGTAAAAGACAAAAGTGGCTCACTAAACAAATAATCCAATGCTCAGAAAAAAAAAACTTCTTTCTTAATGGAGAGTACAATGATGCTCCACAAGAAGTTCACCAGGTAATAGCTCTACCCCGACATGCAAGGGAGCTATATTCGTCTGACAGCGGTGAGACCTAAATGAGTGGCGATGCCGCCGACACTCTTATATAAGAGTCTAAACAACACTCCCTATGACATCAGGCCAGGAAATCCCGGCCATGTCATCTTAAAAACAATAACAAAGAAGAGTGGTTAATACACGTACTATAGAATAAAAACAGAAATACGTGCTCATTAAAAACCAAGTTAAGGTGGATAAACAACTGGTAATATAAGGGACCAATATGAAAATAATGAGGACTGTTGATGTCTATTTAGCCTCAGCATAGATAATGTTAACCATAGTAATGTGACCCGTGTGCCCATTCGCAGTATCATAATGGCCAGCAGGAGACTGATATATGTGTATCACTCAAACTCGCCCCAACACTAAACACTGGTATAATAAATTATCAAAACGGTATAAAAATATATACAGTACAGACCAAAAGTTTGGACACACCTTCTCATTCCAAGAGTTTTCTGTAGTTTCATGACTATAAAAATTGTAGCTTCACACTGAAGGCATCAAAACTATGAATTAACACATGTGGAATTATATACTTAACAAAAAAGTGTGAAACAACTGAAATATGTCTTATATTCTAGGTTCTTCAAAGTAGCCACCTTTTGCTTTGATTACTGCTTTGCACACTCTTGATGAGCTTCAAGAGGTAGTCACCTGAAATGGTGTTCCAACAGTCTTGAAGGAGTTCCCAGAGATGCTTCGCACTTGTTGGCCATTTTGCCTTCACTCTGGGGTCCCGCCCCCCCCAAACCATCCCGGTTGGGTTGGGGTTGGGGGGTTGGGGGGGGGGGGGTCTTGCGCGGGGCCCCCCCCCCCTCCCTCTTTTGCTGGAAACGCCCCCCCCCCCCCGGGGGGGGGGTTTGGTTGTTTCCTTCCTTTGGAAAAAAAAAAAAGGGTCGAGGAAAGGAAAAAGGGAGGGAAAGGAACGGCGCGGCGAGGGGGGGGGGTGCAACCACTGCTGGTTCAGTATTCCTTCATCTTGTAAACCCCAACAGGCACCAGCAAGCCCCCCACACCACACACCCCCCTCCAGCACGGGGGACACGTAGAGTCCATCGCACCTTCACCTTGGACTTACACTATGAAGAAGAAGAAACAAAGACTGGAATGGACCTTTGTGGTACTTTTTTTTTTTTTCCCAAAAAAAAAAAACACGCAGCTAGATCACAACAACAGGGCGCACCATTGCCCACCCAACCCCCAAGAACAGGGGAGAAAGAAAAGGGGGGGGGGGGGGGGGGGGGGCAGGAACCCAGAGGATTAAAAGGGGGCGTACCGACCAACTGTCCCTCCATCATTATGGGCAATGTGGTCCTTGCAAACAAGATGGATGAACTAACGCGCTCACCAGGCACCATCAGGAGTTTCGGGTGTGCAGCATGATGCTACTTACAGAGACTTGGCTCACTGAAGTTACTCCTGACTCTCTGGTCTCCTTGGATGGTTTTAAACTCCTTCGGGCAGACAGGACAAGGGAGAGCGGTAAGAGGAAAGGAGGGGGGCTGGCAATGTTTGTGAATAATAGATGGTGCAATCCTAGGCACATTGTGATTAAGGAGCAAACTTGCTGTAAGGACATTGAACTATTAGCTGTGAGCATGAGACCTTTCTATCTACCAAGGGAACTATCACATGTCATCGCGATAGCTGCATATGTCCCCCCCTCTGCGAAAGCTGACGCTGCCTGCGAGGTCCTACAAGCCACGCTGAGCCAGTTACAGTCTCAGCACCCCCAGGCCCTCCTTCTTGTGTCTGGCGATTTCAACCATGCCTCTCCATCATCCACACTTCCCAGTTTCACACAGTATGTAACCTGCCACACAAGAGACAACAAAACACTGGACTTGTTCTTTGCCAACGTGAGGGAGGCATATAACTCATCAGCCCTACCGCCCCTGGGGAGATCGGATCACAACCTAGTACATCTCCGACCTGTGTACAAGCCACTTGTACGTAGAGAACCAGCTGTCACCCGCACAGTGAGGATATGGTCCGAGGAGAGTGATGAGGCTCTGAGGGATTGTTTTGACACAACCGCATGGGAAGTTTTGCAGGATTCGTATGGAGAAGATATAGAAGGACTCACACACTGCATAACGGACTACATTAATTTTTGTGTGGACAACACAGTACCCACAAAAGTGGTGAGGTGATTCTCCAACAACAAACCATGGATTAACTCTGATATAAAAACACTACTTAAGGAGAAAAAGATGGCATTCAGGACAAGAGATAAGGAGGGGTTGAGGGAAGTACAAAAGGAGCTGAGGCATCTAATCAGGCAAGGAAAAGCCAGTTATAAGGAAAAAATGGAAAAGCAAATGGAAAGAAAAGACATAAGGGGGGGTCTGGGAGGGGCTTAAGTCAATTTCGGGTCATAAACAGTCGGTCTGCCAGATTGAGGCAGATGTTAACTGGCTTAATGAACTAAACCTATTCTTCAACAGATTTGATCACACACCAGCTCCTCCCACCCCAGAATGTCCTTCAGCTCCCCTCACCACAATGACTTCTCCCCATGCGGCCACTTCCCAACAGACCAGTAAATCCGGAAATCCGTCTTTATCTGACCACAGTCTGACCTTCACACGGGCCCAGGTGAGGAAGGAGATGAAAAAGATCAAGGCGAGGAAAGCCGCAGGGCCAGATGACATCAGTGCAAGGCTAATTAAGACTTGTGGGGACCAGCTGTGTGGTATAATTACATATATGTATAATATGAGCCTGAGGCAGGAAATAGTCCCTGAATTATGGAAATCTTCTTGTGTGGTACCAGTTCCAAAGAAACCTCACCCTATGGACCTCAACGACTACAGACCTGTAGCACTGACATCCCACTTGATGAAGATCTTAGAGAGATTGGTTCTCACACATCTCCGCCCCGCTATGGACCCTCTCCAGTTTGCTTATCGACCGGGCATTGGGGTAGATGATGCCATCATCCACCTTCTGCACAGGGCTCTGTCTCACCTGGAAAAACCAGGGAACACGGTGAGAATAATGTTCTTTGATTTCTCCAGTGCTTTTAACACCATACAGCCCAGGTTACTGAGAGACAAGCTGGGCCTTGCTGGAGTGGACCACCACCTCTCCAACTGGATCCTAGACTACCTCACAAATCGACCTCAATACGTGAGAGCCCAAGACTGTGTGTCAGGTACCGTGATCTGTAATACGGGGGCACCTCAGGGTACGGTTCTCGCCCCTTTCCTCTTCACACTGTACACTGCTGATTTTAGGTGCAACTCATCAAGCTGCTACCTACAGAAGTATTCTGACGACTCTGCAATAGTAGGCCTCATCACAGACGATGATGACAAGGAGTACAGAGAACTGAACCGGTTTTTTGTGGACTGGTGCCACCAGAACCACCTGAAGATTAACGCGGGGAAGACCAAGGAGATGGTGGTGGACTTCCGTAAAGGCAGATGCCCTCCAAAACCAGTGGACATCCTGGGGACGGGCATCGAGATTGTGAACACCTATAAGTACCTGGGTCTGCTCCTTAATAATAAGCTGGACTGGGCAGATCATATGGAGGCCCTGTACAGGAAGGGCCACAGCAGGCTCTACCTGCTTAGGAAGCTGAGAGCCTTTGGAATCCGGGGGGCACTTCTTAGAACTTTCTTCAACTCGGTAGTGGCATCAGCCATCTTCTTTGGAGTGGCCTGCTGGGGGAGCAGTATATCAACCAGGGACAGAAATAAACTTGACAAGCTGATTAGAAGGGCCAGCTCTGTCCTGGGGAGCCCACTGGACCCAGTGCAGGTGGTGGGTGACAGAAGGATACTGTCCGTGGTGAGCTCCATGTGGGAGAATAACTCCCATCCCATGCATGAGACTGTGATCGCGCTGGGCAGTACTGTCAGTGACCAACTGCTCCACCCTAGGTGTGAGAAGGAGCGCTATCGGAAGTCTTTCCTCAGCACCGCGGTTAGGCTGTAAAACAAACACCGACCTAAGCGGAGATCATTACATACAGAGAACTGAAATATCTCTCTGCCTGTTATATCCCCCCCCCCCCTCTGCTACGTCCTATCTGTCTGTCTGCTATTAATGTAATGCCTCTCACCTTGGAACATTCCTGTACATGTTGTATTTGTATTTGTATCTGCTTATCTTATCTTTGCTGCTGTAACACACTGAATTTCCCCATTGTGGGACTATTAAAGGACTATTATTATTATTATTATTATTATTATTTTCTGCGTCGCACAAAGACACGGTGGTTGGAACCAAAGATCTCAAATTTGTACTCATCAGACCAAAGCACAGATTTCCACAGGTCTAATGTTCATTCCTTGTGTTCTTTAGCCCAAACAAGTCTCTTCTGCTTGTTGCCTGTCCTTAGCAGTGGTTTCTTAGCAGCTATTTTACCATGAAGGCCTGCCGCACACAGTCTCCTCTTAACAGTTGTTGTAGAGATGTGTCTGCTGATAGAACTCTGTGTGGCATTGACCTGATCTCTAATCTGAGCTGCTGTTAACCTGCGATTTCTGAGGCTGTTGACTCGAATGAACTTATCCTCCGCAGCAGAGGTGACTCTTGGTCTTCCTTTCCTGGGGCGGTCCTCATGTGAGCCAGTTTCTTTGTAACGCTTGATGGTTTTGGCCACTGCACTTGGGGACACTTTCAAAGTTTTCCCAATTTTTCGGACTGACTGACCTTCATTTCTTAAAGTAATGATGGCCACTCGTTTTTCTTTACTTAGCTGCTTTTTTTCTTGCCATAATACAAATTCTAACACTCCATTCAGTAGGACTATCAGCTGGGTATCCACCTGACTTCTGAACAACACAACTGATGGTCCCAAACCCATTTATAAGGCAAGAAATCCCACTTATTAAACCTGACAGGGCACACCTGTGAAGTGAAAACCATTTCAGGTGACTACCTCTTGAAGCTCATCAAGAGAATGCCAAGAGTGTGCAAAGCAGTAATCAAAGCAAAAGGTGGCTACTTTGAAGAACCTAGAATATAAGACATATTTTCAGTTGTTTCACACTTTTTTGTTAAGTATATAATTCCACATGTGTTAATTCATAGTTTTTATGCCTTCAGTGTGAATCTACAATTTTTATAGTCATGAAAATACAGAAAACTCTTGGAATGAGAAGGTGTGTCCAAACTTTTGGTCTGTACTGTATATACAAATACAAGATGTTGCGTATGTAATCCTAATGTAAATTGAGTTACTAAATCAAACCCTTATAAAAACGAAGGAATTTTTGGATTAGCCCAGAGAAGGACGAAATAACAACTATACTGTGTGGTGACCCACCATTGTGGGAGTAGAAGCAACCGGGAACAATAGAGACAAGAAACTCTTTCTGCTAACCTTGCTGATGTTGGACACCTAAAAGGTATCACATAAAACAACCAGAACAGCTGCTCGTTGAGATCCTGTGGATTATTGGTTTCCAATTCAAAAATCCATTTCACCTCCTTCCTTCGGTACTCAATTCCACACCAGCAAGTCATCTTACAAATAACCCCCTGCACCTTGCAATTAATATAATGTTTGATATCATACTTTTACTTTCAAAGTGTATTTTTTGTCTGAGGTGATAAAGGGACAGGCCACACAGCCACTACACCTAAAACATCCCTTGATATGTTTACTCAACCAAGTTGAGTCCCGTCTTAGGTCTCGTGTAGTGACTGTGTACCAAACAGTCCCTCAATGATCTTCCTCTTCTGCACGTTATCAATGGTATCGATGCCTACAATTTCCTTTACGTCACAGTCTAACATCAGAATATCCCAATGTTTTTTAGACTCTGCCAGGCCACATCAGCCCCGTTATCATAGGTAGTGACTAATCTGACATGACCAGGGTCAGTCCTCTCTAGACTGTTAACTTTAAGTAGGTCTCTACTTAATGCCTCCCTATTGGCCCCCCTCAGGATGTAATCAAGGTATTCAATCTTTGTGGAGCAGTTGCTCCTCAATCTAATGAACAGTCCTTTAGAAATGCCCCTCTTGAGTGGGAATGCATGATGACTCTCCCATCTCAAAAGGGAATTTGTTGCAGTTGGTTTCCTGAAGACAGCCATCTCCAGATTTGCAGTGTCTTTTAGTGATCATTACATCCTGGAAGGGTAATGAATTCATATCACATTCGCTGGTGAACTTTAAACCAATAGGGTTAATTTTGAGTCCACCCATAAAAGTTTCAAAAATGGTAGCTCTACCCCTCCAGACGGCAAAAATATTGTCTGTGTACTGCGCCCACAACTCTATATTGTCGATCCCGACCATATTTTGATTTCCAAAAACAATGGTAGCTTCCCACCAACCCAGGAGCAGGTTCACAGAAGATGGTGTGCACAAACAGCATCGCTGTGACCCTGAGCTGGCTGTAAAGCTTACCATCAAAACTAAAAAAAAATTGTGTGTTAGAACAAAATTAAGGAGATCAAGAACAAAATTGTTGTGGGCATGATACTAACAGCCTTGAATTCCCAAGTAGAATTCCATGAATATAGTGCCTCGAAATCTATGCTCTAAAAGATACAGCCCTTACCCACTGTGACCCCCTAAAGTCATTTGAGGAGATCTGTTGTGTTTTTCACGTAAGATGGGAGGATAGTGACAAATGTTCGCAATATTTTGTCAGTATAAATACCCGCCCTCTGACTCAAATTAATCACACCAGAGGCTATGAGTCTTCCCCTCAGTGGGCTTAGGCCTTTATGGAACTTGGGTAGACTGCCAATGTCAATAGAATGTTGCCTGCACTGGATTCCTCAGAACATCAGCCCCGTTATCATAGGTAGTGACTAATCTGACATGACCAGGGTCAGTCCTCTCTAGACTGTTAACTTTAAGTAGGTCTCTACTTAATGCCTCCCTATTGGCCCCCCTCAGGATGTAATCAAGGTATTCAATCTTTGTGGAGCAGTTGCTCCTCAATCTAATGAACAGTCCTTTAGAAATGCCCCTCTTGAGTGGGAATGCATGATGACTCTCCCATCTCAAAAGGGAATTTGTTGCAGTTGGTTTCCTGAAGACAGCCATCTCCAGATTTGCAGTGTCTTTTAGTGATCATTACATCCTGGAAGGGTAATGAATTCATATCACATTCGCTGGTGAACTTTAAACCAATAGGGTTAATTTTGAGTCCACCCATAAAAGTTTCAAAAATGGTAGCTCTACCCCTCCAGACGGCAAAAATATTGTCTGTGTACTGCGCCCACAACTCTATATTGTCGATCCCGACCATATTTTGATTTCCAAAAACAATGGTAGCTTCCCACCAACCCAGGAGCAGGTTCACAGAAGATGGTGTGCACAAACAGCATCGCTGTGACCCTGAGCTGGCTGTAAAGCTTACCATCAAAACTAAAAAAAAATTGTGTGTTAGAACAAAATTAAGGAGATCAAGAACAAAATTGTTGTGGGCATGATACTAACAGCCTTGAATTCCCAAGTAGAATTCCATGAATATAGTGCCTCGAAATCTATGCTCTAAAAGATACAGCCCTTACCCACTGTGACCCCCTAAAGTCATTTGAGGAGATCTGTTGTGTTTTTCACGTAAGATGGGAGGATAGTGACAAATGTTCGCAATATTTTGTCAGTATAAATACCTGCCCTCTGACTCAAATTAATCACACCAGAGGCTATGAGTCTTCCCCTCAGTGGGCTTAGGCCTTTATGGAACTTGGGTAGACTGCCAATGTCAATAGAATGTTGCCTGCACTGGATTCCTCAGAACAAGATAGTCGAATTCTATTTCATCAATTAGTTTTTTATTTTTGGCTTTGAAAAGTAAACATTTCAATTTCGTTACAAAACCCATTGTGAGGTCAGCATCTAGAATTTTGTAAGAAGAATGATCAGACGGCAACTCTACACAAAGTTTACAGTAGGCAGATGTATTCAGAATTACCGTATTACTGCCCTTGTCTGATGGCTTTATTACTATCTGATCGTCCCTCTCAAGACATACAAGAGCCTCCATCTCTGTTTTTATAAAATTGTGATATGGACTAATTGTTTTCATGGTTTTCAGATCTATACAGGAAATACTGTATCACTTTGTGAGGGCATATGAGTATTCTTGTTTTTAAGTTCAGTAAATGGTCCTAGCCCTGTATTGGGAACACTTATCTCAAGGCCATGTAAAAGTCTAACATCCGCCAAAATATCTTCCAGAATTCCCAGTCCTTGACAGGTCTCTACCAGATGAGACACCACTACCACCCCTTACTCCTCTCTTGCGACCCCTACCTCTTCCTCTGGAACGTGCCTTGTAGGTTTTTTGCATAGTATCAGAGTCAGACAAATCAGTGTCTGTGGACGAGGACCCAGCACCACCCATGGACTTAACAAAGAGAAATTAAGAGACTTTATGTAAGGGAATCACTAGAGGAGCGATTCCCCAGTAGCTGCTGGAGAACTTAGGGGGGAGGGGCACAACAAGACAGTGGACCCTAAACTGAATCCCCCCACTGTCCCTGGCTAACTTGCCTGATCTGTCCTAGGTGACAGCCAGCAACCAGTCGACAGTCCCTCCTTATAATAAGTGATAACACAGAATGCAGACAGGACGCACAACAACAAAGGGAGGTCAGCTAGCCAAGGGGTCGGTAACAAACGAGCAATGCAGTACAAAATCACAATCCAAGAGAAGTCAAAGGTAAGCCAGTCGTCAGAAAATCAGAAGAGCAGGTAACAAGGAACAAGGAGTATAGCCAGTAAGCGAAATGCAATAGCAGGCGCCAATGGGAAAGTGAGCAAACAATAAATAGGGAGAAAGAATCTGCCCCAGACTTGATAGGAGGACAGGCTGTCAATCACAAAGGCAGGACCAAAGTTAACTCTTAGTGGAGCAGGTGGAAAGCAAGATGAAGGAGAAGGGCGTGGTGGAAAATCAATTAAGGAGGTGAGGGAATAGGACAGAGTTCAGACAATACAAGAAAAACCCAAAGGAAGGAATCACAACCGGGCACGCCTCCTGCGCCGCAGCGTGCGCCCGGAGGATGGTGCCAAAGCCTGAACAGGCAAGGATGTTACACTTTATTGTCTTTAAAGTCCTGAAGATCTCTATTAAACTGTTTATGTTTTCTCTCTTTCGGGTACTACTGGAACTTCTCCACGACACTCTGTAGTTGTGACTCCTTAGTCGCAAACTCTGGTTCAAAATCAAATTTTTTTTGTAATTTCCTTGTTCCCTAAGTTTTTCTTCCAAAGATGCCAGTGTAATTTTTTCTTCCTCTAGTAATAATTGCATACGATTCAAGGAACAGTTGGTGGCTTGCTTTTCCCACCTGGTTAACAAGGTCAATTTCTTATTGCTGAAGTGATCGTAATTCTTAGTCCACAAGGTACAATTCTATGTTTGATGTAATTGTTCAAGCACTGTGCCTCCCACCAAGACACTGTTCCTTGTATGCTTTGGTGAGTTCTTTGAACGCTGTATTAAAGGATGGAGTGTATCTCTTTTGTACCAAGACTTTATCCAAAAATACCTCCTTTGCTTCATTAAGTTACGGGAGGGAGTGGGCAAAATGTAGTTCATCAGACATCAGCACATTGGGCTTAACACAGGAATTGACACTATATGTGACCCTTGTGCCCCAAAATTAAAACTTCTACCCATACAAGGGCAATCCCACAGCTGTCCCTATAATAGTGCCTATTGTGTCTCATCCTGACGCGTTTCTACCCTATTGACGGGTATTCTTCAGGGGCTCTACAACAAACACAAAAGGACAAACTAAATAATAGATTCTGACCAAATTTAACCCAATTAATAGGGTAAAAACAAAAAAGGCTCACTAAATAAATTGTCTAATGTTCAAAGCAAATTAATAGACAAATTAACAGCCAAGCCTATCTCAATTAATGCAGAAAACCAACTGCCGTGAATTCCCTCTTGAGATGGGAGAGTCAACATCAATTCCCACTCAAAAGGGGCATTCCTAAAGGACAGTTCCTTAGACTAGAAGGAACTGCTCCACATAGACTGAATTTGTTCGTCAAACTAGGGATCTTAGAGTCAGCTTCCAGTAGAGAGGATACCCTGATTACATCCTGAGGGGGGCCTAAAGGGAAGCATTAAGTAGATCAGATTGACCTACTTAAAGTTAACAGTCCAGAGAGGACTGACCCTGGTCACGTCAGATTAGTCACTACCTATGATAATGGGGCTGAAGGTACCTGGGAGATTCTAAAAGAACATTAGGATATTCTGATGTTGGACCCCGACCTAAAAGAAATTGTAGGTGAGGTACCATCTATAACGTTCAGGAGAAGAAGATCATTGAGGGACCGTTTGGAACACAGTCACTACACGGGACCTAAGACAACAACTTGGTTGAGCAAACTTATCAAGGGACGTTTTAATTAATTGTTAGGTGCAGGGGGTTATTTATAAGATGACCTGCTGTTGTTGGATTGAGTACATAGGTAAAACAAATTTTTTTTTTTTTTTTAATTTTTGAGTTGGAAGGGACCTCAAAGGCCATCAAGTCCAACCCCCTGCAAAAGCAGGATTCCCTAAATCATCCCAGCTATATATCTATCCAGTTTCCACTTGAAAATTTCAATTGATGAAGAACTCACCACCTCCCGTGGCAGCCTATTCCACTCCCTCACAACCCTTACTGTTTTTCCTAATGTCTAATCTGAATCTCCTTCCCCTTAGTTTCATTCCATTACTTCTCGTGCTTCCTTCTGCTAATGAGAAAAGGTTAGATCCCTCTGCACTGTGACAACCTTTCAGATATTTAAAAACTGCTATTAAGTCTCCCCTTAGCCTTCTCTTCTGCAAACTAAACAATCCCAATTCTTTTAGCCTTTCCTCGTAGGACATGGTTTGTAGACCTTCCACCATTTTGGTTGCTCTTCTCTGGACCTGCTCCAATAAATCGATGTCTTTCTTAAACTGGGGCGCCCAGAACTGTACACAGTATTCCAGGTGGGGTCTGACCAGGGCAGAGTACAGCGGAATAATTACCTCTCTTGATCTAGCTTCAATGCTCGTCTTGATACATCCTAGAATTTTGTTAGCCTTATTTGCCACCGCACCGCACTGTTGACTCATGTTGAATTTATGATCTATTATAATGCCCAAATCCTTTTCCCCTGTACTCTCACTTAGTTCTATTCCTCCCATACTATATATGCCTCTTGCATTTCTGTTACCTAGATGTAGGACCTTGCATTTGTCCCTGTTAAATACCATTTTGTTCACCTCAGCCCATTGTTCCAGTGTGTCTAAGTCTTTTTGAATACACTCTCTCTCCTCTCTAGTGTTGGCTACTCCTCCTATCTGAATAGGAGGAATTTGAGCTGAAGAGACGCATGGGCGATCATTTGAGGGATATTGCCCTTAAGAAAGATATCCCAGTGGCGAGACATGTTACTGAGGTACATAATGGTAATCGCAATATGTCATGTTTCATGGGCATCGACCGAATTTACCCCCATGGGAGGGGGGGAGACTGGGCCATTCTTCAGAAGGAGCTGAAATGGATTTTTAATTGGAAACCAGTAATCCACAGGGTCTCAATGAGCAGCTGTTCTTTGGTTGTTTTTTGTGATACCTTTCAGGTGTCCCATGTCAGTAAGGTTAGCACAAATGAAAGAGCACATTGTCACTCTTGTTCTAGGTTACTTCTCTTTCCACAACAGTGGGTCACCACATAGTATAGTTGTGTTATTTCTTCCTTCTCCAGGCTACTCCATAAATTACTTTGTTTTTATAAGTGATTTCATTTGATTTAGTAACTCAGTTTCCCTGGCAGGAAATTTTCACGTGGTTTCTGGATCACATAATTACCATCAGTTCAGGCTATTAGACTTCCTGCTACTCATTATTGTCCGTCACACAATTATTAGTATACTTAAACATCTGGTGTTAGTTTATATGTATTATATCTGATTACATACACAACATCTGGTATTTGTATATATATTTTTATATCACTTCGATAATTCATTATACCAGTGTTTAGTGTTGGGGTGAGTTTGAGTGATACACATATAGCAGCTTCCTGCTGGCCTGCGGCGATCAGTTAGGTCTCATCACTGTGAGACGAATATAGCTCCCCTGCATGTCGGGGTAGAGCTATTACCTGGTGAACCGCTTGTGAAGCATCATTGTACTCTCCATAAGAAGAAGTTTTTGTTCTGAGCATTAGATTATTTGTTTAGTGAGCCATTTTTGTCTTTTACTGCATTAATTGGGTTAAGTTTGGTCAAAATCTATTATTTAGTCCATCCTTTTGTGTCTGTTGTAGATCCTCTGAAGAGTACCCATCAATAGGGTCGAAATGCGTGGGAAAGAGAAACAATAGGGACTTTTATAGGAACAGCTGTGGGACTGCCCTTGTAAGGGCAGGAGTCTAGAGAAGGCCCTAGACACTTGGGGATAGGGACTACATGACTGGGGGAAGGATTAAGGAATGAAGGGGTTAAGCAGTAGGAGAGTTTGAGCGGAAAAAATGGGGGTGGGATCTTAGGTGTTAAAAGGTGTTGCTGGGGTGAGCTAAGGGTCAGTCAGGCAATGGCAGAGTTGGGAAGTGGACCGTCTGAGGGACAATACTCACCATGGCTGATCTTGAAGCGTTGCGCTCTCTCCTTCGGGTGGCGGCGGTGGTCCATGGCGAGCTGGTCGTGGAGGATCTTCTGGCGGCGGTCCGGGTGCCTCCTGGCCACGGCACGTCTGTCCTGGTCCTTTCTCCTTGCGTTACTCTACTGACCGGGGGTGGGCGAGGCGGCGGCGTTCTAGGAGCCCCAGGAGGGACCCTCCAGCCACGGGCGCCCAGGCCAGCTCCCCTGGAGAACGCCCGGCGGCCGGGAGGAATCCTCGTGCAGGCCGCAGTCGTCCGGAGGGAGGCCCGGTTACCACGCCTCCTCCCTCCTCTTCATCCTCCAGGATCCGAGCGTCAGTCTCCCGAGCTCCGGCCGGGGGGTGTGCCCGACGCGTGACGTCAGCGGGTGGGGACCACCCCCCAGGCGTGCTCCCTGGCCTCCTCTCTGATGCCGCATCTGAGCGCACCGGAAATGACGCGGCCGGTACTTCCGGCGCAGCCGGGACTTCTCGTCGTGGTGGTTCGGGCCTGTGCCGGAAGAGGCCAGCTGAAGACGGCGTCGGCAGTTCTCCGGCGGGGCGGCGGGTGCACTGCACGGCGGGGCCTGCCTCCTCTCCCCGTGCTGGCGCTGGTGGCTCCAGTGCTGAAGATGGACAGTGTTCCCCGGACGTCGAGGATGAGCCCCCTGAGGAGTTGGGACCGGCGGCGGCTGATTTGGGGCGCCCCCCGACGCAGCCTGGTGAGCAGATTCTTTCCTCTTCTATGGGTGGAGGCTCTGGGGTGAGCGTGTTGGGCGCTGCAGCGAGTGCGTTAGAGCCTGCGGGGTCCGGGGGGGTAGAGTCCTTGGGAGGGTCAGCTGCGGGGGGTGTAGTATGGGGCCGGATGATAGGCCTGCTTCAGCAATTGGTGGGCGAGCGGCCTGTGGCTGCTGGGCCTGCGGGAGCTTGGGTGGGCGCAGACGCGAGTGTTTCCTCGGGGTCTGGGGAGGTGGTGGTCCCGGTAGTTCCTATTGCTGGCCCGCTGGGAGAGGTTGCGTCGGTGCCTGGGGAGCCCGTTCAGGTGGGTGGAGGGGCACCTGAGGGTTCGGATGCTGTGGCAGGGGCCAAGGGTAAGGAGAAGGAGAAAGAGAAGGCGGTGTATATAGTGCGCCTAGATTACCGAGCGAAGGGGGAGGTTTACATCTGGTTTGAGGGCCTGCTTGGGGCGCATTTGAAGCAGGAGGTGCGGGACAAAATTTGGAAAGGGGAATACGTGGAAATTTTTTCCCTGCTCCCTCTGGACAAATTTAATTTGGACAAGGGTAAGACTAGTGACAGCATGAAGGAGGACGAGGAGAAGCGTCGCTACCGTCTAATACCGCATACGTTCGTTAATTGGCTGCAAGAGTTTGCCATATTGGCGAGCGTGATTGGGGAAAAGGAGCCTGAGCACTGCTCGTGATTTCCTCAGTAAGTTTGCATAAGTCGACAGTGACACCTAGTGATCACTCTAATTTCTGCAAAACATTTTTTTTTATTATATTTTTTGTTGTTTTTTTTTTTCATTGACATTTGGAACTATGGTTACAGAATTATAGACAGGTGTTTGCAGCCCTCTGGATATTAGTAGTTGGGTGCTTAAGGTACGATCCCAGCCAGTCATACAGTAGTAGATAAACTTCAACAATCCTGGTAGATAGACCTCAGCACTCCTAGTAGATAGACTTCTGCACTCCAAGAGTGCTGAAGTTTATCTACAATGGTTAAAGAATAATAACTTTATGTTCCGATTTGTAAATTGAGGGTGAGAGAAAATTCTAACACTTTCATCTGATGTCTTGTGTATTCATCTCATCATCAATAAGGTTTATTTTAGCTATATGTATTATACTTTGGGGATATATAGCATTTTATATGATTTTTAAATAAAACTGAAATTATTTTATCAATTTCTTTTTGCCGGTTGCCAGGCACATATATGTAACTACAACACAGTATATAGTAGTGATAGTAGTGATTTTTGAGGGGGTAAAAAAAAAAAGTGTACCTAAAGGCTAAAAAGGAAATAGATAATGAAGTCAATGCAAATTCTGAAGAACTACATACAGGACCAATTGGAAGTGATGCAGTAGTCTAAAATGGCGATGAATTGGGGATCCTTTAACCACCTTTCTATACCTTGTGCTTTAGGCCAGCACAATGGGACAGTGTCGGACTGGGATATCTAGGGCCCACCAGTGGAATTGTTTCTAGGGGCCCACCATCAGGACCCCTGCAGATCAGCGGTACCGAGACAGGGCGGCTAAAGGTAATAACATGTCGGGAGCCATGCTGCACAACCACTTTACCATGTGCACCACTGCACTACCTAACCTTACTGCTACACCCTGTATGGCAAGTGAACAGCATGGCTCCTAGAATTGTTACCTTTACCTGTAGCCATACTGTCCTGGAAAAGCTGATCTGCAGAGGTCCTGGCTGTTGTATCATCGCAGATGTAATACTGATGGCCTGTCCTAAGGACAGGCCATCAATATTAGAAAGATGCATAAATCCTTTAAAGAGGTTGTCCAGAAATTACACCTGTGGCTGGCGGGAGGTGTAAAGTAAAAAATAAATAAATTAAAAAGCATACTCACCTGTTCCCAGCGCTCCGTTGTCCGCTACCAGGGGCCATTCAGTCTCATGCCGGCGACTCCTTGTTGGGAGTCCTGCACCTCATTTGACCGCTAAGACCAATTAGGTACAGGATTTCCAGAAATGAGGTGCCGCCATGAGACCGAACAGACACAGGCAGGGGATAACGGGGTGCTGGGGACAGGTGAGTGTGCTTTTATTTTTATTTTTTTTTTATTTTCTTATTTTTACACCTGCCTGGCGGTCGCCACAGTGGTCGCTCCGGTTTATGGACAACCTCTTTTAAGGGATTGTCTGGGCCAAATTTTTCTATGGTCACTTCACTGGTCAAACCCATACAATACAGTGGCCACTTCACTGGTCCCCCATACTGTATGGGGAACAGTGATGGGGTCATTATATTGTGTGGGAGCAGTGATGAGGGCTAACATCCTGTGGGGGGAGGAACATTAAACTGTGTGGAGCATATTAAAGGGGTTGTCCAGGGTTAATCTTTTTTATGGCCTAAGCATAGGATAGGCCATAAATACCTGATTGGTAGAGGGCTGACACACGGCCCCATCAGCTGTACGGAGCCACTTTTGGTGCCTGTTCTATACACAACACAGGGCCGGAAGCAGAAAGCTCCATCTGCTGTTTAGTCACTCCTACTGACTTCAATAAGTGCTGAGATGCAGTGAAGGTGTCCGACTAATATACAGTGGACAGAGCTTTCTGCTTCTCGCCCTGTATTGTGTACACGACGGGCATCAGAAGTGGCTCCATACAGCTAATCGGTCCGGGGTCAGCTCCCTACAGATCAGGTATCTATGGCCTATCCTGAGGATAAACCATAACAAATTATGCATGGACAACCTTTAATATACCCCCTAATGTGCCACACTTTGAAGAGGTTGTCCAGTATAATTTTTTTCTTTTTTATAATTAGTCCGGGGGGAGGTGAATCTCCCCCTACCCCCCCCCCCCCAAAAAAACAAAACAAAAAAAAAACTAAAATATACTCACCTGTACCCGGTGTCCTCCCAGCACGGTCCAGTCCCGCAGCTCCGCTGTTTTCTTTTTGCCGGAAGTGCTCACTGGCTGTGACGTCCCAGGTCCCTTCCCTTAGGCCGCTGATTGGCCTCAGGGGTCACGTGACATCACAGGTAGTCACGTGCAGAGGGAACTTCAGCTGGAAGAAAACAACAGAACTGCAAGACCGAACCGCGCTGGGAGACACTGGGGACAGGAGAGAAAGTTTGGGGGTTTTTTTGTTTTGTTTTTTTCGCCCCGGCGTAATTAAAAAAAAATATATATTATCCTGCACACCCCCTTTAATGTACTCCAGGCTATTGGCCTCCATCACTGCCCACCCCCCCCAACAATATAATGGCCCCATCAGTGGTCCCCATACAGTATAGGGAACCAGTGAAGAAGCCACTATATGGAGTATATGCTCCACAGTGGCCCCCACCCAGTATTATATGCGTCCAACAGCCCCCCTCCACTTCGGTGCAATTATTATACTCTGGGACTCTCTGTAACACCACTATCACCAGCATCCTCATCTGGGAGTAGCACAAGAGGAGGAGTAGTTGGAGAACTTTGCTATAGAGCCTGTAAGCTGCCGTTCTTTACCTGTCTCAGTTGCTGCAATAAAAACTGTTCCTTGTTCAACTGCACTACTGGCTTCCTGAGTCGTGCCTGCCATAACATCAGGGCCCTTCCGAACACCATCACAGAGAGGAGATGTCCCCTCTCCAACTGGAAGCGCTCTGGGGGAAACTACTACCACCACCATCAGGTAGTACTGCAGGACCCCCCTCAACATTGTCCGGCCCCGGAGCGTGGCTGGAGTGCTTTGTTGAGTGTGCTCGGGTTAGCATGTGGCACATCATACACCACTACTACTCCCATCCTCCGGTCTCCTCCATCTGGGTTGTGGCAGAAGTTTTGGAGGGTGGGGCTTATCGTGAAGGGGCAGAGCTTAGTTGCTCAGAAAGGCAAACCTGGCAAGCTCTGGATCAAGGAGATTTATTTTATATTATATGACTTCATCATTATTCAGCAGTCCTTTTTACAGCATTGAAAAATGTGTAGCGTCCAGCAAGCAATAAAGTTCAGGTCTTGTATAAAACATAACTTTTAATGAGATAACATCACAAAAATAGATAAAGAACACGGAAAAATTTTCCCATGTTTATGTAAGAAAGGGGGTGTTCGGCTTATGCGTTTCGGGGAGCAGAAAAGAATGGAATTATCAAAGCATAACTACACATATTTGCCATTCAGCAGTTTGGAAAGTTGGATGACTGCTGGTACTAGTGCTACTACTGTTCCCATGGTATATGATGTGAGAAGTACAGTGGGGAAAAAAAGTATTTAGTCAGCCACCAATTAGGCAAGTTTTCCCATTTAAAAAGATGAGAGAGGCCTGTAATTGACATCCAGTGGCGTAACTAGGAATGGCTGGGCCCCAAGGCGAACATTTGAAATGGGGCCCAAACCCCCCCTCCGCATAAACCGCATTCCTGCACACACTATTATGCACCAAAGTGGCCCCTGCAAACTGTATTATGCCCCATAGTGGCCCCTGCCCACAGTAGTATGCCCCATAGTGGCCCCTGCACACAGTAGTATGCCCCATAGTGGCCCCTGCCCACAGTAGTATGCCCCATAGTGGCCCCTGCACACAGTATTATGCCCCATAGTGGACCACGCATGAATCATTATTATACTCTGGGGTCTTTTCAAACCCCAGAGTATAATGATCGGACACACAGGGGAGGATACAAACATAAAAAAACAATGCTTCTTACCTCTCCCTGTCTCTGCTGCACTCCCGTGCGCTACTTCGGCCATCTTCAATGTTGGACCAGATCTCGCGTGAGTGAGTCGCGATGCATAATGACGTCAGCTGACGTCTGGGACGTCACCAAAAACAAGCCCAAAGCCTGCGGAGCATAGGAGAGGTAAGTTATAGTGTTTTTTAGGTTCCCTCACCTCCCCTGGGCCCCTGATCATTATACTCGGGGGTCTCAAAAGACCCCCGAGTATAATGATAGTGTTTGTTGGGTTCTCGGTAGTGGCTGCCACAGGGCTCCGGCCCCCATAATGTTCCGAGCCCTGTGGCAGCCGCTAACCGCTGCTACCCCGATATTTACACCCCTGTTGACATCATAGGTAGACAAAATGAGAAAACATATCTAGAAAATCACACTGTCTGATTTTTTAAGAATTTATTTGCAAATTATGGTGGAAAATAAGTATTTGGTCAATAACAAAAGTTCATCTCAATGCTGTGTTATATATCCTTTGTTGGCAATGACAGAGGTCAGACGTTTTCTGTAAGTCTTCACAAGGTTGGCACACACTGTTGCTGGTATGTTGGCCCATTCCTCCATGCAGATCTCCTCTAGAGCAGTGATGTTTTGGGGCTGTCGCTGGGCAAGACGGAATATACACAGAAGTTAGCCAACTTAGTTGTGTACATGAGGCCTAAGGGAAAACAGATTAACCTCTTCCTGACATCTGCCAGATGGCAGATGTCAGGCCTTTAAATAAGCAGGGCATCCGCCAAAGCCACCGGGTCGCCACTATATTACTCGGCAGAGCTAATGCCCACAATCAGAGTTCACTTTGATCACAGGCATTACTTATTGTAATGCCTCCCCATATTTGCCCAGGAGCCTCCGAGGACGGTCCCCACCGTCCCCAATCCTTTAATGGTGTAGGACAGCTCCCGTACAGCATCTGATCTGTTCCTGTAGGAGCCAGGAATCTAAGGAAGGATCCCAGGCCTGTCATAGGAATATAGCCGTGGGGCTGGTCTATGACATCAGCTTCAATAGCTATGTAGTGAATCTCCCATAGTCTGCAATACAGTTATATAGTAATCTATGGAAAATGCAATCAAACGATTGCAGGTTCAAGCCCCCCTAGGGGGGACTAATAAAATAGCTGAAAACAATTAAAATAGTTTTTAAAAATATAAAAAAAAACAAACATAACCAAATTATACATCCTAGAGTCCAAAAACGCCCAGTCTACAAACATAAAAAAATATTTTTTATTTTTAACTGCTGGGTTTTGCTGTTTTGGCTCCCATAAAAATTAGAATACAAAGAGATCAAAACATCACACATCCAACTCACCTCAAACCATCTCGATTGGGTTCAGGTCTGGTGACTGTGGAGGCCAGGTCATCTGGCGTAGCACCCCATCGCTCTCCTTCTTGGTCAAATAGCCCTTACACAGTCTGGAGGTGTGTTTGGGGTCATTGTCCTGTTGAAAAATAAATGATGGTCCAACTAAACGCAAACCGGATGGAATAGCATGCCGCTGCAAGATGCTGTGGTAACCATGCTGGTTCAGTATTCCTTCACTTTTGAATAAATCCCCAACAGTGTCACCAGCAAAGCACCCCCACACCATCACACCTCCTCCTCCATGCTTCACGGTGGGAACCAGGCATGTAGAGTCCATTCGTTCACCTTTTCTGCGTCGCACAAAGACACAGTGGTTTGAACCAAAGATCTCAAATTTGGACTCATCAGACCAAAGCACAGATTTCCACAGGTCTAATGTCCATCCCTTGTGTTCTGTAGCCCAAACAAGTCTCTTCTGCTTGTTGCCTGTCCTTAGCAGTGGTTTCCTAGCAGCTATTTTACCATGAAGGCCTGCTGCACACAGTCTCCTCTTAACAGTTGTTGTAGAGATGTGTCTGCTGCTAGAACTCTGTGTGGCATTGACCTGGTCTCTAATCTGAGCTGCTGTTAACCTGCGATTTCTGAGGCTGGTGACTCAGATGAACTTATCCTCCGCAGCAGAGGTGACTCTTGGTCTTCCTTTCCTGGGGCGGTCCTCATGTGAGCCAGTTTCTTTGTAGCGCTTGATGGTTTTGGCCACTGCACTTGGGGACACTTTCAAAGTTTTCCCAATTTTTCGGACTGACTGACCTTCATTTCTTAAAGTAATGATGGCCACTCGTTTTTCTTTACTTAGCTGCTTTTTTCTTGCCATAATACAAATTCTAACACTCCATTCAGTAGGACTATCAGCTGTGTATCCACCTGACTTCTGAACAACACAACTGATGGTCCCAACCCCATTTATAAGGCAAGAAATCCCACTTATTAAACCTGACAGGGCACACCTGTGAAGTGAAAACCATTTCAGGTGACTACCTCTTGAAGCTCATCAAGAGAATGCCAAGAGTGTGCAAAGCAGTAATCAAAGCAAAAGGTGGCTACTTTGAAGAACCTAGAATATAAGATATATTTTCAGTTGTTTCACACTTTTTTGTTAAGTATATAATTCCACATGTGTTAATTCATAGTTTTGTTGCCTTCAGTGTGAATCTACAATTTTTAGTCATGAAAATACAGAAAACTCTTGGAATGAGAAGGTGTGTCCAAACTTTTGGTCTGTACTGTATATCCCCGTACATGGAAATACATGGTGTCAGAATATGGCGAAAGAAATTTTTTTTTTTAAATTTTCTTTTAACCCCTTAGCGACATGTGACGTACTATTACGTCATTGGTGCCTGGTACTTGGCACAAATGGACGTAATAGTACGTCACTGCCTGAGTGGGTGGCATCGGGAGTGAGTGTTAGCTGTAACTGACAGCTAACACCCGCTCAATTAGCCTGCGATCCGATATGGGCTTTTAACCCCTTGGATGCCGCGGTCAAACATGTTGCCGCCCCCCCACTCCAGCACCGACCGCAGTGAGATCGGGGGGGTGCCGATATCTATTGGAGCCTCCAATACCTGGTTGAGCCTGCTGGGACCTCAGGAAGTTAGCCTATGCGACTGCATAGTGCTGACTTCCTGTATAGACTGCAATACACGTGTTGCTTGTGTATTGCAGTCTATAGTACTGAACCAGCGATCAGAGCATCGTTGGTTCAGATGTCTTAAAGGGACATATGAAAAAGTAAAAAAAAAAAATGCAAGTGTGTGAAAAAAATTAATAAAGCCCCAAAAATTCCCTTTTCCTATATCAAATTAATTATATATATAAAAAAAACTAAAAATTAATAAAAACAATACATATTTGGTATCACCGCATCCGTAACAACTTGTACAATAAAACTGTAATAATATTTAACCTGCACGGTGAATGTCGGAAAAAAAAAACGGAAAAAAAAACGCCGGAAATAATGATTTTTGCCCACTTTACCTTACAAAAAATGCTATAAAAAGTGATCAAAAAGTCATAGGTACCCCTAAACAGTACCAATGAAAAGCACAGGTTGTCCTGCAAAAAATAAGCCCCAAACCAACCCTGTCAACCAAAAAATAAAAATGTTACGCCTCTCAGAAGATGGTGATGCAAAAATAATTGATTTCTTTCCTCAAATGGGTTTTTGTTCTGCAGAATTAGTGTCGCATAAAAAAACAATATAAATGAGGTATCGCCATAATCGTACCGACCCGCAGAACAAAGGTAAAATGTTACTTATGTTGTATGCTGCATGGAAAAAACATTAAAAGGTAAAAAGCTATGTTAGAATTGCTGGGGGGTTGTTTAATCCACCAAGATAGAGTTAATAAAATTTAGTCAATAAGTTATAGGCACCCAAAAATGATGTAATTACAAAATACATCTCACCCCGCAAACAACAAGCCCTCAAATGGCTACATCACCAGAAAAAAAAAAAATATATATATAGCTTGTACAATGTGAAGATAAAAACACCAAAAATTGCCAAATCATTAGAACATAACTGGCTGCGGCAGGAAGGGAATGTATTAACTGTGCTAGCGTATATCAGGGGACACCCCAAATTTAGAGCTTACGAGGGAAAATAAACCAGAAGTGAATCCCAAAGAGACCCTCACCCCAATATAGAAGGGAATTTGGTGTTTCCAATGCTCTCCGCACAGCTTATGTAATCACCTTTCACCATCCGCTGTGCATTCACGTCTGGGATACTAATGCTCACTACACCCCTTGATACATTGTTTGAAGGGTGCAGTTTTCAAAATAGGGTCACTCCTTAGGGGATTGCACTTTACTGGTACCTTAGAGGCTCTGCAAACATGACATGGCGTCCAGATACCAAACATCTAAATCTGCGCTCCAAAAGCAACATAACACTCCTTCATATCTGCACCCTGCTATGTGCCCAAACTGCAGTTTATGCCCACATGTATGACACTGGTGTACCCAGGATAACGTACTCAATGCCATATGTGGGTATAAACTGCAGTATGGGCACAGCCGGGCACAGCAGAGAAGGAGCTCTATTTGGTTTTTGGAGCACAGATTTAGATGGCTTGGTTTTTGAACATTATGACACTTTTGCAGAGCTCTGAAATGCCAGTAAAGTGGAATGACATGTGTCCCCATTTTGGGAACTACACCCCTGAAGGAATACAGGGGTACAGTGAGCATTCTTAACCCCCAAGTGTTGCATTAATTTACTTTTAATACGCAGATGATGATGATGATAGGAGAAAATGACAATTTTTACAGGAATACATAATTTCATATGTTGTGCCCGGCTTGTATCAGAGAGGAACGCTCCAACTACTGTTGTTCCCGGGATACCTGCTTAACAGTTCACTTTTCATTATCAGCTATGCACTTATTTCTGGAAATTAAATTAATGGAAAGTTCAAGGTTTAAAAATGCTCATTACCCCACTTGAGGAATCCCTTGAGGGGTGTAGTTTCCAAAGTGGGGTAACATGTCTGTGGATTCCACTTTACTGGCAATTCAAGGGCTCTGCAAAAGTGGCATGATGTCCAAAAACCAAACTGTGCTCCAAAAACCAAAATAGCGCTCCTTCCCTTCTGTGCCCGGCTGTGCCCAAACAGCAGTTTATACCCACATATACAACTTTTTTGAAACCAGGCTAGCCCACTTAATAGTTTTAGGAGTGCATGTCTCTGATGACACAAAGTGGGTACAACGTATTAGGCACTGAAATGCATATTTCATTTTTTAAAAAAAAGTCAATTTTCACTTTATATATTAATTTTTGGGAAACACTCAAAATGATAATACCCCTTGAGAAATTCCTTGAGGGGTGTAGTTTCTAAAATGGGGTCACGATTGGGGGGTTTCCACTGTATTGGTACTTTAGGGGCTCTGCAAATGCAACATGGCACCTAAAAACTATTCCAGCAAAATTTACAGCTTTTTTCATTCTGAGCCACGCCATGTACCCATACAGCAATTTATGACCACATTTAGGGCATTTCTGTGTTCAGAAGAAATTGTGTAACAAACTGTGGTGTGTTTTTTCTTCTTTAACCCCTTGTAAAAATGAAAAATATGGGGCTAAATGGACAGTTTATCTTTTAAAAAAAAGTCATTTTTAATTTTTACATCCCAGTGCTAATAGAATCTGTGAAACAGCTGTAGGATGAAAATGCTCACAATACCTCTTGATAAATTCCTTAAGGGGTGTAGTTTCCAAAATGGGGTCACTTTTTTGGGGTTTCCATTGTATTGGTACACTAGGGGCTCTGCAAATACGACATGGCACCTAAAAACTATTCCAGCAAAATCTGCCCTCCAAAAGCCAAATAGGGCTCTTTCCATTCTGAGCCCCGCCATGTACCCATACAGCAGTTTACAACCACATTTGGAGTATTGCCGTGTTCAGGAGAAATTGTGTAACAAACTTGGTGGAGCTTTTTCTCCTTTATTCTATTGTGAATGAATGAAAAATTTGGGGCTAAACTGACTGGAAAAAAAGTAATTTTTCATTTTCATGTCCCAATGTTAATAAAATCTGTGAAACAGCTGTAGGGTCAAAATGTTCACTATACTCCTTGTGACAATTTGGGGGGATTAATCTCAATGGCGGCAGACTCCTGGACCCGACAGCAATGGTTGTGGTACTGGGCTCCGGAAAGACAGCGTTCAGACGGTACAAATTCAAAAGTAAATGGCTTTTATTCAGCTTAGGAAACATACACAAAATAACAAACTACCTAGGCCACACACAGGCCCTAACTCACGGCTTGCTCCCTGACCGATCTCTGGGGCAACAAGCAGCCTGGCTCAGTAAGTCCTCTCAGGACCCCAGCCCTCTGGGAACAGACCGCTTTGTCTGTCTTTGGCTGGGTCCACGACTTCCTGCAGGTTTCCCCCAGCCCTCTGGAGTTACGCCCCACCCAAAGTTGTGGCTGAGGGCCTTTTCAGGCCTGGCATTGGGTCGCTCAATAGCGCCCTCTGGGTTCACACACTCACATACCCTCCCCCTCAGCTCACTACCCATGGGGTGAGCTACAATGCGACAAGACATAGTATGTCGACGTCCCTTTTCAATCCTGTACACTTGTCCAGTGTCTCTCCAGATGTCCCAATCTGGCGGTCTCTTCTTCCAAATTCCGCTCAGTTGAGATTTCCGTTTTTTCAGCACTTTAAATGCTATGCCAAGATCCTGGCCATTCTGTGCAAAGGCAAATTCTCCTTCATCACCTTCACAATTCGCCATACAGGGAATCACATCATTTTCATCACATTTCTCGCCATAGTCTTCAGCCATCCCATTGCATCACTTTGATCCCTTTAGTAAATAGCCGTAAGAATCTTCATCTTCACCTATCATGAATCCACAGAAGCTCAGAGACCAACTAACACGTACTTCATGCACATCAATGTCTTTAGAGTATAACTGTTTCACGGGTACTTTTTCCGTAACCTTCATCTCAAAGCAAACTTTGCCATCACCATCAAGGCTTAGACGTTTAGGAGACATATGCTGCTTGCTCTCCTCTTTGTTTGAGATACACAAGCTCTGTACCGCAATATCTTCTCCTTCTGCACAAGGGCCATACAGTAAACCCTCACAAAATAGCTCACGGTGAACTACATTTTTTGGTATGTCTTTAACAACTGCCACATCATATATTGGAATGGTTTCTTTATAATACTTCCACATCTGTACAGCAGCCAGAGAACCACTTCCATACTCTAGTCTTACCTCCTCTTTCTCAAACGCATAACTTCCTAGAGGCATGTTGCGGTACTGTGATAGATTGCAAGAATTTTTGTGAAAATCCATTTCTGACAGTACAGGAGCTGGTGATATCGTCATCTCAACATTCTCCAAGTTATTTTCATTCTCTGTGCTAACATCGGAGGACTGGGATACCTAGTTTCCAACAACACAGTTTTTACTGTCAGTACCCAGATGCTTTTTGGTTACAGGTTCTGGCTACCTTAATGGCTTTGCTTTCTCTCCCTCTATGCTGGCAGCTTTCTCCAATTCTAATGCCTTCTGTACCGCACAAATCTTTGATTCCAGCTCCAGAACTTTCTTCATCGCCACATTTTTCTGCACAGTCTCTATCTCAGTTTTTTAGCAGCAGATGTAGATGCCATCTCTTTATCCACTATGTCTCCTAATTCTAGGATATTCTGCAGTGTTCTAACATTTGTCAGGTCAGCATCCATCAAAGACTGCATATCCTTCAGTTCATTCAGATACTGTAAACTCTGGCTTCCACATTCCCTGCAGTTGTCTACAAGACGATCTCCATGGCCTGGTGGTGCCAAGTGAGACGTTGCACTGCCATTTACAATTGTATCTGCTGTTAAGTGTGCAAACTGTGCCAGTGCTCCAACTAAGTCAGAGGCATCTGTCATATTCTGTATGTATTTGGAGTGCCCATTCGAGAGGGAGGTTAATGAGTCTATAGCAACTTTTGCTCGGTTTACCAGGTAATCTGGTGAACTAGTGCAGCGGATATGTAGAGGATCATCTAGTTTAGCAACTGCATCCTGGATGATATTTTCTGCTTCCCCCACTGTTCCCTGAATTATGTTGAACTGACCCTCCAACATCTTCTGATAAAGCTTCTGTTCATTTGCAGACTTTTTGTCAAGTCTTTCATTCAAGTCCCGTATCTCAGTAGCTCTCTTATCTTGCTCTTGGTTAAATACAGACTCTCTCTCTTGAGTCACGTTTTTCATGGATAACAGCTCTGATTCTTTAGAGGTTAACAGGCTCTGCAGCGAGTCCTTCTCAGCTTCTAGTGCTGCCAGCTTTGAAGATAGTGCAGATGCCAACTGTTCAGTATTGGATAAAGACTGCTGCAATCGATCCAATTCTTCTCTTTTAGATTCAGCTTCGGTTTTTAACTGTTCTATCTGAAAAGTGTGCTCTTCCAACTTTATTTCTGACTCACGCTTCACTTGATTCATCTGAAACTCCAGCTGTTCCTTGATGCGTACAACTTCCTCCCGTTTGTCCACTTGCAGCTTTAGTTGAGCAGGCTACATATTCTAGCTTTGAGTTCCATTTCTCTTTGTTCCAGAACTCCAGCTCTGCCCCGCCATTCCTTGACTTCAATATTTAGGTGAACCTGCTTTAGTTCATGCAAGTTTTGCTCTGACTGCAATGTCTGCACCACAGATTCTAAATCACTCTCTCGGTCAGACACATGCTTCCTCAGCTCTGCAATTTCATTTTCTTTGTCAGTTAATGCATCCGAAAGTTTTTCACACTTCCTGACTTGGTCATCCAGACATTCTGACTGACACTGCAAAAATTCACTTCTCTCACGTTTAGCAGTTTCAAGGTCATCTCTTAATTTTTCCATGACACTCTCTTTGGCAATGGAGTCTTGAACATGCTGCTCCTTTAAATCCTGCAATTGCTTCTCAAGCACTTGCTTTTGCTCTACACTCTGTATAACTTTATTAGATAGAGCACATTTCATTTCAGCAAACTCCTTCTTAGTGACACAGTGCATTACAGGCAAACCAAGCACCACATTTTCACAATGACTAGGATATGAACTCTTTATAGTCTCAAGCTCTTTCTTTAACTTAAGGTTCTCTTTTTCTGATACCTCAAGTTGCCACTTCCAATCAGATATTTCATCCTCATAAATGAACCTGATGGTTTTAATCTCATCTTGAAGCTGCTACACCATAATATTTTCATCTTTGGCGCTTTGATGCACTCCAGTATGAGACATACAGTCAGCAGGGACATATTCCTTCATAGACCAGAAATGCTTCAGAAAAACTAAGTCACTCTCATGCAACTCATCATCTTTTACTTGCACTCCACATGCTCTGTTCCGGGTTTTGTGTCTCTCTGCATTCAGACTGCTGCACTAATAAACCTGCGCATAACTTCTCTGTTTTTTTACAAGCTGAAATTCTCTTTTTCTTGCCCATGGTTTACTAACAAGATTACACAATATTCCACAGCAACCTTGGGTTCAACCGGCAGCAACTTTTTTTGCTATCTTCTGCAGTCACATGTATTCAAACAGTTAACTTATGTGGCACTACAACAACCAGCATTTTCTTCTGTCTTCCACAGAAAACACCAATATGGCACCATAGCCTTTCACATAGACTGTTTGCAATATCCAGCTTCTACACACATTGCTTACTTTCTTGCCATCAGCAAGCACTTTTACAGACTTCTGAGCCACAGTATACACAAAGTCCATTCCCTGGATTCCTCTTCCAGAGTTTTACTTTCCCCAGTTTTTGCACACAATTTGCTATTTTGCAGTTCTACTCACCCCTTCCTGGGTTATTCCGCTGAAATCACAGATTTCTTCCAGCTGTAGGCCACAATGCACACTTAGCAGTACTGCAGTCACCAAACACTTGTCTTCCAGGACTTGCGTGGATCTCTTTATGCCCGCATCCGAAGCACCATATGTGACAATTTGGAGGGATTAATCTCAATGGCGGCAGACTCCTGGACCCGAAATCAGTGGTTGTGGTACTGGGCGCCGGAAAGACAGCGTTCAGACGGTACCAATTCAAAAGTAAATGGCTTTTATTCAGCTTAGAAACATACACAAAATAACAAACGACCTAGGCCACACACAGGCCCTAACTCACGGCTTGCTCCCTGACCAATCTCTGGGTCAACAAGCAGCCTGGCTCAGTAAGTCCTCTCAGGACCCCAGCCCTCTGGGAACAGACCGCTTTGTCTGTCTTTGGCTGGGTCCACGACTTCTTGCAGGTTTCCCCCAGCCCTCTGGAGTTACGCCCCACCCAAAGTTGTGGCTGAGGGCCTTTTCAGGCCTGGCCCTGGGTCGCTCAATAGCGCCCTCTGGGTTCACACACTCACACCCTTGATATATTCTATGATGGGTGTAGTTTCCAAAATGGGGTCACCTTTGGGGGTTTTCATTGTATTGGTACTTTGGGAGCTCTGCAAATATGACATGGTACCTGAAAACTATTCCAGCAAAATCTGCCCTCCAAAAGCCAAATAGCGCTCTTTCCATTCCGAGCCCCACCATGTACCCATACAGCAGTTTACGAGCACATATGGAGTATTGCCGAGTTCATGAGCAATTGTTTAACAAACTATGGGGTGCTTTTTCTCCTTTAGCCCTTGTGAAAATGAAAACTTTGAGGATAAAGTGACATATAGTAATTTTTAACTTGCACATCCCAATGTTAGTAAAATCTGTGAAACAAATATGGGGTCAAAATGCTAACTATACCCTTTGATAAATTCTGTCAGGGGTATAGTTTCCAAAATGGGGTCACTTTTGGGGGGTTTCCATTGTATTGGTACTCTAGGGGCTCTGCAAATGAGACATGGCACCTGAAAACTGTTCCAGCAAAATCTACTTTTCAGACGCCCAGTGTCGCTCCTTCTGTGCGCTGCCGCGTGCCCAAACATCATTTTACACCCACATGTGGGGTATTTCTGTGCTCTGTAGAAATTGCATAACAAACTGTGAGATGCATTTTCTCCTTTAACCCTTTGTGAATGTGATAATTTTAGGGTTAAATTAAGGGATTAGTGAAAAAAAATGAAATGTCTAAATCAAGTGTCCATATTGTTTTAATTCCTGTGAAAGGCATAAAGGATTAACAAACTTCCCAAATGCCGTTTTGAATTATTTGAGGGGTACAGTTTTGAAAATGGGGTGATTGATTTATGAGGGGTTTCTAATATATAGGCCTTTATAATCCCCTTCAGAACTGAAGTGGTCCCTAAAAAATTAGTTTGAGAAATTTTCTTGTAAATCTGGAAAATCGCTGTTATACTTGTAAGCCGTCTAACATCCAATATAAATTAAAGCAGAGATATGGTAGATAATATTTATTAATGTATTTGGGTGGTAGGACTATCTGTCTGAAAAGCAGAGCATTTCACATTTTGAAAATTGCGATTTTTTTTTTTTTTCCAAATTTCCATCAACTTTCCTATTTTTTTATAAATAAATACAAAAATATTGATTAGTGTTTCCCACTAACATGAAGCACAATGTGTCAGGAAAAAACAGTCTCATAATCACTTGTGTAAATTAAAGCGTCTAAAAGTTCTTGCCATATAAAGTGACATATGTCAGTTTTGAAAAATGAGGCCTGGTCCTTAACGCACTTTTGAGCTGTGTCCTTAAGGGGTTAAACAGAAAGAAAACAACAAATTTGGTATTTCCAAAATCATACTGACCCACAGTATAGAGATGACATGTCATTTCGGCTGCACAGTGAACACCATAAAAGCAAAGCCTGTAAGAAATTCCACCCCATTCTGAATTTCTTTCCAGCTTCCCAGTACATCATACATAATATCAAATGGTACCTTTACAAAGTACAATTTGTCCTGTAGACATTAAGCCCTCATATGGCTCTGTGAATGGATAAATAACAAAGTTATGGGGTTAGAAGGCGGGGAGTCAAAAACGAAAATCAAAAAAATGCCTGCAGTGGTAAGGGGTTAAAGCCTCATGCCCATGACAGAGTGCACAGCCTGAGGTTCTTCCAATTGGGGGGGTCTGTTGCTCCAATAATTATACAGCAGGTCCTATCCTGCTTTGTGAAATCAGAACAGATTAGAACCCCCCCCCCCCCATTGAAATCAATGGATGACAGAAGGCAATCGGATGACACTCAGATGCCATCTGAGCACATTGCACTATAAAATTCCCCCCCCCCTGGCTTGTACATTCGCTTGTGTGCTTGAAACCTAATGTTAGAAATCAATGCTTCCCTTACATCCTACCAGCAGCACAATAATGCAGATTTAGCAAAAAGTAACCCCATTGGGAGGGCCCTCTTGAATAACAGAACTCAGAACCAACTGCCCAAAGGCTGTGGCTTCCCAAATCCGAGAACTCAATTTATAATGTTTGATGATAGTCAAGTCTGCACCACAAATCTGATCCAAAGAGATCAGACTTTTCTCTGACCAAGAAGTAGAGACTGACTGAGTAGAGGGGACCCTGATAAACAAAGGGTGTCCAAGTTGTGGGACCCAAAGTCTGATTGCTCCTTTATGAGATAATGTTGGTTTTGAAGCTTTGATGCCTTTGTTTCTGCCTGAAAACAAGATTAAAAGGTTTTCTACCTTTCTAATGTCTCTGGACCTACTTAGATAAATCTTTAGGCACGTAGAGAGGTCTAAGCAGTGGAATTGATGCTCCTCATCAGAAGTCAGATTAGGAATAAATACTGGCAATTTATTAACCGTTTTGCTATTATGTAGGGATGCACAAACAATTTTGTTATCTACTTGTAAGGGAACTGCCAGTTGAGCAATTCCCCAGTGCTGCTGCAGAACCCTGGGGGGAGGGGCATAACAAGACAGTGAGCCCTAAAGCTGAACCCCTCACTGTCCCTGGCTAACTTGCCTATCTGTCCTAGGCGACAGAAGCAACTAGTCGACAGGCCCTACCTAATATATGTGACAACACAGAACGCAGACAGGACAAAACAACAAACAAAGGGAGGACAGCTAGCCAAGGGGTAAGTAACAGACGAGCAGTGCAGTACAAAATCAAAATCCAAGACAGTAGTCAGAGACAAAACCAGAGGTCAGGAATAGGAATACAGGAAATAGCAGAATAGGAGCTAGCGGGGACAAGTCACAAGACAGAATCAATAGCCAGCGAGCATGTGAGGGCTGACAGCCTGTTTATAGAAAGTTGGGAAGTGCCCCAGACTGGATTGGTAGTCAGGCTGTCAATCACACAGGCAAGGCTGAGATTAACTATTAGTGGAGCAGAGGAAAACAAAGATTAAGGAAACGGGTGTGGCAGAAAATCAATTACATTGTCTAGGACAGTGTTCAGACTGAGCAACAAGAAACCTACGCAAGGAATCAAACTTAACATGCCTCCTTCGCCACAGCGTGCGAGCGAAGGGTGGTGCAGAGACCTGAACAAGCAGAGATGTTACACTACTTTATTAACTTATTGTACTTTATTTAGCAGAAAAGTTCAGAAATTTTCCCTAGCAACACAACCTGACATTGCTAGGAAGTTCCATCCTGTAATGCTAGTATACACACATATAGCACATGCCAAAGGAGGGGGGGGGGGGTCATTTCAAATAATTGTATTTCTGGTTTTATACCATCAAGAAAAGTGTCATTTGAAAGCTAAGTTTCATCTTTCATATATTACTATGTAGCTCAAGCTATAACAGAAACAGAAAAATCACTAGTTAATATGACTAGTCGGGAATATGATTTTATATGCTGCATCATAACATCCATGATGCTTGCATCAAAGTTCAGTCCCAAAAACTGGCAGGTTAACCTAGCAGATATTTGCGAAACAAATCTTGTGAGATCTTATACAGGTGAATCTCAATAAATTAGAATATCTTTGAAACATTTATTTATTTCAGTAATTAAATTAAAAAAGTGACCTCCTATATTTTCTAGATTCTTTACACACAGAGTCTTCTATTTCAAGTGTTTTATTTCTGTAAATTTTGATAATGCACAAAAGAAGTGACACACTGAGACACCTTTATGTAAAAAAAAAAGTGACAGTTCTGTGAAATTGCATATAACTGTTTTTCTTTTTTACTTAGATTCTCCCACATTGACACTTAGTTTTGGCCAAATATACCATGCCACAACAGTGCAGTTAATTTTTTACCTGCCATTTGCCACATTTAAGGTCATATACAGTACCAACGGTGACTAATTTCATGTAGACAGTATTGCCAGTTCTAAACTGCATTAATTACCAAATTAGTCACATGCCAAAGGTGTATTAAATTATTCAATGTGCTTTGTATTGAATATTTGTTTTGTCTCCTGATCCTGCCTCTGATGACATCTCCTGGTATTGACCATTTTCCTGGAAATTTATTCTCCTGTTTCAGATTTGCCCTGTAAGTAAATTTTGGGGTCTGGTTTTGGGCTTCCGTACGTGGAGCATTTATTTCCTGTACAGTTTCTGGTGGTGATAACTTGGACGCTTAAATTCAGCAAACCCATACGGCCTTGCCGCTGGCACTAGTAAAGGCTTTGGGGGTCTGGGCCTATCTCGCAACACTACTAAATTTAAATAGCTTCTGCTATTATCCGCCAGTTTCTGCTTTTTGCTGAAAAATGCTCTTGGAACGCTAACAGATTAGCAGGCCCATAATTGCCATTTTTCATTATGGAATATATTAATTCCCTTTTGGACCAGATGCAAGGAACTAACCAGTGGATTCAGCATTTGTCAGAGATACAACTGCTGTTTTTTCATCAGGGTCGGCGTTGGGGGGGGGGAACTGGGCAATTGCCCAGAGCCCCCATCCCCAAAGGGGTCCCCAGGATTTGGATGACTTGAAACCCGGGAGCTCCACTGCTGTGTCGGCATGCTGTTCTGTGCACGCTGATACAGTTTAATTCTTTGACCGCCATAGCGGTAATGCACAGGACGTCGCGGCGCAGGTGGCGTGATGATGTCACTGAATCGCGCCACCTTTGCCACTACTATAGAGAGAGACTCCGGGTGCTCCGCTCATTGTGGGAGCGCAGTAAGGTAAGTAAAAGATTTATTGTTTTCTGGTAAGGGATTACCTGCTAAGGGGGCAAACTATTATTTATAGTGGGGGCTATTAGATATAAAGGGGGCTATTGTAAGGGTGAAGTATTATTTATAAGGGGAAACTGTAATATATAAGGGGGTTATTATAAGAGATGACATTATATATAAAGGGGGGGCTATTGTATATAATTGTTCCCACCTTATATTAGCCCCCTTGTATATTATAGTTCCTCCCTTATAACAGCACCTTTCTAAATAATAGTTCCCCCTTATAATAGCCCCTATTATAAATAATAGTATAATAGAACCCCCTTATAATAGCCCCCCTTAAAATGGGAGACCAGAGCACCTTCTTCCACGTTTGGTGTGTCTCCCAGGTGGCTTGTGTCAAACTTTAAACGAGACTTTTTATGAATATCTTTGAGAAATGGCTTTCTTCTTGCCACTCTTCCATAAAGGCCAGATTTGTGCAGTGTACGACTGATTGTTGTCCTATGGACAGACTCTCCCACCTCAGCTGTAGATCTCTGAAGTTCATCCAGAGTGATCATGGGCCTCTTGGCTGCATCTCTGATCAGTCGGGATGAAAGTTTAGAGGGACGGCCGGGTCTTGGTAGATTTGCAGTGGTCTGATACTCCTTCCACTTCAATATGATCGCTTGCACAGTGCTCCTTGGGATGTTTAAAGTTTGGGAAATCTTTTTGCATCCAAATCCGGCTTTAAACTTCTCCACAACAGTATCACGGACCTGCCTGGTGTGTTCCTTGGTCTTCATGATGCTCTCTGCGCTTTAAACAGAACCCTGAGACTATCACAGAGCAGGTGCATTTATACGGAGACTTGATTACACACAGGTGATTATATTTATCATCATCAGTCATTTAGGACAACATTGGATCATTCAGAGATCCTCACTGAACTTCTGGAGTGAGTTTGCTGCACTGAAAGTAAAGGGGCCGAATAATATTGCACGCCCCACTTTTCAGTTTTTTATTTTTTACAAAAGTTTAAAATAACCAATACATTTCGTTCCACTTCACAATTGTGTCCCACTTGTTGTTGATTCTTCACCAAAAAATTAAAATTTTATATCCTTATGTTTGAAGCCTGAAATGTGGCAAAAGGTTGAAAAGTTCAAGGGGGCCGAATACTTTTGCAAGGCACTGTATAAGGTGAACTATTATTTATGAGGGGGGCGCTATACTAACTGCTGAGGGTGTGCGAAAATCTATTAGGTCGTACAAAGGTGGTTATTTGAATTGTGTGTGGGTCTAAGATAGGTGGTTGTTACTGTTTTGGGGGTAGAAAGGGGGCGTTATTAAAGGGACTTCCACTGGAAATATGGCGTTGTTGGTATATCAGCATTTGGAGCCCCACTTTTAATTTTGCCCGGGGCCACAATTTGTCTAAAACCGGCCCCGATTTTTGTCTCCAACCTTACTCTTCAGTTGATGAGCAGCAACGAATTGCCTTTATTATTTATCTTCTGCAGCGAGACCCCAAAGCATGGGCCTTTTTACTAAATCCCCAAGATCCAGAATTGTTTTCTGTTAACCATTTTTTTTGCTGCACTTTACTCTATGATGAACCTCACATTACAGCAGTGGCTGAATCTAATCTGATTGTCCTCCATCAAGATCGCTGTCTAGTAGAATTATTGTTCTGAGCTCTGTAGTCAGAGGTCTACTGTCGGTCAGTCATTCCACTGTCAGTGGAATGAAGCCATGACCCTCGCCATTCGTTTGGACCGGCGTTTATGTAAATGCAAGAAGGAACAGTCTTTAGTCTCCACTCCTCTGCCTGCTCTTCAGTTCACTCCTGAGTCACTCCCTGAATCTATGCAGATAAAATCCACTATGTCGGTGTGTGACAGGAGAACTTATCACAGACAAAAGGGACTATGTTTCTATTGCAGAGACGCCACTCACTGGCTTAAGAACTGTCCTAAGTGTCCAAGTCTAGAAAGACTTCAGAGCCTAGGTGGCTCACAGGAGAGCCACCTAGGTGACCAGGTATTTCCTTGTTTGTCTCAGAAAATTCAGTTATTTGCTCTGGTATCAGCTAATGGTAAAACAGTTGCTGGTAAAGCCTTTAGCGATTGTGGCTCTGCGGCAAATTTTTTGGATTCTTGGGTTGCTAAGCAGTTGGGGATCTCTATGTTTCCACTTGTGACTCCTGTCAATGTTACCACGGTGGACAGTATCCCATTGTCTCAAGGTCCAGTTAAATATGCCTACCTACCAATGACACTGGAAAGTAATGCTTCTTGTTTTCCTTTGTCAGTCTCTTCTATATCATGTGATGCTTTGTCTTTAATGATGTTTAGGATATTGTACATAATTTTGCTAAGATGTGTAGTATTTCTCTGTCACTTGCACTAATGCTCTTTTTCCACCTACAGAACAAAACATTTTGAGGTGGAGATGAAGTCTAACAAACTGTATACAGTCTGGGATCAGGACCAGTTGAACCTGAGAAAATCCCAGTCTTTTTATAGGAGAAAAACTGGTTCTATGGGTAAAACCTGCTATAAAAAAATTCTGAAATCTGGTGTGAGAACTAAGGGTCCGATGGTCCCTCAGGAAAGGGGGGGCACTGTCAGGATTCTCAATTCAGTTGCAATTCCTTTAAGATTACCGTGCCTTACCTCCTGAACCAAGTTGTCTGCTAATTGAGTACTTTTGTTTGGCTCTGAACCTGGATCGTGTGTATTGAATTGCTTTTCTGGCCCCTGGTTTGTTTCTGGTTGTTTGTCTGCTGATTCTGCCTTTGACGTACCTGCTTGGGACAAAACCTTGGCTTTGTATTGGATATCCATTTTGTCTCCTGATTCTGCCTCTGACAACATCTTCTGGTATTGACCATTTGCCTGGACATTTATTCCCCTTTTTAAGATCTTCCCTGTAAGGAAATAATAGGTTCTGGTTTTTGGATTCAGTAAGTGGATAATTTATTTCCTGTACAGTTTCTGGTGGTGATAACTTGGATGCCCAAATTCAGCAAAGCCCATCTGCGGCCGGGTGCTGGGGAAGACGTTTGGAGGTCTGGGACTATGTTGATGTGGCATTTGGTCTCATTCAGGGATAACTGGTAGAATAATAAAAATTCTTTTACGGCTCCCAAATGCTGTTCTCATGGTCATTAATATGCAACAATAATTGCTCCCCACAGCATCGGTCAGCTATTCGTGAATTATCTGTTAAAGTGATAAATCATCAGAAAACAGTCCATCAATAGCAAAAATCAGCACCAGTAGTTGATGGCAGATAATTCACGAATAGCTGACTGATTATTGCATATGCTCCTGGAAGAAGAAAACAGCCAGCCTATTAAAAACTGTGTTACCTCAAGTGTTCTTCAGTAAAGAGCAAGCTGTCGCTCTGAAACGCGTTGTGTGTCCTGGTTCCAATAAAGGATTGTTCTGACTCCTGGGTAAGCGCGGTTCTTTTCCACATTGTGAAAGATCCTCCGTGCGCCAAACCGCTTTGGCCACACCCTGAGTCTTCTTTCATATAAAAACCACACTCACCGCCAGTGAGTGCCGGGTTCACCAGATAAATACAAGACAAGCCTTCTAAATTTTATATATTTATTAACCCCTAAATGGGTCGGTACTAAAATCTAACATATACAGATCAGAACAGATATGCAGACTTATGCAAGCATTAACAGTTACTAGTTACAAGATACAGTACAAATAAAATAAAAGGGATTAAAGGTGAAATGATTACTTTACCACACATGTCCTTGATGTGGTTCTATAGTCCAACACTCACACATGGCATGTGTGAGTCACCAGTGGAGGCTTCTTGGCATGTGGCATTAACTCCTAGCATGTGGCACCACAGTACAATAATCCAGCCTGCATGCTCTCATAACAGTCTCTCAGCATTAGTCCAATAGTCTCTCTCAGTCTCTTGTAAGCTCATCATCGTCAGCAGCAGCATTCCAACCTGCCTGCTCATAGTAGCATCTCAGTCAAAGTCTGTAATATTCTGTAGCATCATCTCTATAGTGTAATCTCCATAGTGTAATCTCAGCACAGTCTTCATAGCATGATCTCTTAGTGATAGTCTCCTCCCACAGACCTCTTACCTCATCTTTTATACCCTTTATGCCACCTCCCAGAATGAGGTCACCGGTGACAGTACGTCTGATGAGTTAATTCAATCAAGTCCAGATCTTTTGTATGTAGATGAGACAAAGTGAGTTGATACACTGTTATCAGTCATATCTGATCAACAGCCCAGGCTTGAACAATGCACTATTGTTTGATCAGCCAGGGCTGTATAGGAATACAATGGAGCCCTATTGTTCCAGCCTGGCCGCTACTGCCAATATGCACCTAGGCTTATAGCTGCGCACAGTATGCAAGCAAGCAAGAAGGGATATCCTATACCCAGAGACCAAAATACAGCTGAGTTATGGCCATATTTAGGCAGAATCATCACACACATTCCATACCTACCTGGATTTGGATGATTTGTGGTTTTGGTCCTAATCTGCATTGTCATTTGAAGAAATGTCTTGGTCGTCACATCACAGACATAGTCTGTGACTGCAGATTGCTCGACTATAGCTTTCATACACTAGTATTTGGAATAAACCATAAAGCAGACTGTTTTTCAATAGCATCCAATTTTGACAATTATTAAAATAACCTGTAACTAAGACCTTACTTACTTTACTGACTATGACCAAGAGAGGGCAATATAACTCTTGTGCATAGTGCAGACAGTTGCTTAAAACAGGCTAAGGTGAGTGCTTACTTGTTCTCTGTGATGTAGATCACAGATAACTGGTACATCCAGCTATACCCAATGGTATGCAAATTGGTGAGAGCCCACCCCCCAATGGTAGTTTGTGGGGTTCGCCACCCACAAGCTACTATTATACTCTGGGGTCTCTTAATAGCATCATTATGCCCTGTGACCTATGTAACCGCTGAGGCCCAATCACAAGTCTCAGTGGTCCCAGACATCATCTCGGCGGAAGACACATGGAGCAGCGCCGGAGATCAGGGGACTAAAGTAACAATATATGTTATGTTGCTTCACCTTCCCTGTGCCTCCGCTAATTATACTTTGGGGTTTCAAGAGAACCCAGAGAATAATAGTAGTTTGTAAGCGAAGAACCCCCAAAATTTTGGGTTTGGCCAAACCCCAGAAAAAGCGGGAGTGATGGTGATGCTGGAGCTGGTGTTGGAGTGGAAAGGAGTGGATGTTGGCCGCACGGTATGTGCTGTACGGGGATCGTGTCTGGGTCCACTTGATAAACCTCAATGACCATGTTATGGTGATCCCATAAATAATAATACATTTTATTTATATATCACCAACATATTCTGCAGTACTTTACAATTCGTAGGGTCCAAGTACAGTCAAAATGAGGCATTACAGAGTAGAAAGTCAATTCACACAATGGGACTGAGGACCCTGCTCGCAAGAGCTTACAATCTATGAGGTAGAGGGGGTGACACAAGAGATAGCAGGGGTATTATAAGAGGTAGCATTGCTTATATAGAGGTCCAGCTGTTTTTGTGATAATGGTTATGGCTGTATGAGCCATCACCAGTCAGTGTCCTTTATTGTGCAGATGGTGTCTGGACATCTAAAGTTACAGTTCGATACGGCATCATATCCTGTGGGATAATGTGGGAGCATGAATAGTGAAGGGTTAGTTTTAGGAATTCTAAATGTGGAAGGGTTTAGATTAGTAATTGTGATAGGCATGTCTGAAAATATGTTTCTCCAGGATTCGTTTGACGCTGTAGAAATTGGGAGTTAATCTGATTGTCCGGGGTAGAGCATTCCAGAGAAGTGGTGCAACTCGTTAGAAGTCTTGGATACGGGAGTGGGAGGTTCTAATAGAGGATGTTAATCTTAGGTCATTTACTGAATGGAAAGAACGGGTTGGGGTGATAGACAGAGATGAGGGAGGAAATGTAGGGAGGTGCAGCATTATGCAGAGCCTTCTGGATGAGGGTGATAAGTTTATATTGTATTCTGTATTGAATAGGCAGCCAATATAGTGACTGGCACAGACCGGAGGCATCGCTGTAGCGTTTAGACTGATAGATGAACTTGGCTAATGCATTCAGAATAGATTGTAGAGGGGAGAGTTTAGTAAGGGGAAGACCGATTAGTAAGGAGTTACAGTAGTCAAGTTGAGAGTGAATCAGTGCAAAAATAAGGGTCTTTAATGTTTCTGTGGTAAGGAAAGGGTGGATTCTGGAGATGTTTTTGAGGTGGAGATGACATGAGTGTGCAAGTGAAATCTATGGGGCAGTGCTGCAGTACCTAAAGCCGCAGCTACACATCATATAGCGAGTGAGCAGTCTGGCTCCTGGCTTGTTCACATCCATCAATATTAGAAAGTGGATAACACCTTTAAGTTTCACTGCGTAAATTTTAGACTTTGTGAAGGAGACTATTAGGAGATTTGTTAAAAAAGTGACCCTTACTGATCCTGAGAATAGGTGACAACAGCTTTGCTGAATACATTGCTTTCTATAAAGCGGATACTTAGAGTACTATGTACTATGGTATATAAATTCATTATCTTCATGCCATTAATATTAGTAAAATAGGGGATTTCTTTGAAATGTTTGAAAAGCAATTTCAGCACTTCCTCACACTTCACTATCAAATGTCATCGTTTTAACACCTTAAAATTGGGTCACATGAAGTCATATTGTGGGTATGTAAAAAAAAAAACACCTAGACCCACTGTTTCTTTATTACACAATTAAATAAACATGCAATATGGATGAAATTACTAGCTGTGATATTAGGGTTATACAGTGTCTGTGGCCCATGTCAAATATACACTAAAAAATGCAGCTTTATACTGACTTGCATGTATATAATTTACACAGGTTTTTCTGTTTGATAGATTTATTTTCAAAGACTTTTTCTTCAAACAGATCCAATGACAAGGTGAAAATGTATACCTAAAAATAATAATAATAATAATAATAATAAATTTTATTTGTATAGCGCCAACATATTCCGCAGCACTGTACAATTTGTAGGGTTCAAGTACTAACAAAAAAGATACATTACAAAGAAATAGTCAATTCACACACTGGGACTGAGGGCCCTGCTCGCAAGAGCTTACAATCTATGAGGTGAGGGGGCCGGGGGGGGGGGGCGGGCGGCAAAACGGCCCGGCGGGGGGGGGGGGGGGGGGGGGGGGGGGGGGGGGGTGACACAAGAGGTAGCAGGAGTGGCAACAGACGTAGCATTGCTTATACTGTACAATGGTCAGACAATTTTGTAATAGACGTTACTGTCCTTACACATATATAAGCTGTATGAGCCGTCACCAGTCGTGTCCTTTAACGTGCAGATGGTGCCTGGACATATAAAGTTAGTCTGATACGGCATCATATCCTGTGAGGTAATGTTGGAGCATGTAATGTAGGGATTTTAACTACGGAAGGGTTTACATTAGGAGTTGTGATAGGCCTGTCTGAAAAGATATCTCTTTAGTTTACGCTTGAAGCTGTGGAAATTGGGGGTTAATCTAATAGTCCGGGATAGAGCATTCCAGAGAAGTGGTGCAACTCGGGAGAAGTCTTGTATAGAAGCGTGGGAGGTTCTGATAATAGAGGATGTTAGTCTTAGGTCATTGAGTGAACAGAGAGTACAGGTTGGGCAATAGACAGAGATGAGGGAAGAAATGTAGGGAGGTGCAGCATTATGGAGAGCCTTGTGAATGAGGGTGATAAGTTTATATTGTATTCTGTATTAAATAAAAAGTATATAAATTTAAATCAATTTTCCATTGACTTCATATTGTTAAAAAAAAAACCTTTCAGACATACAGTATGCCAGAGAGATTTACAGGCAAATTAAAGGGACTTTAAATTTTAAAATTTAAACAAACTTGGTTTCAACTTTCAGCCACTTTTTTTTGCATTTTCATTATTTACAGCAAAATTCATAACTTTTTTCTCATTAGAACTAATTTTTTGTGGAACAATTGGACTTCATAATATCAGCATTTAAAGGGGTTGACCACTTTCAGACCAATATTGAGCGACAAATGATATTGTTTGTATAATAAAAAAGATACACAATTTTCAAATATACCTTCTGTATCAATTCCTCACCGTTTTCTAGCTCTCTGATTGCTATCAACCCCTTTAATATTCTGTACAATGATTTGTGAATCGTGAAAAAATCTAGAATGGGGTGGAACTGGGAAAAAATCCAAATGTGTAATGTTCTTACATATTATGTTTTTTTTTTTTACTTTCATGGCACAGTAAAAAAAAAAAAAAAGGCTTTGCTACCTATATGCTATGGCTTAGAATCACCACTATATTATATTTATAATAACAGTGACAAATATATGCATTGCGCTTTTCTCACACAAGGGACTCAAAACGCATGGAGCATTGTGGAGTATGGTCAGTTGTTTTTTTACAGGAAGCCAATTTACCTAAAGTATATTTTTGGCCTATGGGAGTACTCCATGCAGATGTTGTCCTTGAACAGATTCAAACCCAGCACCCAACCTGCCCTATATCATATTTATATTTATATCATATTTTAATGTGCTTCAAAAAATGTAAAATCTGTGAAAAAAAAGTTAATTTGGCCATTTTGATTATTTCTATTGGAAAAAATATGGCATCGCTTAATGTGCTTATTTTTTTTTGTTTGTTTAAATACTTTCATATGTATTCTAAGAGGGCTGATTTTAACTTTATATTTTTTATATTTCTAAAAATTTTTTTTTTTTTTTTAGTAACTCTACGATAAAAGCTCAGGTACTGAACAGGCACCATGTTTTAATACCCGCCATTCGCCATGCATGTACAGCAGGTTAAAAAGCAGCTGGTATCGTTTTTCTGATTCTTTTGTTAGACTCTAAAATAACATTTTATTTTAAAACATCCATTCAGCGTATGTTCGTTCACAAGTTAAAGTCAAGTTAAGTCAAGTTAAATGAGCTTAGTCTTATTTGACTATATGTCTAAATGAACTTTTCACCCAAACATAACAAAATAAAATCTGAACAAACTTCCTGTACTGAGTGTTGTGAAATTCTAAAAAAAGGAACAGATTTAAAATGTATCAGCAATTAATAGTATCATGCATTAATAAGACAATTGAACATGAACTTTGTGAATCTTATTATTAAAAGAAAATGCTTCTATATCCATTTATTAGACTGGTTTCCTCCTCCCTCTCTTCATTTTGTCTGGTCCATACCAGGGGAAGCTTGAGACAGATGGAGGGAGAGAGGAAAAGGCACACACACATTGCTGCTGCCAGCAAGTGATTTATTGTCTAACTCTCTACTGTGAAATAGTTACAGTATCTTACAAAACATTAGAAGAGACATCCTCCCGCAGTCTCCTCCTCCTCCTTCTATGTTAGAAGTACTGTAACTCAATCAATACTTACCGACATTTATGTTTCTATAATTGAGATGTTTGTGTCCTGACCTTGGGGCTGCCACCAAACTGCCCTAGGCCCACCCGCAAACTATATGGGCAATTAATTTTATGAGCTATTTTATAAACTACACCTCTTTTTGGGCTGAGACATGCCAGGATTATTTTTAAAAATTCTGGACTGTCTCAGCGATTATGCCTAACTGTGTGTGGGGCTGACAGTCCATTGCTTATCTTGATATAACATAATATACACTGATGTACAGTGTGAAGGAAAACCCTTTATGAACTGAGTTGTAGAATTAATAGCAGAATATTGTGTATGTCTTTTCATTTTTAAATGCGCAATAAGTAATTTGAAGATGGCAACTGAAGGAGAAGAGCGTGCAAGAGTCTGAAAATGTGAGGTGAAGGTGACATCTGAGTCAAATACAACCCCGAGACAGTGGGTGATCTTTCTTGAGTCTCTTTCTTGAGTCTTGTGGCAGGAGCAATACAGTGACCATACATAACAGCCTTATGTGCTTACCAAAGAACAGAGCAAGAGACCACGGAGTGCTCATTGTCCCTAAAGTAGTCAATTAGGTGCATATACAGAGCAGTACGGTTAGGGAGAGAATGGAGAAGAGTCTCATTAAGGCACCAGGGGCAACGTCTAGTGGTAATAGGCATATGGGATAACGTAACAGAAACGGGGACGTGATCAGACCCAGAGATAGGGCCAATATCAGCATCAATTAATAAGTGAATGGCAAGAGCGTTCCCAAAAAAGTAGTCTATTTTAGAGTGAGAGTCAGTGGGATATTTGATGCACCAGAGGTCGAAGAGGGCATGGGTCCTGATAAGACGAAGGAACTCCCTGGCAAGACGGGGTTGGGTGGCGCTCAACATGAAGCTATGCAAAGACACTCTGTCCATAGTTTTGTAGAAAAGCATATTGAAGTCTCGACCCAAAAGCCAGGCTGCACCAGAGTGGGCCCGCAGGTGACCAATCACCTTCCAAAGGAATGGGACCTGGGAGGTGTTCGGGACATAAACGTTACAGAGAAGGATGGGTTGGCCATAGGGAAGGTCTTTCAAAATAACATAGTTGACCCTGAGGGCTACCAGGCTACTTAATCCTTATCTCTCTTAAATTCTGCCTTAAGTGGAGAGTCAAGAGGCCCCATACAATTTAGATGCTCGGCAAATCAGTAAGTTTGGCTGATGCAAATGAAAGGTGTATGAGTTGCTTTAATCTACCGAGGAATGGGTACAGTACATTGAAGACATTTGATTATGTAAAAAGACTTTTTACAACTTTGGATTTTGCTGAAAAAACACATCTATTTTGTTTGCATTTGTGCCTTTTGCTAGAAAAGCACCCTGTTTAATTTGTTGAGAAATAAAACCCCTTCTTCTGTAATATAACCTCTTTGACCCTGACCATGCAACAATGAGTATACACAAAAGGTATTAAATGGTAACTATTACTGGAGGGAAGTGAATCTCTGGGCATACATATAAGCGATAATTAGAGATATTTTATATATATATTAATTAAGCATTTAAAAAGCATGTATTGAATTAAATATAATCTAGTTATGAGTTTAAAAAAAATTCATCTAGTATTCTAATGAATTGGAAAATAATCTAGTATTCCATATAAACTTTCTCATCATGCACTGTATTTCTCAAAGGATTTAATAATATTTGACTTTTTGAGTCACTTCAAAACTTTGCAGTCTTCCAGGTCTTCCCTCTCATGTCCTCTGGCACCAGCGGTATTATATACAGCTAGAAAGCTGATTTCAGTGCACTGTCAGCTTTGCTGGTATGCGCCCGGGTGTCCGTTAGTTTTGGCACCGATATCCCTTCACTGTAAGAAGGGTGGGTCTTACAGCCTAGTGTCATTGTTTAACTGTGAGGAATGCCCCCCCAACACTACTCTTCGATAGCCTTGTGCTGTCAGGTGGGGGGCGTTCCTTACCACCCAGCGATGACACTGAGAAGTAAGGCCACCCTTCTGATGGTGAAGGGATATCGGTGCCATTAGTTTCTTTAGATATCTCTGGCACCTGGGCGCGTACCGTCAAAGCTGACTTCACCACACTGTCAGCTTTCTAGTAATATATAATACCACCGCCAGAGGACGTGTAACCTCAGTTGTGCTGTTAAAATTAGCAGCTGTGGTTGCAAGAGGGAGGAAGAGCCTAAGATAGTCAACTGTGTGTGCATGCAGACCTCTCCATTATAATTTATGGCAGATATGGTAATAGATGAGCTATCTACAGGTGCATCTCAATAAATTAGAATATCTTTGAAACATTAAATAATTTCAGTAATTCAATTCATAATCAGCGTCTTCCATGATTGTGTGTCCTACTGAACCAGACTGAGGGACCATTTAGAGGCTTAGGAAACCTTGGCAGGTGATACACTGAATTTACAATACTAAACTTTTTCACAATATTCAAATTTTCTTAGATTTGGGTTTTCATTACCTGTAATCCATAATCAACATTTACAGAAATAAAACACTTGAAATAGAACACTCTGTATGTAAAGAATCTAGAAAATCTAGGAGGTCACTTTTTTCATTTAATTACTGAAAGAAAGAAATGTTTCAAAGATATTCTAATTTAGTGAGATGCACCTGTATGTGCAAGGTCTCGGCTGTTTCTTCTCCCCCATTTTGGGTACAGCGATTAACATTGCAGTGAGGTCAGAAGATCCCATCCCTGACCATAAATGTAATTAATTGGAATTACCCTTTTTTTCAAATTAGAAAAGTACAAGACTATATATCCGATATCTATGATTTTGGTAAATCAATATATAGCAAAAAATATGTGAGTAAGAGATTAATAAGTAAAGATTGAACTGAAACAAAATATTGCGCAATAAATAAATATTTATTATAATAGTGATTTGTTTTACATAATGTCAGTTTACCACACAGCATGACATGACATCATATAATTTGAACATTGTACTTTTTAGCTGGCAAAAAATACTGACAGTTTCCTTTAAAATAAATGGTATACAGTATAAATATATTATAAATTAATAAATATAAATATTATAATTATATATATATATATATATATATATATATATATATATATATATAAATATTATAATTTAAATTATTAAATATAAATAAATAAATAAATAACAATATAAATATTTGTCAAGTAGATTCTTGTCATATAACAGCATGAAACATAATATGAAAATTTACCTTGTAAACAAATAGCATTCTTTTTAAAATCGTACAAAAAAACATGAAAAATATGCTGTAAATAAATATAAAAGTAGTAAACCTGCAATTCACGTTAGTACTTCAATCGTACTGTAGTTTAAGATAACTGTATTTGCTTTACAGATGTTATATAAAAATATTTACCTTTCAATATGAAATAAAGGATCAAAAACTAGGTTTTACTAGTTAATTTCAATACCTAAATCCTCATTGTTAAATGAACAGGGGAATAACCATTTGTTATTTTATATCCAACCTGAATAATTTTCATGGGTCTTATTATAAGATTTTCAGGCATTGATGGCCCTACAACCCCAGCTCATTCATATATTATATAGTTAGCCATTCATTTGAAAGGCCTACATGTAATACTAGATTTGCCTTGCAGGGTTTCTAAAGTTGGTCAAGTGGTGATTGCCTATCAGGCTGACCGTAACTCATAAAGGAGTTGTTTTCATGAGCTAAATCTTTTTAGACATGTTTGCAAACTGTAAATTAAATACTGATATAATAACACAATAAATGTTTCACTATGAAACAATCGTTTTAAAAGATTTCTAAAAAAAAATCAAATAAAACTCTGAATGCAATGTTTAGCAGGCTAAAGGGTAAAGTGATAAATATAGAATAAAAGAGGTATTATTTTATCAAACAGTATCATATGTAAACTAAAATATTACTATATATGTAAATTCACTGTTGATATTCCTCTCTATCTTGATCCTCTGAAACATCTTCTTTTATTGAGGTCTGAGAAAAAGCAAGATATTTTTCTTGCCGCAGAGTTGGGATCCCAGAGCATAAACTTGCATTCTTCCTAGATTGATAAATAGATAAAAAAATAATTAATTCAAAATGAAATATAAAAATAACCTTTTAGTCATTCTTTAACTAAATTTTAAGGATTCCTAATAAACTTTATTTTCCAGGTTACAGGTTGAAAAACAAGTATGAAGAGATGAACTAAGACATTGTCTTACTATTCTAAAAAAAAAAAAATCATGTTCTGATTTTCAGGTAAATACAATACAATAAAAGGGGAAACATTGCAAACATGTCCTTATTACAGTTATGTTCTACGAAGACAGGTCACAAAAAACTTCCTTATTACAGTTATGTTTTATGAAGCCAGGCAGCAAAAAAATGCCTTTCCTATCTATTACCTATCTATCTATCTATCTATCTATCTATCTAGCTATCTGTCTATCTATCTATGTATCTGTCTGTCTGTTTATCTTTACTTTTTGTACAATATAACTATCTTTTATATGTATCCGTATCTGCTATTTTCCCGCTGCTAAGGTCTAGATAACTTTCTTCTGCTTCACACATATTTAAGTATTAACTAGCACATTTTCAACACCAGCATTCCACATTTGTTGACATTAGCAGAAGTGTGTACTAAGGCAGGCAGCCTTCTTGGTCTTGATCTAATGCTGACTTGCAGTGTTACTGTTTATTCAAGAAATTCCCTAAGATAAATTGCTTAACCACTTGAGGATCGGGGCATGTTTTTCTGTTAAAGACCAGACACAATTGAGTCATCTTGGATTTGACAGCTACAGTATGTACTATATTTTCTTTCAGTTAATGTATCTAAATAATTGTACCCATTTTGCTGCTGTCTTATTATATTAAATCATTTTACAGTATTTTTATTTGGTTTTATGTCTAAGATAAAACCATAATCCATGGTTTATATTTGTTTTTTGATTGCAGGAATTGAATAAACTTACATTAAGATAAAGTACAAATACATTAGTAAACCAACTCTGCCTTTTTCTCTTAGTGGTCTCTCTCTGACTCATGGCTTCCCTCTCTTGTATCTGCAGACTCTACACTGCCATTTATAAATGTAGGTTAATTTTAGACCTTGTGATAGCTGGTCATCAAGTAGTTAAAATGTCTGCTTCTCCTAAACGCTATGTAAATAAAATCACAGAAGAAATCATTACAACTATCTATTAAAACATAAAAACAGACTTATCATGTCAACAATTCCAAAAATGCACATTAACTTTCTCTACTCCATAGGTAAAATATATACCATACATTAATCATATATTATTGTAGCTATAACTAATGCTTATCAGTTTAAATTCTATTCATACTTTTCTGCCTATACACACTGTTCAGACTATATCATAAAACTGATGTACGGAGGTGTACATTAAAATTAAGAATAACATTTCTTAGCTCTCTGTCAGTTTTGAATGTGTTGGTCATTTCAATAGTAACCACGAAAGACTTTCTCTTAGACATGCCCTTGTATTTTCCATTTACAGTTGCCTGCCTTACTCTATGATGTTCTTGTAGAGTGTATAGTATATGTAACTTAGATAATAAAAACATAAGCATTGCCACCAACTCATGTACCAATGCTCTCAGACTGTCACGAACATGGAAACGTTGTCTTGGCTAGTTTTGATACATAAGCTCAACATTGCATATCTTATGTATAACAGAGTTTCCTAACACTTCAGTATTATTATTTATAACAAATGCATCATATGTAAAGATCTTAATGATACAATCATACGTGGACAGTATACTGCTGAATGAAAGTTAGTATTAAATATTAATAGAAAAAATAGTTACATTAACTTGTTCTTATGACAAATGTCTATCTACTGTTGTAATTTTCACCAGCATAAAACATACCTGTTTGCCTGGGTGCTTGGTTTGATCCTTTGATTTGCCTGATTTCATGAGTAGCTTTATCAATGCTTGGAGATTCTTTATCATCATGTCAACTTCAGTAGAATTCTGTTCATGGAAGCCATCTTGTATCTTCTGCAGCTGTTCAATGGCACATTGGCACTGTTTGAAATAAACCAAAAAGTTTGTTGCAATAAAAAAAGTTAATTATATTATGCATGTTGTATATGCTGAAAAATTCCCATATCCTAGAGAGTAGTTGTCACAGCCACATTACTAAGACTAAAGTGTTGCAACTGGTGTTTCACAGACTTTTGTTTCCTCAGCACTGGTGTGACAGATAGCATCAGCATTTCCTCTTTGGCAGCAATTCTGATTTGGTCAATTTGTTAAGACAAATATACATCACAATATTATAATCCCTGAACAGCCTCTATGATGCACACTACTTAGTTCACGTCCCTGGATATACAATAGCTTACAAAGGCAAAATATCTACATCTTAAATAATAAATCATCAAGGTAATCCTTATTTTTTCTAAGTTAAAACGACTTACCACATCATTTTTTTGTGTTAGAATATTAAAGAAGGTCTGAAAACAAAAAAAAGAAAAAAGAAAATCAATATGGTTGAAATATAATGTAGCATTTAGTGCTGTAGAGCCTTACAAAAGTTATACAAACATAAGGCAGTGCAAAAGTATTCTAAAAGTCTGATCTTGGTACTTACCAGGTTTGATGCCTTGTGGCTCACATAGTCCTGGAAGTGAGTATTGAATTCCTTTACTATAATTTTAACATTCCCTCTGACATCATAGACGGAGATACAAAAAAAGCAGCCCAAGAAAAGCAAATGGCTGATCTTCATTTTGGACAATGTAGAGGGTTTTACCTTGGATACAATATTTCTGGCAAGATTTGTGTTTATATATATACACATAAATATGCTGCTAAATCTGTGGGTGGTGGAAAGGATTGATCACACCAAGGCATCATTGCAGGTGGAGCTAGTGGAAAGGCTATTGAAAAAGAAATAGAAAGTAAACTCAAAATTCCACCATTAAGACATTACATATTTTTTTCAGAAAATACAAATATTGTGCTCATCTCTGTAAGTGACCCAGATTTTTCTTTTTTTCCCAAGGTATCCATTTCAGATTAAATTGCATTACTTAAAGCAGTAATGTCTAACCATAACATAACATTTACCATAAAACTATCATAAGGTGTATTGACCCACTTTTTTAATTTACTAGGGAAAGTACAACTTTTGTCAGAATCAGAAATATATTTTCCAATTACCAAACTTTTCTTGATCTAGTGCCTGTATACTATAATACTTTAACAGTCTAAACAGATTATAAAAATTATATATATTATAAAATAATAACATACAATGATGCTTGAAAGTTCGTTAATCCTTCAAAAATGTTTTATGTTTCTGCATAAGTACGGAGGTTCAGTGGTTAGCACTGCTGCCTTGCAGTGCTGGAGTCCTAGGTTCAAATCCAACCAAAGACAACATCTGCTAAGAGTCTGTGTGGATTTCCTCCAAGTTTCTTTCCACACTCCAAATACATACTGATTAGGGAATTTAGATCGGGCATCAACTGATATTACACGTAAGAGACATAAATAATAAAATAAATAATTTTGATCTAAAACTATCAGATTTTCACAAAAGTTCTAAAAAGTAGATAAAAAGAAGTGGCAAAAGTAAGTGAACCTTTTGGGCTAGAAGATAATTTTAAGGTGAATTAGAGGCAGGTGTTTTCAATCAATAGGATGAAAATCAGGTGTACTATTATGGTGGATTTTGGGTATTTAAATATGGTGACTGCTCAGGAGCTGCCATATTTACTATACAGCAGAAATCCATGGAAATGCCCATGATCAGTGCCACCCTGATCGTGGACAGTAACCCTCCTGATGCCGCACTCAAAACTGTCTGAGGCATCATTTTCTCAGCTGAACATGGGCGCGACTACATTGCCATGGATCACCAGCCCCCAGAACGAAATCCAGGGGAGGCATTAGGCAGCCTGTAATAGAAGTATAGGGTTTTTACAATGCATGGCAATGCATTAGCATTGCAGTGTATTGTATTAGTGATCATACCCACTGGTGTTCATACACATTAGGTGTCTCTGTGTCTGAAAATACCCGCTCTGGGTAAACTTATAAATATGTTTTTCACATATGGCGAACATTGTGTCAGGAAAAAAATAAAAAGAACCAATCGATCATTTTTTTGCTGTTTAGCCTCCCATAAAAATTTTGATAAAAAGTGATCAAAACAATAGACATTATAAAAATTGTATAAATTTTGGCTAGACAATGAATGCCATAAAAACAAAGCCTATGAGAAAGTTGTGCAAACAGAGTTTTTCTCTAATTCCACCCCATGCTGTATTTTTTCTAGCTACCCAGCACATTGTACTGAATACTCAGGACCGCAGAGAGAAAGCTAGTGCTCCCCAAAAAGAACATTGCTGCCCCTCTGCAGTTTGCTAAAGATCACCGGGTCAAGCCAGTAGGCTATTGGAGCAATGTTTTGATGATGGAAGAGAGCAAAATAGGACATTTAGGTTTTAATGAAAGGCATTACATTTGGAGAAAGGAAACCCTGCATCCTAACATGAAATCCTCATACCATCTGTGAAGCATGGTGGTGACAGTATCAGGGTTTGAGTGTATTTTGCTGTATTGGGGACACAACAGCTTGTCATTGATGGAACAATGAATTCTGAATTATACTAGCAAATTCTAGAGGAAAATGTCATAACATCTGTCCGTGAGCTGAATCTCAAGAGAATGTGGATCATGTAGCAAGACAGCGACCCCAAGCGCACAAGTAATTCTACCAAATAATGGTTAAAGGGGTTGTCCAGCTAAAAATGGACAACCCTTTTAACTTTTAAATCAGCTGGGGGCATTGAAAAAAATAAAAAAATGAATACTCACCTGTCCCACTGTCCCCCAATCACGGGTCCTCTTCCTTAGGCCTGCTGAGGCCACTGATTGGCCTCAGCGGTGACCGTTGAGGCCAATCAGCAGCTTCATCGGAACTCCGGAAGAGACCCTGGAGAAGCTGTCACCGGGACACCCCAGGAGGACACTGAATCGGAGACAGGTGAGTATGCATTTTTTTTTATTTTTTTCAATGCCCCCGGCTGATTTAAAAGTTAAAAGGGTTGTTCATTTTTGCCTGGACAACCCCTTTAACCCCTGCCCGCTGCAGCCATTTTTCAATTACAATTTTTTTCTCCTTGCCTTCCAAAAACCATAACTTTTTTACTTTTCTATTCAAAGAGCATAATGAAGGCTTAATTTTTGTGGGACAAATTGTACTTCATAACTGTTCCATTTACTATTCTGCACTCTATTCTGCCTTTTATTCTATTCTGCCATCCGAAATCTTGGGGTCCTCTCCGATGTATCTTACAGTTTTCTGTCCTGTGGCCCCCACACAGTATATATAATGTTCCCCGATGCTCTCCACACAGTATAAAATGCTCCATAGTGGCCCCACACAATACCATCCTCTAGAGCAGCCCCCACAGTATGATGCTCCACAGTGGCCCCACACAGTATAAGGCTACATAGTGGTCCCATACAGTATAATGTTTCACAGTGGTCCCACACAGTGTCTCCACACCTTATAATACTCCAAAGTAGCCCCCCACAGTATAAAATGCTCCATAGTGGCCCCACACAGTACAATCCTCTAGCGCAGCCCCCACAGTATGATGCTCCACAGTGGCCCCACACAGTATAATGCTACACAGTGGCCCCATACAGTATAATGTTTCACAGTGGCCCCACACAGTGTCTCCACACCTTATAATGCTGCAAAGCAGCTCCCCACAGTATAATGCTCCAGAGTGGCCCCAGACAGTAAAACCCTCCAGCGTGGCCCCACACAGTGTAATGCTCCACAGTGATCCCACACAATGTCTCCACAATATAATACTCCAGAGAAGCCCCTCATAGAATTATGCTCCGAAAAAGCCCCCACAGTATAATTACTGACAGTGTCCTCACACAGTATAATACTCCACAGTGGCCCTACTGGGTATAATGCTCCACAGTGGCCCCACACAGTATAATGCTTCGGTTGCACCGAAATAATTATTTTTATGTCTGATCTAGGTTCATCACATGACCATGGACTGATTTTTATCCACTGGAAGAAAGTAGAATGAATGACAGCAAGCAGAGATCTAGAATACTGTAGGGAAATGATACAGAAAGTATATTGAAAAATTGTATAACTTTTCATTATACAAACAGTAATATTTGTCTCACGATATTGGTCTGAAACTGGACAACCCCTTTAAGCTACTTTCACAGACCAATTTAATGTCCATTCTTCTGATCCATCAGAGGATTGAAACAAAAAATTAAAACTGCCAGAATTTTTGATACAAGAGGAACAGTTTCTGTTTTATCTGTCAATATTGAGTACAATGTTAAAATAAAGAAACATAAGGTCCTTTCGGTTGTTTTTTTTGTTTTGTTTTTTTTAAACTGAGTAAAAATGTAGAGCATTGAATGATATCAACATTCTACATTGTGACCACCAGTAACCTTGCATATTGTCTCTTTATTATTAATATTTACCCTTTTATCCATTATCATACCCTAATTAAAGAGATTGTATTACCTAACCACAGGATAGGCAGGATAGGCAGATAGTATGTTTAGTATGTTTCATGTATTTATAGTTGGATTAGTAAAATAATATTTAACATATTTTAAAATGAATTATCTCTTCCATCAGTCACAAGCAGTGACCACATATACTAACCACATTGTCCCAAAAATTCTGGTTAAAGAATATGGAAATAAGACCTCATTGGTGGAAAAGAGAAATTACCTCAAGTGCCACACTTTTGGAAAGTATCTCCCTATAGATTAATGCATGTCTTTCAAAGAAACCTAAAGGCATAATCTTGAAATAATAGTCACGATCCAAAAGGAAGAGGTTCCCATCTGCTGAACCTTCATTATTATTATTATTATTATTATTATTATTATTATTATTCATTATTAATATGTATTGAGAGGGATCAAGAACTAAACACTGACAGTTACCCGGGAAGCATCGGAAAGCAAGCAGTTCATGATTAGTGATGTTTGTCTTTTAACCATTCTGACCTTTTTCTAAGTAATTTTTTATCAGCTGACAAAGGAGTTATCCCCAGAGAATAAAAGATCCCTGGTGGAAGTGGCAACATTAAAAAAAAGAAAAAAAAAAAAAGAATTGTCCCCTCCATTACAGAGCAGCATCTTTTGTTCCCCTCACTGGCCATTGGGGCAGCACTGCAGAATGATGTCATTGACTACAACCTCAGGCAATCCCTAGATCACTCTTTAAAGTTGTCCTTTAATCAACCCTCAACCCTGGGTATTCCACATAAAAAATGGTACAGTATAAATATTAACCATATATGGATACTATTAGTCTTTTTGCTAACTTGTTAGCAAATAAAGATCATATTTTCCAGATCTGTGGGCCTTAACTTCTGCAATAACCACAAGTGAGATGAACAATACACAAGTAAACAGACACGAATATATGATAGAGGAACAAACAGACATAGCAGAGTGGTTGGTTTTTGTTGTCTCCTATGATAAGATATCATGATGCAGCAGTTTAACCAATTGTACAGTGGGGAAAAAAAGTATTTAGTCAGCCACCCATTGTGCAAGTTCTCCCACTTAAAAATATGAGAGAGGCCTGTAATTGACATCATAGGTAGACCTCAACTATGAGAGACAAAATGAGAAAACATATCTAGAAAATCACATTGTCTGATTTTTTAAGAATTTATTTGCAAATTTATTTGAAAATTATGGTGGAAAATAAGTATTTGGTCACCTACAAACAAGCAAGATTTCTGGCTCTCACAGACCTGTAATATCTTCTTTAAGAGGCTACTCTGTCCTCCACTCATTACCTGTAGTAATGTCACCTGTTTGCAATTGTTATCAGTATAAAAGACACCTGTCCACAACCTCAAACAGTCACACTCCAAACTCCACTATGGTGAAGACCAAAGAGCTGTGGAAGGACACCAGAAACAAAACTGTAGCCCTGCACCAGGCTGGGAAGACTGAATCTGCAATAGGCAAGCAGCTTGGTGTGAAGAAATCAGCTGTGGGAGCAATAATTAGAAAATGAAAGACATAAAAGACCACTGATAATCTCCCTCGATCAGGGGCTCCACACAAGATCTCACCCCATGGGGTCAAAATGATCACAAGAACGGTAAGCAAAAAATCCCAGAACTACACGGGGGGACCTAGTGAATGACCTACAGAAAGCTGGGACTAACGTAACAAAGGCTACCGTCAGTAACACGCTACGCCGGCAGGGACTCAGGTCCTGCAGTGCCAGACGTGTCCCTCTGCTTATGCCAGTACATATCCAGGCCCGTCTGAAGTTTGCTAGAGAGCATTTGGATGTTCCAGAAGAGTATTGGGAAAATGTCATATGGTCAGATGAAACCAAAGTAGAACTGTTTGGTAGAAACACAACTCGTCATGTTTGGAGGAGAGTGAATGCTGAGTTGCATCCAAAGAACACCATAACTACTATGAAGCATGGGGGTGGCAACATCATGCTTTGGGGCTGTTTCTCTGCAAAGGGACCAGGACGACTGATCCCTGTACATGAAAGAATGAAAGGGGCCATGTATCGTGAGATTTTGAGAGCAAACCTCCTTCCATCAGCAAGGGCATTAAAGATGAAATGGCTGGGTCTTTCAGCATGACAATGATCCCAAGCACATCGCCAGGGCAACGAAGGAGTGGCTTCGAAAGAAGCATTTCAAGGTCCTGGAGTGGCCTAGCCAGTCTCCAGATCTCAACCCCATAGAAAAACTTTGGAGGGAGTTGAAAGTCCGTGTTGCTCAGCGACAGCCCCAAAACATCACTGCTCTAGAGGAGATCTGCATGGAGGAATGGGCCAACCTACCAGCAACAGTGTGTGCTAACCTTGTGAACACTTACAGAAAATGTTTGACCTCTGTCATTGCCAACAAAGGATATATAACAAAGTATTGAGATGAACTTTTGTTTGTTGGTGACCAAATACTTATTTTCCACCATAAGCTGCAAATAAATTCTTTAAAAATCAGACAATGTGATTTTCTAGATATGTTTTCTCATTTTGTCTCTCATAGTTGAGGTCTACCTGTGATGCCAATTACAGGCCTCGCTTATCTTTTTAAGTGGGAGAACTTGCACAATTGGTGGCTGACTAAATACTTTTTTTTCTCCACTGTAGATGTTCGGGTTAACTCTGCTACATCTGTATATTGTGCAGAACTCACTGGTTGTAGAGGACAGGGCCAAAGGGTCAAGTGCTTTATTGCTTTTATTTCTTTTTTGTAAAAGTGATTATTTATAGTATCATATTTGCATCATACATATTATATCCAGCATGTAAAACCATTTTCTCCGGCTTGGTCTTTTCTCTTGAAGACAAACAGAAGCAGGCATTTAAGCACATCTCACCCCATTACATGGGGATTGTGAATGGCATAGGAATATGCCAGTCTTGACAAATCAGCACACACAAGGACTTAGTTACAGCGTTGACACCACTGACTCCCAGAGAAAATAAAAATTGTTACACTAAAAATATCCCATAGATGTACCATTTACCTTCCCTAGTGATTCAAAGACCACCAAGGACTAAGATAAAAATTAGTGGAAATGGCCATTAATTAATTGGCCATATCACAGCCAATTTTTATTTTATATATAGCTAGTCTTAGTGCTAAATATTTTAACATATAGCCTAGAAAAGAGACCTCTGAAAGACTAGTTTGAGTTGTTGGCTCACAATAACATTTTTTTTATCCACAATTCTTTGATTCCTATGTGAATCTCAGCATCCTACTTTTTTCCTCAATATCCAGCTTGTTATATAACTGCTGTACACCCATCCTATATGACCTACTACCTGAAACAATACCTATTTTACTGCATTTTACGGTATACATGGAGGGTATATGCTGGCAGAATCTCCTGACATATGCCTAGATACTGTAGATACTAAAAGACAAATAACACCCAAAAATGCCTCATACAATATGCATTACAATTGTATATTGTAAATGCAACACAAATTGAACGTAAGCACCAAGTGAGCAATGCTGAAAAACCATATAACTTGATGTCATAACTAGACTAAATATAGTCGAAAGAAAGAGTATTTAGATAAACAATCATAAGAGTCTCGTAGGCAGATGGCAATGGAAAAGTCCCTCAAGAACTTTCCAAGTATGATTAATCATAACCAATACCATCTTTAATTTGCTCCAGATATCAACACAACCTTTTCTTTGATGTTACTGTATACATTGTATACTTTGCAGACTCTGCTGGTCTCCTATGGACGAACGGGAGACTATTAATATGGCAACAAACAAAGCAAAACACTGTGTGAAATATACCCCCAAATCAGTGTCAAATTCCTATGTGTGAACACACCCTAAGAGGGCACCTCAAAGCTCATCCCCATTCTTTGAACGCAATTGTATCTGTGTCTTTAAGAATATAAGAATATAACTGTCACACCAGTACTACTAGTTTCATTGGTATATGACTGAGTTCCTGTACTGGCATTCAGTGCCTTCTTTGTGGTACAGGCAACACTAAGATGTCATCAAGTCATGCTGTTCTGTTGTTCCGCAGGAGCAATCCACAAGTTGCTGGATGTCAGCGCAGGCGCATCAGGAGGTCAGTACTGTATAGTGAGGTGGTAGGAGCTACTTCTTTAAATTCAAGGCACAATGTGAGGCATAGATTTATTAAAGGGGCAAAGTGAGGGGCATTGTTTTTGGCAATGGGGCACATTGGGAGAATGATCTTAATCAGGAACACAGCGTGAGATATATATTTATTCAGGGAGACAGTTTGGGCATTGCGTTTTAAAATCGGAGGTACATTAGGACCACATTGGTACTTTGTACTGAACATACAGGTATGTTGCAGCATCTTGGCCACTCCCACCTTCCAATTCTATATCAAAATGCAAAAATATGTACAGGTAGGCTCCTTACATTACTCCGAACTATCTTTTAAAGGGGTTATCTACATTAACAAACTTGATAGGCTATCCTTAAGATAGGCCATCAATGTTAGATAAGCAGGATTTGACTGTTGGAAGCCCCACAGATAAGCTGTTTTTGACAGGCTCCCTGTGTAGTTTAGTTGCAGTGCACACTCACCATCTTTTTTACAGCGGTAGTTATGATACACTTGAGTAGGACACTGCTGCAGTACTCATAACCGCCACTATGAAAGAGCAGGCAAGTGAGCACTGCTGCATCCAGCATGTAAGCAACACAGGGAGCCACAGTCCCATAAAACAACTTATCTGTTCCAACAATCGGACCCCCAACCAATTTAAAACTGCTGATCTATATTAAAGATGGGCCATTCTTTACCACTTAATCATGAGTGATGAGGATCATCTTTCTGTAGATCTTTAGAAATACTGTATGGTTATTTAAGAATTGGTATTTAGAAGAAGTGGCCGCATGCATAGGTTTTCCCTTTGAGAAGGAAAGCACTTAGAACCACTTCTATGGCACAATCATAATCCCTGTAGACAGGTATACGTTTCACACTCCATTAAAACAATATCACCATAATAGGATTGGAGATTTTCTATCAACAATCCAGAAAAACAAAGCTTTAAATTCATAGTTTTCCAAAAATCTGTAATCAAGATAACGTAAGAATTGCATAAACTGATGAAGACTATAATATGAAAGGGCACATTTTATTTATGTTCTATAACCCAATAATCGCATTATATTAGGCAGCTTTTGAAAATGCAGTTCATTTCCCTAAAAATAAGTTAACGTGGGTAAAAAAATAAACCTTACTTTTCTTTCTTATAATATTGAAGTGAATCAAACAATTCCAGAGAAGCCACTACTAAACGTATGGAGTTCTGATCTACTGACTAGTGTAAACAATGAAGTTGTGTAGAAGACAACTACAACAGAGGGGATGTCAAGAATCAAATAAAAATACACCAGCTTAGTCCCAAGTAAAAGAGGCTGTGCTGATCTTCTCTTCCTTAATTCCGGACAATCCTTTTTAACCAGATCATTGTTACAGAGTTAAGGAAGTGTAGCTAAAAATGATGTCACATGAAAACCTCCACTCAGATGATTTACATTTGGAAGCATAGTCATATACAGTCATAAACAGATCCTCATTTTGTCACTTGGCATAAAAATCCAGTTTCATAATTTCTTATTTTCGCAAGTTTCTGTCATGATGTACATATGCATGGTTACAAAGTACCGTTGAAATAAGAGTAGGGAGTAGGAAAGATATTTCAGCAATTCAGTGATTTCAAAAAAGTCTCTTATTTCTGCTTCTGCATGAAAAGTTTGTTTATTTGGTTATGCTGAATGAAAAAGACAGTGGGGCAGACAAACTAATAAATATGCCAACTAATACAGGCAAAATTTGTGCCAAAAATCTGGTGCACATGCTTTACGCCACATTTTCTATGTGTTTTAGGTACTTTCTAACAGTTTGTACCTCGTGTATGGCATGTAGGTGGGGCTTGCTGAAAAGGGGGTGTGGATTTATATGCTAAAGTGGGAGAGAGAAATTCTGTCAGAAACTAAGCCAAGAAGTAATTTAAAATTTGGCTCGAAAGTATAAAAGTATACCAAATTTTCAAACAGCATTAGACACTGGAAAATCTGGTGTAGTTAAGACTGTCAGGTCTAACTCTGTACTGTCTAAAAGTTGGACAGTTTTAGTTTATCTGCCTCAGTATATTTACTAGTGTTTGAGAACAGAATTTGAATTTAGTTCCTTTTTCTCTGGGGTGCACTGCAGTGTCGAAGATAGAAATGTGAAAAGCAATAAAGGGAACCAGCCCACCCACTCATGTATTCTTGGCTTCCTATCATCTGATGCATGGATATTCCCCTGTTTAAAAACACAGACAAAACATTAGTGGGCAGACCAGGCAAACATTACGTAGTTTTAAGGGCAGACCCAGTGCTCATATATGATGCAACCATTCACTAACCCAACATAGATCCTATGTCCATTTTCTTTTTGTGATATCTGCAGGTCTTATCAACTGTCATGTATGAGGGAGGGGATTCAATGTTCAAACATTGTTGCCACCAATGGAATGTGTTTTTCTAATGGGGGTATAACAGCTGTTTTTACTTATCATATCTTTGCTGTATAGTAGAGGTGGTGGGTTCATTACACAGCTACCAAGATTAAGGACAGTATAGACATTGGAAATGCATAGGTCCTGTCATTTTTTAGATGTTGAAGGTTTCTAAAGTAGGATCATTTTATCTGTGCAAGATCTCATTGCTTTTGTAGAAACCCAAGTAGAAAACGTATGCCCCCCATTCTTTAGCCCACCACATATTAGCAATTAGGGGTATTAATCTCAGGAGGCAATCAGGAGTATTATTAACCTTAGTGGTATTAAGAGGTATTATTAATCTCAGGGGCATCAGGAGTATTATTAATCTAAGGGGCATTTAGAGGTTTTATTAATCTCTGGGGAAATCAGGATCAGGGGCATTATGAATTTCAGGGGTAAATCAGAGGCATTTTTTTCTTAGAGGACAATCAGAGGTATTATTAGTTATGGGGTAACCATGAACATTATTAATTCAAGGGGGCACTGACATGAAATTATTAACTGAAAGGGGCACTATTATTATTAATTCAAGGAGGCATTTAGGAGTAATTTTTACTATGTGACAGCGCAAACAACACTGCTACATTGTGGTGCACAATTACCTTATGGGGTACAATATGGCCATACCTGCTTGGCATCATTATTTTCAGGGACACTATTTATTTGTCACTTATTGTCAGGGGTGCAGTCTGGATGGTACTCTTGTTGGTGGGTAATCAGTTATTTCAATATCATAGTTAAGGTACAGTATGTGGAGGTAAAGTGATACTCTGTAGGTACAGTAATAGAGGCAAATGGACAGAAATACACACATAACTGGGGTAGCAGCAGGGTAGGGAGTTTATGTAGGTTTGGAAAACATGGGTATGGTGCTTTAAGAGTGAGTAGCCTAGGTCAGATGGAAAAGAAAATGTGATCGATTGCAGTCAGAGATATAATCTGTGAGTCACTTAATTTTTACTATAGTGCACTCACTTAAGGGTTTTGTTGAGCGCCAGTGTAGAAACACTACTATGTAGTGGAAGATAGTTGTAGTATTAGTATAACTGGGCATGTCCTCTCTTAAACAGTTGCACTTCACAAAAAAAGTTAGTCATCTTATGACAGACATATTTTTACATGTGCAGCCAAAGGTAAAGGTAAAGAAAGACACATCTGTTAGTGGTCAGTAGATTATGCTCCTACTCGACAACTGGACCATAAATATATAGAGCAAGGGTGCTACTATGCATCTTTACAGTATATAAGGCAAAAACAAAAGTTCCCTGCTATTTCAAATGTTGAAATATAGGTAATTCTCATCATTCTGCTATAAACGCACATTAAAAATGATGTTATTTTTTTTTAACTATGACATCAACTATGTTAATGATTTCTGAACCATTTACACATGTGATAAAATTGTTGGCACCCCTCGTTTAATGAAAGAAAAACCCACAATGGTCACAGAAATAACTTGAATCTGACAAAAGTAATAATATATAAAAATTCTATGAAAATGAACAGATTTAAAAAAAAAAAAAAAAAAACTCATGAAACAGGCCTGGACAGAAATGATGGTTCCCTTAACTTAATATTTTGTTGCACAACCTTTTGAGGCAATCACTGCAATCAAATGATTCCTGTAACTGTCAATGAGACTTCTGCACCTCTCAGCAGGTATTTTGGGCCACTCCTCATGAGCAAACTGCTCCAGTTGTCTCAGGTTTGAAGGGTGCCTTTTCCAGACGGCATGTTTCAGCTCCTTCCAAAGATGCTCAATAGGATTTAGGTCAGGGCTCATATAAGACCACTTCAGAATAGTCCAATGTTTTCCTCTTAGCCATTCTTGAGTGTTTTTAGCTGTGTGTTTTGGGTCTTTATCCTGTTGCAATACCCATGACCTGCGACTGAGACCAAGCTTTCTGACACTGGGCAGCACATTTCTCTCTAGAATCCCTTGATAGTCTTGAGATTTCATTGTACCCTGCACAGATTCAAGACACCCTGTGCCAGATGCAGGAAAGAAGGCCCAGAACATAACAGAGCCTCCTCCATGTTTCACAATAGGGACAGTGTTCTTTTCAAGATATGCTTCATTTTCCGTCTGTGAACATAGCTGATGTGCCTTGCCAAAAATTTCGATTTTTGTCTCATCTGTCCATAGGACATTCTCCCAGAAGCTTTGTGGCTCGTCAACATGTAGTTTGGCAAATTACTTTTGTCAGATTCAAGTTATTTCTGTGACCATTGTGGGTTTTTCTTTCATTAAACGAGGGATACCAACAATTTTGTCCATGTGTGTACATACTTAGCATTGTAAATTTAAATTGTGGGTTAATAAGTCGTCTGGAATCAACTAAAAATGAGGCAATGGTGCGATATGCCATAAACAATAAAAGACGCATTACTTCCATATTAGATCCACTGATCTGGTGTTCCTGGAGAAGCAGGGGATCTCATAGGTAAGAAATAGCTCTTTTGTTATTTTATGAAATTTTTTGCAATAGTCCACGTTGCGAAATGCAGCTAAAAAATGAATTCATTGTGTTTATCATTTCTTCTCTTATTAAATCTATAGGGAAAACACCATCGTTTCCACAGGTAAAATTAAAATGCTGTGTTTTTTAAAAATACAGCTTTTCTGCAGTGTTTTTTTCCCAACAAATCTCATTCACTTTGCTGATACTGTAAAACATATACGTTTTTCTTTTTCTGCTATGTTTCTGCAGCAGACAAAAACACTGCATTTACGCAATGGGCAAAAAAGCAGCATTTTACAATACCTGCAAAGTGGATGAGATTCTGGCTAATCCCATCTACACATTGCAGAAAAAAATCCACATGTCAATTATACCTACGGAAATGCTGGCATTTTTCTCATAGATATAATAGAGGAAGAAAAACACGTTTTTCTTGCAGCGATGCGCTGTGAGGGGCCTTAGCCTACTGGGTGCCCCACATGGCGTAAACACCGCGGTTTATAAAAAATTGTAGAGAATCCCATATACACATTGCGGAAAAATATGCACAGTGGACATGCTGCAATTTCCAAAACCGTCACAGTTTTGGAAATCACATCATGTCAATTATACTTTTGGAAACTCCAGCGGTTTCCCTATAGGTATAATGGAAGCAGAAAATCCACACAGGAAACCTCTGTGGACGTTCTGTGAAAAGTGCTGCGGGAAATACCGCAATGCGTTGGCACCGCGGGTTTTTCCTGCAGTGCTTTTTTACTGCATCTCACTACGTGGGGCCTTAGCCTAAAGCAGTTTTCCCAGAATCAGATGTTATCACTGATGCACAGAATAGGTTATAATTGTCTGATTGCTGGGGTCCCACCATTAGTCACGAAAATGGGGTTCTGGGTCCACAATTTGAGAGAAAGGGGTAGGATGTGTGCTGTCACTTACTTTAAACTTTATAGGACTGAAGATGAAGATAGTTGAGCTCTATACAGGGGTATCTGTGGATAGGTGACAGTTATGATTCTGGAAAAACAATCCATTCGGGGTCGTTCATACTACTGTTGGTGACCCTCAGTAGTGTCCGTTGCTATTGTCCGTTACAAGAATTCAGCAACGGACATTAGTAGAACTGTCACAAATCCGTTAAAATTTCCATTCATTTCAATGGTATTTTATCTTGTGTCCATTATACACCAAATCCGTCGTGGACAACAAATCCGACAGGCAGGACTTTTGTGTCCATTAAAAAAAAACGTTTCATGATGGATGTCAAGCATCCGTTATTTTTTAACATTAAAGTCTATGGGTAAAGGACAGTAACGGATGGGTGTCCGTTATGCTGTCCATTGTTACTGTCTGTGTTTTTTTCTGCACATACCCACAAAGCAAAAAAAAAGCAAAAAAACAGACAGTATAAAAAAAGACACTGATGCTAATGTGTCCCTTTTTTTGTAACTGATCCTTTTAAGATAAAAAAACAGACACATTAACATCAGTTAGTGTCCATTAATGTCTGTTATGATATAGTGGGGAAAAAAAGTATTTAGTCAGCCACCAATTGTGCAAGTTCTCCCAATTAAAAAGATGAGAGAGGCCTGTAATTGTCATCATAGGTAGACCTCAACTATGAGAGACAAAATGAGAAAACAAATCCCGAAAATCACATTGTCTAATTTTTTAAGAATTAATTTGATGGAAAATAAGTATTTGGTCAATAACAAAAGTTCATCTCAATACTTTGTTATATATCCTTTGTTGGCAATGACAGAGGTCTACATATGATGTCAATTACAGGCCTCTCTCATATTTTTAAGTGGGAGAACTTGCACAATTGGTGGCTGACTAAATACTTTTTTTCCCCCACTGTAGGTGTCCGTTTTTTATTTAGTTTTTTTTTTTAACAGACAGTATCATAACGGACATCCAACGGTAGTATGAACCCACCCTTAGAATAACATTATTAAAATTTCCAAAATTGCCTTACGTTGCAAAGTGACAGGTAAAAATGTAAAAAACAAGCAATAAGTGTAATGCAGAGAGGAATTTCAGTAAAGAATATGGGTCAAGAAGACACATATATAGTGAAATGACTCATTTGGAAAGTGGCATGCACTTATTGAACTATGCTCTGATTTTAGACAATTACATAATCAACATTTGAAGCGTTTTTGTTTCCACTGAATTTTGTCGAGAAACGTTGCCACTCTTGTCCATCGGCTGTGTCTAGTGTTGCACAGCCAGTTAATAGAAGAGCCTATTTATGAAAAAAAAAAAAATCATATCCCATTTTCTAATAATGGACAATCCCTTGAAGAATAACAAAATTATTAGTTATTTCTGCAGCTGCTGCACATGAGAACCCCCCATTTGTTATATAGCACAATATACTGCTTTAATCAGCTGCATTCATTAAAACCAGTTACCAGTTATCTGACAATCTTCCCCATGCAGAGATTATTAAGGAAAAACTTTTTGAAAACACCGCAATTAGTAATGAAAAGTTTCTTAAATCTGTGCTGGATTTTGTGCTGTAGAAAAATTTATTTTATTTTGGTGAAGAGTTTTACTTCCACTTTTTTCGGTCTGCAGAAAAATAAATATGATATGGAATGTGCCAATACAGAAACTATTTTTAGGCTAAGGCCCCACGTAGCGGGCCACAGCAAAAAAGCGCTGTGGGAAAAACCACGGCAGCAACACATTACAGTTTTTCCCACAGCGCTATTCACAGAAAGTCTTTCTGCTTCCGTAGGTATAATTGACATGCTGCGACTTCTAAAACCGCAACGCATATTTTTCAGCAATGTGTGGATGGAATTCACTTTGCAGGGACTGTAAAACCGTTTATGCCACATGGGGCCCTAGCCTTCCCCGTGGAAAAAACTGTGGCGTCTTACAGTTACTGCAGCGAATCCCATCTACAACTTGCAGTTTTGGAAATCACAGCATGTCAATTATACCTACAGAAACGCTGGCGGTTTCTCTATAGGTATAATGGAAGCAGAAAGTCTGCAGAGGAACCCTCTGCGGACTTTCTGCGGCCCGCTACATGGGGTCTTAGCCTTAAAGTGTTTTTATAGTTAAATTAATTTTTTTTCAGATTTTTTTGTAGAAATATATGAAAATGTATACATTTTTACAAGAAAACAGCACAACAGATATGGTTGGTTATAGTAAATAAGCAAATTCCCCATTAAACTATTCTGGAGGACCTAAACACAGAAGCACAAAAAGCTCTGTGTTGTGGAAGCTCTCTGCTATTTTTCCTAAATATTTAAGAATAAATTGACTGGGTGTTAGCCGTTGGGGAGGAGGCTGCCCCTACACAATCTGACACTGTCCAATTATGTGTTTCCTAAGCTGGTTGCACATGACCATGTGCTACCCGGCTGCCGTGAATGAATGTCATCCATGTGCTGCCCGTGCGCTGGCCGTGCTTCTGCGGCTCCTTTCATTCAATGAATAGGAACCAAGGAAGCACGGCCGCAAAATCGGACAGGAATAGGACCTGTTCCATATTTAGTGGCCCGGACTGTCGGCCTGCACATGTGACCATCGTGTGTATGGGCCCATAGAAATTAATGGGTCAGTGTGTTATCTGGGAAAAACCCGGATAGCACACTGACCATTCATACGATCGTGTGCAAGTGGGCTTACAATTATATTTTGGGTGGCTTTTTGTCATGATTTTGTTGGAGGTCTCATTTTCTTATGGAAAATGCCTATAAAAAAATATACCAAAAGTGAGGAAAACACCACCAAAACTTGTATTGCTTGTGTGTTTAATATTTCTCTCTGCTATTGCTCTCTATTGCTAGCAAATTGCTGCAGTCAGGTATGTAACTAAAGGATCATGGGCCCTTGTGGAAAAGGTCATCTTGGGATTTCCTGTACAACTTCTCCTCACAACCCATCAGCTACATCCCATCCATACATTTTAGCAGCATGTACAAGAGCTGCTACTTTTGGCACTAAAAGGTTAATTTTCTCCTTTCAGACATTGAAAGGCTGTGCATCATAAATCCTCTTCAGGTGTCTCACTCCAGTACACTAGATGTCAGGGGAAAATTTACAATGTACAAACTGCAAGCCATCAAAGGAAATCAGAAAGGAGATAAAGTTAAAGCAGCTTAAGGCTAAGGTCCCACGCAGTGAATCGCTGCATAAAAAGGCTGCGGAAAAGACCGGGGCAGAAACACATCGCATTTTTTTCAGAAGAGTTTTTCACAGAAAGACTTTGTGCCTCTATTGTACCTATACAGAAAACGTCAGCATCTCCATAGTTATAATTGACATGCTGCGATTTACAAAAACGCAAGCGTTTTTGAAATCGCAGCATTTCCGCTGCAAATTTTTTCTGCAATATGTGGATGGGATTAGCCAGAATGTCATCCCCTTTGCAGGTACTATAAAATGCAGCATTTTTTGCTGCAGCGTTTCCGCAACTGCCAAATAGCTCATTTTTGTAATGTGGGGCCCCAGCCTTAGTGTGATAAAGGTGACCTGTAGGCTTTCAACTTCTAGACCTGGTCGCAGCTGCGACTCAGGGGGATGAGTTAATTATGGTGTTTCTATCCGAATTCTGCATCCAGTTTTGCAACAAAATTTTGGCCTATAGTCTGGTGAAATGTAAGCCATCTAAACTTTGACTAGACAGTCTGAAGATTTATAAAGATCATCCAGTATTAGCCACTTTGATAAATCTGGTGCATTTCAGACTGTTTGTCTAAGGCTTCTTCCACATGTCCGTTTTTGGAACAAATTGGAGATTACCATCTGCACCTTTTTTTGGCATATTTTTCGCAGGTATGTCTCTTTAGACTATTATTATTATTTCTCTTACTTAGCGCCAACATATTCTGCAGCACTTTACAAATATTGTCAACCACTGTCCCATATATATATACACATGTGGACAAAATTGTTGGTACCCCTCGTTTAATGAAAGAAAAACCCACAATGGTCACAGAAATAACTTGAATCTGACAAAAGTAATTTGCCAAACTACATGTTGACAAACCACAAAGATAAAAATCGAAATTTCTGGCAAGGCACATCAGCTCTATGTTCACAGACGGAAAAATGAAGCATATCTTCAAAAGAACACTGTCCCTACTGTGAAACATGGAGGAGGCTCTGTTATGTTCTGGGGCTGCTTTGCTGCATCTTGCACACAGTGTCTTGAATCTGTGCAGGGTACAATGAAATCTCAAGACTATCAAGGGATTTTAGAGAAAAATGTGCTGCCGAGTGTCAGAAAGCTTGGTCTCAGTCGCAGGTCATGGGTCTTGCAACAGGATAAAGACCCAAAACACACAGCTAAAAACACCCAAGAATGGCTAAGAGGAAAACATTGGACTCTTCTGAAGTGGCCTTCTATGAGCCCTGACCTAAATCCTATTGAGCATCTTTGGAAGGAGCTGAAACATGCTGTCTGGAAAAGGCACCCTTCAAACCCGAAACAACTGGAGCAGTTTGCTCATGAGGAGTGGGCCAAAATACCTGTTGAGAGGTGCAGAAGTCTCATTAACAGTTACAGGAATCGTTTGATTGCAGTGATTGCCTCAAAAGGTTGTGCAACAAAATATTAGGTTAAGGGAACCATAATTTCTGTCCAGGCCTGTTTCATGACTTTTCTTTTTTTTTTAAAATTCTGTTGAAGCATGGTTGAAAATCAATGTCTGACTTTCATTTGTTCATTTTCATAGAATTTTATATATTATTACTTTTGTCAGATTCAATTTATTTCTGTGACCATTGTGGGTTTTTCTTTCATTGAACGAGGGGTACCAACAATTTTGTCCACGTGTGTATCTCCCTATCAGTATATTTATTTATTATGTAGGCGCGCTTCCTTGTTAAATGTTGTGTACATGTGTTAGTTATTTTAAGTGCAACTTTTGTGGCTGTGTGCACTTTACACCATGAATAAAGTGCAGTGCAAACAAAGAAAATAGGTGAAATTTATGCCGAAAAAGGCGCAAGTAGCTTAATACTGTAAATGTGCCCCACTGACTTAAAGATGACTATGAGTGATCTGTGAAAACAGAAACCCCACTGATGCAAAGCGGGACAGACATTGCATTGGTTTTTCACTGCCATTTTTTCAATGTTTGTGTGCATGTGGCCTACATTTATACTATCTAACTATTAGTATTGAGTACTGTAAAGGTAGGACATTAGGGTTTTTTTTACAATTCTGGCTGATCCCATCCACACATTGCAGGAAAATATCCACAGCGAAAATGCTGTGATTTCAAAAACCGCTGAGTTTTTGTAAATTGCGGCATGTCATAATTGTAATAATAGTTTTCTGCATATGTATAATAGAAGCAGAAAGTTCGCAGAGGAATACTCTGCAGGAATACTCTACAGACTTTCTGTGAAAAACGCTGCAGAAAAAAACGTAATGAATTTCCGCCACAGTTTTTTCCGCAGCACTGCAAACATTTTTTTACAAAAGATCTGATTGTGCAAAATCATACTTATGGGAAACACAAGTGTAAGACTGTTACAGACGTATAAGAAAAGGAAACAGGCCCTCTTTAAGGGGTTAAAAGAATTTTTCTTTAAATACACTATATGATATTGCACAACACACGCATTGATTCCGTTTCAAAATCATAAAAAGATGTTCAACTGAGTCAGCAAGGTGTGAAAACCACTTTGACTTGATAAGAAGAAAAGGTAAAATACATGTTTCATGTAGCAAGAGGATGTTTATCATGGATGGGAAATTACATGAATTCTAAATGGGGTAAAATAAGGGAATAGCCCTGCTCCTTTTTATTGTAATAATGGAAAGATATTGTAAAAAAAAAAATTATTTTTGTTTTCAAACTCATTTACTTCTTCTGTGAGATCTGTATATATCTGTTATATATATATATATATATATATATATATATATATATATATATATAACGAATGCAATTGCAGCAGCATTCTGCGCACAGCACTAGGATATATTAAAATAGAGATTAAAATGGCATTACAGCTACTGTTAAAATCAAATAATATGATCTATAAATTACACATCTCAATTAGATGCCCTTAGTTAAACATATTTGATCAAACAGTAAGAAGCCCACCTGCCACGACACGGCGACCTCATAAAGATGGGACTCTACACTAAATACACTAAATAAACATACCTCTCTTGGACCCAGGACAAGTAAACAATATGAATAGGATCAAATAGGATCCAGAGCCATACTCCATATATCCAGCATAGATACTGTTTATATATATATATATATATATATATATATATATAGTACCTATAACAAAAAAGAAAGGCAAATGAGCTTGAAAACTACAATCTATTCTCACTCATCTACTCTATTAGTCTAAACCAGGGGTAGGCAACCTTTTTTGTACAGCCTGCCGAAATAAAAAATAAAATCAAAGTTGAGGTGTTCGGTAATTACCTGTTGGATTACTCCAGTGGGTAACAGCCAATTTTTACCTACTTATCCCCACTTCTGTCCACAGCCGCCTCCACTAAGGCCTTCAGGTTGTGCCGCATGTTATGTCCCAAACATCATGTTGTGACACTTAGCGTTAGGATATATGGTAGTATGCATTGTCCACAGAAGGCCTATTCGGTGGTGGCCATGCAGAGGAATGGGGATAGGTAAGAGAAAATTGACTGTTAATTTCTGGAGTAGTCCAGTAGGTAATGGCCTAAAGTACCTTCATGGGGGCCTGTACGGGGGGCACTATATTGTGTGGAAGCCTGTAACATGGGCTTTTACTGTATGGGGGCCTGTAATATGGGCCCTTACTATATGGGAGCCTGTAACAGGGGCCCTTACTGTATGAGGCCCTATAACGGGTGCACTTAATGTATGGGGGCCTCTAATGGGGACAATATAATGGATCGGGGCCAATAAGGGAGGCAATATATTGTATGGGGGACAACAAAGGAGCAATATACCATGTGAGAGATCAATAAAGGGGGTGTTCTACCATGTGGTGGCTGGAGTGGGCCCAGTCAAAAGTTTGCTATGGTGCCCCATCTTTCCTAGTTACGCCCCTATGGCTGGCTCATACAGTTTTATTTATTTGTATAATTAAAGTAAATTCTTTAATAAAAAATGGCTGGCACTTCTACCTCTTGTGTCACCCCCTTTAAGCTCATAGATTGTAAGTTCTTGCGAGCAGAGCCTTCACTTCTATTGTGTGAATTGATTTATTACTCTGTAATGTCTCATTTTGTCTGTACATGAACCATAAAGTGCTTCGGAATATGTTGGCGCTATTTAAATGAAAATTTCTATATACTATATAGACAAAAGTATAGGTGCACACCTCTTAGTCACTGAATTTATTCACTTCTATTGCCCTAGGTGTATAATTATTTTTTTACATTGATTATAATTTTTATGAAACCATGAACAAGATTGTACTAAAGATAAATACAGATAAATCATCTCCATAACATTGGGCCATGCTGAAACATCACGGAATTAGAGCATAGTAACCATTGCAACAAGTTAGTACATAATGTTTCTTCCCTCCTAGATTAAGGACTATATCTGCATTAGTTATACCATGTTGCAGCAGCCTTAGGAACCACAGCAACTTAGCCATGAAATGGGAAACCATGTAAACAGGGACATTTTAACCATAGAGAAAATAGTGCAACTGTTAGAAGGGGCTTTGAGTGGGACAGTCCTGCATTTCAGGTGATGTCCCGCTGTTCTGAATCCTTAGGATGCGGATAAAGTTGAATTCAATACTGGGAGACAGAGCTATCAGCTCCATTCTCCACCATTCAGACTTCACGCATCCTAGCATGGAGGCACAATGAGTACAGAGCCAGAGAAATCATTACAAACTACAGGCAATTTCGCAGGAATTGGGTTATTTTTAAAAAATTGTACATAATACATTGATTAAATGGTCACTGAGGGGCAGGGGGCATTATGTGGGGCTACTTCAGGGGGACACTATATTGTATGGGCAACTTGAAGGGACATTAAATTATGGGGGGCCACTTTAGAAACCTTTGGACAGGGCCCACTAATGTATTAAAACGGTCCTGCACATAAACTTATTGAGAGGGTCAACAAATGCTAAGGCGTATAGTGTATAACAGTCACCAACTCTCTACTGAAAGGAAACGTGAAATGGACGGGGCCACTGGGCCTTTCAGATTTATGATCAGAAATAGTGCTCATTATCCAGCAATAAAAGGATTATCAAGATAGACATCAAAATGCCAGTCTTATTAAATTCCCACAATAACTATAGAGTTGCAAACATCTGAATAGGAGATAATGCTATAGGGTTGTTTTCCAAGGGTTGAAATAGGCCCCTTAGTTCCAGCGAAGGTAAATGTCAATGATTCAGAGTACCAAGACATTTTGGACAATTGTATGCTTCCAAGTATGTCGGAGTGGCAGTTTGTGGAAGACATTTTTTTTTCCAGCATGACGTTGCGCCAGTGTACAAAGCAAGGTCAATAAAGGCATGGTTGGGTGAGTATGTTGTAGAAGAACTTGACCGGCAAAGTGCTCTCACCTCAACCTCATCAAACACCTTTGGTATAAACTAGAATGGAGACTGCGAGCCAAGCCCTCTTATTCAACATCAGTGTCTGACCTAACAAATTCTCCTCTGGATGAATAGGAAAAATTCCCACAGATGCACTCCAAAGTCTTGCAGAAAGCTTTCCCAGAAGAGTGGAAGCTATTTTATCTCCAAAGGAGGGGTCAACTCCATATTAATGCCTATTGAGTCACAATGGAATATCATAAAAGCTGCTGTAGGTGTTTAAACATTTTACATAGCATTTTTATATACGCAAGCTAGTTTGAGAAGAAAGTTTCCAGTCATGAACTCTGTCAAACGTTTTCTTTATTTCATTTTCATTTTTAAGTGTTCTCATATACATACATATTAGGTCACATATACAGTATTGTGCAACAGTTTTAGGCAGGTGTTGAAAAAATACTGTAAAGTAAGAATGCTTTAAAAAACAGAAATGTTAATAGTTTATCTTTGTCAATTAACAGAATGGAAAGTGAATAAACAAAAGAGAAATCTAAATTACATCATTATTTGGTGTAACCGTCCTACATTCCAAACAGTATCAATTCTTCTATATACTGTTTTTGAAGGAACTCAGCAGGGAGGTTATTCCAAATAACTTGAAGAACTAAGCACAGATCTTCTGTGGATGTAGGCTTGCTCAAATCTTTATTACTCTTCATGAAATCCCAGGCAGACTGGATGATGTTGAGATCAGGGCTTTGTGGGGGCACATATCATCTACTGGGAAGCTGGAAAAAAAAAATCAGAATGTGATGGATTTGAAGAAAAAGTGCATTTGTGCGACTTTCTTATGGGCTTCATTTTTACGGCGTTCACTCTACAGCCAAAATGACATGTCACCTGTATTCTATGATTCGGTACAATTCCAGGGATACCAAATTTATATGGTTTTATTTACATTTTAACCCCTTAACAAAAATCCAAAACTTTGCCAAAAAACTTTTTTTTCTTAAAGTCGCCATATTCTGACACCCATAATTTTTTTATATTTCCATGTACGGGGATAAATAGAACATCTTTTTTCTGCGGTGCCAGGTGTACTTTTTAGTTATACCATTTTGGGGAATGTCTATTGCTTTGATTACTTTTTCTTCAAATTTTTAACAGAGGCGAAACACTGAAAAAAACGTCGGTTCGGCACTTTTGATATTTTTTCACACTTCGGTGTTCACCATACGGAAAAAATATTTGTACAGGCTTGTATACCTAATGTGTATTTAAGTACTTTTTGAATTTTTTATTTTTTTTTTTTTACTTTTTTTTGTATTTATTAGACCCCCTAGGAGTCTTGAACCCCAGGGGTTCTGATCACTAATGCAATGCATTACAATGCTAATGCATTGCGATGCATTGCAAAAGATTGGCATTTGTATGGCATTCTGCATAAAGCAACCTGCCTTACAAAGGAATGGCAGACAAGCCTGGGAGCCTTCAATAGGCTCCAGGCTGTCATGCCAATGGCAGCCCGATCCCCGGCAAAATGGCGCCTAGGTCAGCTTTGACCAAGGCGCCAGGGGGTCAATGCACTGATCGCAGGCATTAGCTCCGGGTGTCTGCAGTATAATACAACAGACAACCAGCGGCTATGATGGGAAAGGGTTAAAGGGATTGTGGCATTGCTATGACATAAACGAACGTGAGGTCACTTCCTGAGATGAAGAAAGCAGCCATGTTTTCGAAGTCCTGTACAACCCCTTTAATGACATTGGTTGAGTGTTTGGGGTTGGTGTCCTGCTGCAGAGTAAGGACAGCAAGGTCTCTTGCAGGCAAAGATTTCAAAGCAGACTGGGGTTTTAAAATATGCTGTTCAAGCACTTTAGAAAAAGCAATGTTGAGGACCATAGACACTGGTTGGCCAAGGAATTTTTGTGCAGACTGATAATAGCTGGTAAAAGACCTTTTGTCTTCTGGATAGAAGACAAACTTAATTGAAAAGACTCTTTCTAACTAAATATATTAAAGGTAACAATTTTACTAAAAAACTTATTATTTATTTTACCTAATGTTATGTTGCTAATGCTTATATATAGCACAAAACCACATATTTAAAAAATTGGGAAGCATAATATGCCTTCAAGAGAGAAATCTTATTTGTAAAGAATAGAGCAAAAACTCTACCAATGCATAAATGTAAAGAAGGTCCATGTTGTACCTAAACAAAAAAATATATAAATTGATTACAAAAATTCTGGGCAGAGGAAGAGGCTCAAGAATTTTACTCTGTTGTTTCAGCTAGAATGTGGTTACAGTCATGATTTTAGACTCTTATTCAGTCTGTACAAAAAGAAGATAACAAAGCAGTGGGGTACATGATGGTAGCGTACAGAGAGAGAACAAGGAACTGTTCTAAATATATATATATATATATATATATATATATATATATATATATACAGTACAGACCAAACGTTTGGACACACCTTCTCATTCCAAGAGTTTTCTTTATTTTCATGACTATAAAAAATGTAGATTCACACTGAAGGCATCAAAACTATGAATTAACACATGTGGAATTATATACTTAACAAAAAAGTGTGAAACAACTGAAAATATGTCTTATATTCTAGGTTCTTCAAAGTAGCCACCTTTTGCTTTGATTACTGCTTTGCATACTCTTGGCATTCTCTTGATGAGCTTCAAGAGGTAGTCACCTGAAATGGTCTTCCAACAGTCTTTGAAGGAGTTCCCAGAGATGCTTAGCACTTGTTGGCCCTTTTGCCTTCACTCTGCGGTCCAGCTCACCCCAAACCATCTCGATTGGGTTCAGGTCTGGTGACTGTGGAGGCCAGGTCATCTGGCGTAGCACTCCATCACTTTCCTTCTTGGTCAAATAGCCCTTACACAGTCTGGAGGTGTGTTTGGGGTCACTGTCCTGTTGAAAAATAAATGATGGTCCAACTAAACGCAAACCGGATGGAATAGCATGCCGCTGCAAGATGCTGTGGTAACCATGCTGGTTCAGTATTCCTTCAATTTTGAATAAATCCCCAACAGTGTCACCAGCAAAGCACCCCCACCCCATCACACCTCCTCCTCCATGCTTCATGGTGGGAACCAGGCATGTAGAGTCCATTCGTTCACCTTTTCTGCGTTGCACAAAGACACAGTGGTTGGAACCAAAGATCTCAAATTTGGACTCATCAGACCAAAGCACAGATTTCCACAGGTCTAATGTCCATTCCTTGTGTTCTTTAGCCCAAACAAGTCTCTTGTGCTTGTTGCCTGTCCTTAGCAGTGGTTTCCTAGCAGCTATTTTACCATGAAGGCCTGCTGCACACAGTCTCCTCTTAACAGTTGTTGTAGAGATGTGTCTGCTGCTAGAACTCTGTGTGGCATTGACCTGGTCTCTAATCTGAGCTGCTGTTAACCTGCAATTTCTGAGGCTGGTGACTTGGATGAACTTATCCTCCGCAGCAGAGGTGACTCTTGGTCTTCCTTTCCTGGGGCGGTCCTCATGTGAGCCAGTTTCTTTGTAGCGCTTGATGGTTTTGGCCACTGCACTTGGGGACACTTTCAAAGTTTTCCCAATTTTTCGGACTGACCTTCATTTCTTAAAGTAATGATGGCCACTCGTTTTTCTTTACTTAGCTGCTTTTTTCTTGCCATAATACAAATTCTAACACTCCATTCGGTAGGACTATCAGCTGTGTATCCACCTGACTTCTGAACAACACAACTGATGGTCCCAACCCCATTTATAAGGCAAAAAATCCCACTTATTAAACCTGACAGGGCACACCTGTGAAGTGAAAACCATTTCAGGTGACTACCTCTTGAAGCTCATCAAGAAAATGCCAAGAGTGTGCAAAGCAGTAATCAAAGCAAAAGGTGGCTACTTTGAAGAACCTAGAATATAAGATATATTTTCAGTTGTTTCACACTTTTTTGTTAAGTATATAATTCCACGTGTGTTAATTCATAGTTTTGATGCCTTCAGTGTGAATCTACAATTTTTATAGTCATGAAAATACAGAAAACTCTTGGAATGAGAAGGTGTGTCCAAACTTTTGGTCTGTACTGTATATATATATATCTAGCAAATGTTTTATCTGGTAGATCTGATTTGTGCAGCCTTCTTCTAAATGTAAATTCATGTATTTTGACTTAAATAATGATATAAGATACCTTTAGATCCTGTGATGAAATTCTGGTGTTTTTAGAGACTTTATTAGAATCTTGAATTCGGATCTTGAGCTCAACTTTTTAACCACTTCTGGACCGTCCATTGGGTTTTTACATCCGGAAGGTGGTTGTCTAGTTCTGCAAGGACATACTGGTACGTCCAAGCAGAACTCAGCAGCTACACGAAATCGTGCAGCTGCTGAAATGGAGAGCCGGCTGTAACTTCAGCCGGAGCTCCCAGAGAGAAGACAGGGAAGATTTATTACCTTCCCTGCCTTCCCGATCGCTGTATATTCAGCGCTCCATGAGCACTGTATACAGCGCTATGGGCACCGCCATCTTGCGGCTCCCCTCTGACCCAGTGGTCATGTGATCCGCCGGGATCAGAGTCTGTTAGAGCTGCTGGGTCCTACAGGACCCAGATCAGCTCTATAGTAATGTTCATGTAACGTGCAGGAGGCTGTATTCCTCCTGCAACTGGGGCTAAATGTACCAGCCCCAGTTACAGGGGAAATCAGCCTCCCCATCAAAAAAAGTAATTAGATGTCCCCAAAGGTCTATTATGACCTTATGGGGTCACAATGTAAAAAAAAAAATTTATAGAAAAGTTAAAAAAAAAATGTAAATAAAATAATTTAAAAAATAAATAAAATAATACACCAATAAAACACCCTTATTAAAGGTTATAGTCCCACCCCTGACGACACCATACAAAATAAAAATTACCGTAAAGGAGAGTAAAAACAAATTTATAAAGTTTTTTAGTAGCACTTTGTGTTATTAAATTAAAAAAAAAATGAAAAGTGAAAAACAGACAAGTTTTCCCTCCTCTTTTGTTTATATTTTTCCGGATATAAAAAAAATTAAAAAACATAAAATAAAACCTTCTGTGTCACCGAAAAAAGACACAGAAATTAGTTGAATAATGCAAATGATAAAAATTTACAAAAAACTTGAAAATGTGCCTGGTCTGGAAGAAGGGTAAAGCATCTGGTATGGAAGTGGTTAAAATGGACTGGTCTGGACAAGTTAGAAGATTAAAAACTTTTACATTACTCCGGACAGTGAAATGATTAATGTTCAATAGTTTGCCAATCTTTTTAAGTCCCTTTCCAAACTCATACGTATTTATAATCTTTCTGGTGGCCTCAGATGTATCTTTATTGGATTTAGGGATGGTGACACCACACATTTAAAGGTAAAGGCTGGGTTTACACACAGACTAGTTATTACTTGCTACAAAAAATATTATGATACCACTGCCCATATACACTGGCGAGCTTGAAATTTCCTCCAAAATATTCCAAAGTCAAGTGGGTTGCTAGCAATTTCATTTTTTTAAATGCTGAGATTTCTGGTTCGTTTTTATTATTATTATTATTATTATTATTATTATTATTATTATTATTATTGTTTATTTATATAGCACCATTAATTCCATGGTGCTTTACATTTGACGGTTAACATATGGTACACAAGATTTACAAAACAGATAATACTAACAGTGACCAACTGGCACAGTGGGATAGAGGGCCCTGCCCGCAAGGGCTTACAATCTATGAAGTAGCTTTTTTTTCCACCATAGAGTGTAATGAAAATTTCTTGGAAATCTCTTGAAAATCACTTGTTAACTTTAGAAAAGAAATGCTTGCTACATGTGTAGTTGTAGCCCTATACTTATACTGTTTTAATGAAGATCAATTATTGATATGTCCATACATGTAAAAATAAAAAAGGGTCTTTGTAACAGTTTGTCACACTTTTCAGTAAACTTCATAAGTTAGTCAGTGCCACTGTGAATGTTTTTCCAACAGATTTGAAGGTGTTCCCATGTATGCTAAGGATATATGTCCACATGGTAGTTTTTGTGTTGGAACCTGTCATGCAAAATCCACATCGGAATTCCTCCTGCCCCAACAGACTAATTTACATATTTTTCACATAAAATAAATGCCTGTTTTACAATGTTTTGCAGGCAGCCTCTAGCAGGGTTCCTTATGCTTATGTACATGGCTGACTCTGTGACTCTTATTAAGATTTTTGCTGCCATGCCAACCCATTGGCACCACACAATCGGAAGCTCCCTTTATATGGGGGTTAACGTGAAAGGGAAGTGAAGAAGAATTATAAGGCGTCATGTGAAAGAGAAGCACCACAAGCTCAAGAACAACTGTAAATTAGAAAACTGCTAAAAAAAATACAAAATACAACTCATATAATGATCTAAAATAGTGGTAAATTCACATAGCAGCTAATTCTGAAAAGTTATCCGAAAGTTAAGATACATGTTAAAATAATGTGCTCATTCTCTATAAATGGTAAACTCAAATCAATTTCAGTTCAAATGTCATAACTGCTATACAGTATATTTGCTGGTGTCTTTTATCTAACATCTGACTGAACATCGCTTCTCAAATGTCCTTTTCCTACAGTAATTTTACTAAGGGTTTGTCAATACATAAAATATAGTGCTATTTTCATATCAAGATGAATAAGTAATTAATTGTCACGGAAATAACTTCTCCTTAGAATATACTACATACTTGGAAGAGAAAATGAAGAGGCATACATTTTCCTACTGTAAATATCAGTCAACCTCAACAGTTTCTGAAATTAGTCATAGCTGCTAAAGTGACAGTGTAGTGACACCCTTGTGGTCAACTTGCTCTCTTTATGAAATGTGTGAACAATGTTAATGACTGTACATTGCAGCAGATTGCTCTAACAACCCACACTAGATTTAGTGTGTCCGGTTTTTGGGAAACCAGTGTAGATGTGATAGGATATACTAGCCAAGTAGGCAGTAACACTGTGGATTCTTTGGTGGCATGGGTCTCCATGTGGGAACCTCACATTTAGCTAGTATACTCTAATCTCCATTAACACTAAAAGGGCTTGTGTCTTTAGCATGGCTAAACAAAGCAACAAAATGCTCAGGGTGACAGTGCCTACCAGATGTTGTATGTGATTGGGATTTTCAGATCTGGTGACAGATCCTATTTAAGTCACCTTTATAATGTGTATACTGCCAGACACAGCTTCTCCATATATTTAAACATACATACAACTGCAATGATTCTATGACCACAATGAAAAAATTGTATGTGTAAGAGGGGGTCTGGAGGAATAGCTGTCAGTTAACAGCTATTAAAGATGTATGGTCACATTAGGGAAGACTTTAACCCCTTTCTATCACAGGCATTTTTCAGTTTTCATTTTTGACTCCCCATCTTCCAAACCCCATAACTTTTTTTATTTTTCCGTTCACAGAGCCATATGAGGGCATAATGTTTCATAATGGTACTATTAAATATTCTGCAAAATGTGCTGGGAATCTGGAAAAATATTCTGAATGGGGTAGAATTGGAGAAAAAGTTCATTTGTGCGACTTTGCTACGTTTGTTTTTACAGCGTTCACTGTGCAGCCAAAATGACATGTCACCTGTATTCTATGTTTCGGTACGATTACAAGGATACCAAAATTACAGTATATAGTTTTACTTATATTTTAACCCCTTAAAAAAGCCAAAACTTTGCAATTTTTCACATAGGGCAAAAGCCATAGCAGGCAAAAAAAAAACAAAAAAGCCAAACTGCTGTTTTTCCACTGTTATGACTCTCATAAAAATTTAAAAAAAAAAGTGATCAAAACAATAGACATTCTCCAAAATGATCTAAATAAAAAGTACATCTGGTCCCACAAAAAAACACCTTATGTATCCTTGTATACAGAAATATAAAAAAAATTACAAGTGTCAGAATATGGCAATGCCAAGAATTTTTTTTTGCAAATTTGAAAAGTGCATTTTTGAAACCCCATGTTGCAAATATGTAACATTTTATAGTACCTGCAAAGATTCTGGCTAAAAAACCATTTAACAAAATTAGATTATTGGCAATGAAAGGACTAACTGTCCAATGTCTGTGGAACTCTTTGCAAACTGCAGCAGTCAGGCTCACAGCACAGAGAGGAAATTTTACCTCCCTCCCTCTACTCCTATGATTTCTTTGCCTATCTGCCTGTAATTGATTAAATCTAACTAAACTTTGTCCAACTTCTGCTCCTCCTATTATTCTGTAGTTCTATTGAAATATTGCTGCTGTTTTTCAGTAGAAAATTGAGCAATTTCTTAGGATCATGCAGTGATGATGAAAGCACATGTGTCTCTCAGCTTGAACACATCCCAAAATGGCTCTGTCTTCCTCTGATAAAATGTTATATTGTGCTTGTGACATCAGCACTGTAGTGTAAAGTCTCCACACCACTCACTACTGGCTGAGAGACTGGTGATGCCAGAACAAACATATGTCTCCTCTGTATTTTCACTGCACAATGCATGTCGCGGCAGCCTTTTTAGTTCACCCAAGAGGAATCACAAAGTATACGGTTTTGTTTAAAAACAATTTGAAATGTTCGGGTCAAATCTGGTTCGCCCATCTCTAGTCTTTAATGAAGACCTTTCACCACTTCCACCAATGCTAGTTCGGTTGGAATTTTTTCTCTAGCCCCAACCATTCCCTATAAACAAGCACACTTGTGGTGCCTGATGTGCTATTTAACCTTCTTGACATCTGCCGTAATAGTCTTTAAAGATCTGCTGCAGCACAGCCACCATAGCTACCTGGTCTTCGCTGTATTCTAGAGTTCACTCTGATTGCAGGCATTGCAGGCCAGGTCCCCCCACCCCCCAAATAAAAAAAAATGGTGGGAACCATCCCTGTACCTTTATCTTTGCAGGCTGGCTCCCACACGGCGAGGTTGCGGGAGCCAACCTGTTCCTCCGACAGCCAGGAGCCTTATGAAGGCTCCCAGGCTTGTCACTGCATTATAGTTATTGAATTATTGAGTTATTAATAGCTATGTAGCTAATCTCCCATAGACTACAATACAGTTGTATTGCAGTCTATGAGACTTGCAATCAAATGATCGCAGGTTCAAGTCCCCTAGGGGGGGCTAATAAAATAGTAAAAAAATTAAATTAAAAAAAAAAAAAAGTTTTAAAAAATATAAAAAAAAAACCTAAAAGTTCAAATTTCCCCCCCTTTCCCTAGAATACATATAAAAGTAAAATATTACTTTGAAACACATACTCATTAGGTATTGAAAACGCCTGGTCTACAAACTTTACAACAAAATATTTTTCCCGGATGGTGAACGCCATAGCGGAAAAAAAATTTAAAATGCTAAACTGCCATTTCCCTGTCGTCCCACAGCAGCACAATATTGGGGTATTTCTGCCCCTGTGTACTGGTAGGACAGAATGGAATTTTTAATGGCTAACAAATAGTTAACTGTAATCCCTCCCCCTCCTCAATATAAGGAAGGAAGTACTAACCCCTCAGCGTGTTTTTTTCTGTCCTGTGTTGGTGGGACAGCTGGGGGGAAGGTTATACCTTCCCTATAGTGAGGTTATTCAGATTTCTGAATTAATTTCCCCTCCTCTCTCCTGTTTGTGTTTGTTTTGTCTATCCTCCTGTGAGCACTCTTTTTGTGCCTTTGGTTCCTGTTGGAACCAAATTCAAAGGTTAAAACTCCTTGTCTGTCTTTCCTGCCTCTGCTGCTTAGTCTGCTTAGCTGCAGTGAAAGGCCTTTTTTCAGCTGTTGCTTATAATGGGCCATCCAGACAGGCCTGCTGCCTTTGAGTGTCCATGCTGAACCCTTTGTGGCTATGTAAGCCTTGCATTCCTTGTTTTATTCCTTGATTCACGGCGTTTCCTGCTACTTATCTCCAGCTCCCGTGTGTGGAGGCGCCAGAGTCCAGAGTACGCTGGCTTGCGTACGTGATGACATCTTTAAACCTCCTTCAGGTGAGCTACTAGGAAATGTTTTTTACCTTAACTTTTGCCATATTTTTTATCAAATCTGTGCGGGGCAGCCTTTTTCTTCAATAAAAAAAAAAAAAAAAAAAAAAAAGGGCTTTTATTTTCTGTGTAACCTGTCACAGGTATTGGGAGAGTCTATGCTCTCCATTTCTTCTATATAAGTCTGCTGCTTCTTTTCCTCTGCCTCTTTGTTGTTTGGCAGAGAGTGCGCATACTGGGCATTTTAGTTCAACAGACTTGTACTGTTATTGCGTTTTTTTTTCTGCAGAAGCAGTCCCTTGGGAATTCCTGTCGACCTACAATCGCAAAACCAGCAGTCTAGACAGAAGTTTTTTTCCTGTCTCAGGAAGCCCGCTCGTCCCTCAAGTGGTGGATTTGGCTAAAAATGGAAAGTCCACGGTCCAGCCTCGCTGAACCCTGTTGACTACAGATGCATCACTCACAGGTTGGGGAGCCCACCTGAACGACATTCCGGCCCAAGGGCATTGGAATTCCCTGGAGAAGATGATGTCATCCAATTGGAGAGAACTCCGAGCAGTACGATTGGCACTGCTTCACTTTTCCGACCAGTTGAAGGACAAGGCAGTCCGTGTAAGATCGGACAATATGATGACCGTCCGTTATTTAAACAAGCAGGGAGGAACTCGGTCACAACCTCTTCTAAGCGAGGTGGGGAAGATCTTGAGTTGGGCAGAGAAGAACCTAACCCATCTTTCTGTCGTACATATCTGAGGATCACTCAATGTAGTGGCGGATCAATTGAGTTGTGGTTTCACTGTTCCAGGGGAATGGTCTCTCCATCCAGAAGTCTTTCAAGCAATCACCCAGAAATGGGGTCATCCAGAGATAGACCTGATGGCAACCAGACTCAATGCCAAGGTAGAGAAGTTCTGCTTTATACAAGGAGGACAATCCCTTGGCTGTGGATGCCCTGTCCATCCCTTGAAGGTTCAGGCTGGCATACATATTCCCTCCAATCTCCTTGATACCAAGGGGTATTGATGAGAATCAGACAGGACCAAGACTCTGTAATCGCCATCATTCCATTCTGGCCAAAGAGAGCTTGGTTTTCCTATCTCATTAAAATGAGTCACGGGATATATTGGAGGCTTCCCCCAATTCAGAACCTGTTGTCTCAAGGGCCCAGGCTCTGCCAGGATCTGAAATCCTTCAATCTGACAGCCTGCAGAGTGACCAGTCCCTATTACGATCTAAGGGACTCTCAGGAGCCATCTTAAGCACTCTCTCTGTCGCTAGACCAGAGTCTACAAATAAAAATTACACCTGGATCCAATTCATCTTCATCTCCTGGGCATCAGGTAGAGGAATTGAGAGCTTGGATCCTTCCATTCCAGAGATCCTGGAATTCCTTCAGGACGGCTTGGACAAGGGCCTTAGCCCTTTCATTTGAAAGCTTAGGTTGCTGTCCTGTGAGCCTGCTTAGATAAGCAGCTATCTACAGACCTGCTAGTTAAAAGATATTTTAAGGGTGCATTCAGGCTTAGTCCGCCTGCTACCCGCCCAATCCCTCAATGGGATTTATCTACTGTTTTAAAGGGGTTATATGATTCCCCCCTTGGAGCCTCTAGAAGACGTTGAGATTAAATTTCTCACACTAGAGACAGTGTTCCTTTTGGCCATAACCTCAGCTCAGAGAGTTGGTGAGTACAACTAAGATTTATGCCAGGGTTTCTCCCTAAGGTACCCTCATATTCTAACCTAAACCAGGTTATCTAATTACCAGTTTTCTATCCCAGTCCCGGAGGAAGTTAGACTTCACTCCCTGGATGTGGCCAGATGCCTTGGAATTTATATTCAGATATCTTGGCCTTTTAGACGGTCAGAGAATTTTTTTCTACCATTTGCTGGAAAAAATAATGGGCTCAAGGGTTCTAAAGCCTCCTTGGCACAATGAAGCCATAAAATTGGCTTTCACTTCACAGGGGTTAGACCCCCCCCTGAGTTTGTTCGAGCTCATTCTACAAGAGCCATTTCTACGTTTTGGGTGGAAAGAAGCTCTGTTTCATGGGAACAAATTTGATCGTCAGCTTCTTGGAGCTCTCTCCATACCTTTTGTTAATCATTACAGATTTAACACCTGGGGTACGGAAGTCACTTCTTTTGGCCATTCCGTGTTAAAATCAATTCTTCAAGAGGGCCCTCCCTAGGGTTTTTAATGCTAGATCCCCAATATTGTGCTGCTGTGGGATGACAGGGAAGTGTAGATTATGATGTTAATCTGTTTTCCCTTAGTCCCAACAGCAGCACAAGGCTCCCTCCCTATGTGTTATGTATTTGTCTTTATAATTACACGCTGGGGGTTTGGTACTTCCTTACTTATATTGAGGAGGGGGAGGGGTTACAGTTAACAATTTGTTGTTCATTAAAAATTCCATTCTGTCCTACCAGCACACAGGGGAAGAAATACCCAAATATTGTGCTGCTGTTGGGACTAAGGGAAAACAGAGTAACATCATAATCTACACTTTTTCACTGTTTCGCCTCTAATAAAAATTTGAATTAAACGTGATCAAAGCAATAAACATTTCCCAAAATCGTATAACTAAAAAGTACACCTGGCCCCACAAAAAAATACGCCCTAGGCATCCCCGTCCACAGAAATATAAAAAAGTTAGGGGTGTCAGAATATGGCTACTTATAGAAAAAACTTTTTTTTGCAAAGTTTTAGATTTTTGTTAATTGTTAAAATGTGAATAAAACTATATAAATTTGGTATCCCCGTAATCGTACCGAAACATAGAATAAAGGTTACATGTTATTTTGGTTACAGAGTGAACACCGTAAAAATGAAACCCATAAGAAAGTCACACAAATTAACTTTTTCTTCTTATCCACCCCATTCCGAATTTTTTTCCAGCTTCCCAGTACACTGTACAGAGTAATAAATGGGAGCATCATGAAGAACAATTTGTCCCACAAACATTAAGCCTTCATATGGCTCTGTGAACGGAAAAATAAAAAAGTTATGGGTTTGGAAGACGGGTAGTCAAAATCGAAAATTTCCTCCGGCAGGAAGGGGTTAAGCTCTGTAATGTCAGAAGGGAGGGTCAGGAGTGCAAGATTCAGAGCTCCAATCAGAGGCGGCCAGTGTCAGAGCTCAGAATCACATTCCTTGTCTGCTCCTGCCTGACACAGCTCTCCTGACAGTAAAGAGCCTAAATATCATATCAGACACCAAAGATAACAGCGTTGATTCCTTAGGAATGGTGAGGGCTAGAGAGAATTTCCAACTGTGCCAGAGTCAGTGGAGCTGCACCTATTAGTTGATGTAAAGAACTGGGACTTATTGGAAGTGGTGAAAGGTCCTCTTTTTTTTTTTTTCAACTGTAATTTTTATTAGATTTTACAAAGGTTTAAAATACAAAACTGTAGGATAATACGTACAGAATATAAGGGTAATTGAAAGGGGGGTGGGGGAATGAAGGGGGGACAACCTCAGGGGAGAACAGCATAAAATGAACAACCAAGAAAAGCCAGACTGAATAGTGACGAACAGGACATAAAATACAAGCGAAAGGTCCTCTTTAAGTGATTAAAGTCTCAGAAAACCCCTTAAGGTCAGGCCGCCACGTAGTGTAAACGCTGCAATTTTGCTGCGGCGGAAATGCTGCGGCATAAACCACGGCGTTTTACAGTCACTACAAAGTGGATGATATTCTGGCTGATCCCATCCACACATTGCAGAAAATAGTCTGCAGTGGAAATGCTGTGATTTGAAAAATGCTCGCCTCTTTCACGCGACCATACTTTTGATCAATTGCAGACACATGCATTTTTTATAGGTCCAGGCACATGACTGCATATTTTGCCGCCATGTGTCCATGCCATATACAAGGACCACAAATTATGAAGCATGTCCTATTTTTGTCCACATTTGCGGTACAGACAAGTGTAGGAGATCATACAAGACTTTTTGCGGATCAGTATTTGCAGACAGTAAAAACCAATACGGTCATGTGCAGGAGGCCTCCATTAATTTGTTAAACTCAAGATTGTTTGTTAGGATTATAAACTAATTTTACAGTGTTTATGAAATGAATGGAACACCTAGTTCCTTAAAGCCTAATTCTACTTTATAGGGTTTGGTTAGTTGTGTTAGGTTAGGTTAGTTGGGTTAGGTCTCTTTCACCACTGGAGCCACTGTAACCTGTATTTTTAACAATACTATATTTTTTTTACTGCTATAGACACATGATTCTTATAAGTGTGTGAATGTATGAATACAGGTTACACACAGCAGTAGTGATATTAGTATATTTAATTCTTTATAACCACAGCTTACTGTACCTGTGGCACAATAATATCACAATGTGGTTTTTAATATATTTCCTGAAACTAGTTAAAGGGAGTCTACCACCTTTATTGAACATCCAACTGACACCACCACGTTACAGACCACATTACAGTGATAAAGAACTTACTTTTATCATGTATGTCACTTTAGTAGATTTGGAGAAAAACAACTTTGAAGTATTATGCAAATAAGGTAGTTGGTGCACTGGGGTTGGGCCTTCAGCTCCCTGGTGCATCAAAACAGAAACCTACACTACCTCCTTGCTGGTGTACTGTATATCTCTGGCATGATCAACACTAGAAAACTGGCATAATTTATGATAACCATGCCGCCTTTAAGGAAAAGGGTTTAAGGAGCTCAAACAAAAAATAAAAATTGTTACTTTACCTGAACATATTCAAGAATTACTCAGCCCCATAGGGTTCTATGCATTTACTAACACAGTCCTGTACAAAAATGACAGCCAGCAGAGATCTAGAAAACTGCGAGGAATTGCTACAGAAAGTATATTTGAAAATGATATAACTTTTTATTATACAAACAATAATATTTGTCTCTCAATATAGGTCTGAAAGTGGCCAAGCCCTTTAACTGTTTAACCCAGTGATGCATTTAGTAGTATATGTCTTGTTCCAATTTAGGTAAAGGCCCCACGTAGCAAATCGCGGCAGACATGCATCGCATTTTTTTTTCCACAACGTTTTTCACTGACAATCTGCAGAGGAAAAGTCTGTGGACTTTAAGTGCAAACCCCTATTATAGCTATATGGTGACGTATGCAGAAAATGCCTGCATTTACACACATGGACAAAATTGTTGGTACCCCTCGTTTAATGAAAAAAAAAACCCACAATGGTCACAGAAATAACTTGAATCTGACAAAAGTAATAATATATAAAAATTCTATGAAAATGAACAATTGAAAGTCAGACATTGCTTTTCAACCATGCTTCAACAGAATTTTTTTTAAAAAGAAAACTCATGAAACAGGCCTGGACAGAAATGATGGTACCCCTGAAAATAATGTGACCAAAGGGACATGTTAACTCAAGGTGTGTCCACTAATTAGCATCACAGGTGTCTACAATCTTGTAATCAGTCAGTGGGCCTGTATATAGGGCTACAGATACTCACTGTGCTGTTTGGTGACATGGTGAGTACCACACTCAACATGGACCAGAGGAAGCAAAGGAAAGAGATGTCTCAGTAGCTTAGAAAGAAAATTATAGACAAGCATGTTAAAGGTAAAGTTTATAAGACCATCTCCAAGCAGCTTGATGTTCCTGTGACTACAGTTGCACATATTATTCAGAAATTTAAGATCCATGGGACTGTAGCCAACCTCCCTGGATGTGGCCGCAGGAGGAAAATTGATGACAAATCAAAGAGAAGGATAATACAAATGTTAACTTCAGGTGAACTTCAAGCTCAAGGAACATCAGTGTCAGATCGCACCATTCGTCGTTGTTTGAGCCAAAGTGGACTTCATGGGAGACGACCAAGGAGGACACCATTGTTGAAAACAAATCATAAAAAAGCCAGACTGTAATTTGCCAAACTACATGTTGACAAGCCACAAAGCTTCTGGGAGAATATCCTATGGACAGATGAGACAAAAATCAAAATTTTTGTCAAGGCACATCAGCTCTATGTTCAAAGATGGAAAAATGAAGCATATCTTGAAAAGAATACTGTCCCTACTGTGAAACATGGAGGAGGCTTTGTTATGTTCTGGGGCTGCTTTGCTGCATCTGGCACAGGATGTCTTGAATCTGTGCAGGGCACAATGAAATCTCAAGACTATCAAGGGATTCTAGAGAAAAATGTGCTGCCCAGGTCTCAGTTGCAGATCATTGGTCTTGCAACAGGATAATGACCCAAAACACACAGCTAAAAACACCCAAGAATGGCTAAGAGGAAAACATTGGACTCTTCTGAAGTGGCCTTCTATGAGCCCTGACCTAAATCCTATTGAGCATCTTTGGAAGGAGCTGAAACATGCCATTTGGAAAAGGCACCCTTCAAACCCGAGACAACTCAAGCAGTTTGCTCATGAGGAGTGGGCCAAAATACCTGCTTAGAGGTGCAGAAGTCTCATTGACAGTTACAGGAATCATTTGATTGCAGTGATTGCCTCAAAAGGTTGTGCAACAAAATATTAAGTTAAGGGTACCATCATTTCTATCCAGGCTTGTTTCATGAGTTTTCTTTTTTTTAAAATTCTGTTGAAGCATGGCTGAAAAGCAATGTCTGACTTTCATTTGTTCATTTTCATAGAATTTTTATATATTATTACTTTTGTCAGATTCAAGTTATTTCTGTGAGCATTGTGGGTCTTTCTTTAATTAAATGAGGGGTACCAACAATTTTGTCCACGTGTGTATAATTGACATGCTGCGATTTTCAAAAAAAGCAAGGGTTTTTGAAAACACACCTTTACTCTACGGATTTTTGTGGCAATATGTGGATGGGATTAGCTAGAAAACCGTCCACTTTGCAGGTACTGTAAAACGCAGCATTTTCACAATACGGTGCCCTGGCTTTAAATAGGTTGCATTTATATCTGTGCATCAGCTCAGCCTGTTGTACTGGGAAAGTTGCATTACACTAAGGCCCCATGTAGCGAGCCGCAGCCAAAAAACAATGCGGAAAACACTGTGGAGGAAATGCATCGCCAGTGTATCCATAGGTATAATTGGCATGCTGTGATTTGCAAAAACACCTTATTTTCAGTGGCGATTTTCACAAAAAGTCTCCAGAGTATTCCTCTGCGGACTTTCTGCTTTCATTATACATATGCGGAAAACGGCATGTCAATTATGACATGCCGCGATTTATAAAAACACAGCGGTTTTTGAAATCGAAGAATTTTCACTGCAGATCTTTTTCTGCATTGTGTGTATGGGATTAACCAGATTCCTATCCACTTTGCAGGTAATGTAAAATGCTGTGTTTTCACAACGTGGAACCCTGGCTTTAAAGTTTTTATGCAGCCTGTACTGCACAGGTATGTAAAGGTTTTTACTTTCTGATATTGTAGAATTCTTTCAGAAATAGAAGTATTAATAGTTTACTTTTGTAATTAAGAAAATGCAGTGAATAAATTAAAGAGAAATCAAATCAAATCAATATTTGGAGTTACCATTGTTTGGAGGAGGAATCATGGAAGTCATGATATGGCCCTGACAGAGCCCTGATCTTGAGACATCAACATCATCGAGTCTGTCTAGGATTACATGAAGAGATAGAAGGGTCTGAGGAAGCCTACATCCTCAGAAGACCTGTGCTTAGTTATCCAAGATGTTTGGTACAATCTCCCTGCAGAGTTCCTTCAAAAACTGTTTGAAATTGTACCTAGAAGAATTGATGCCTTTTATGCTGGGGACCCCACGTGGCGTAAACACAGTGTTTTACAGTCACAGCAAAGAGGACATGGGATTCTAGCGAATCCCATCCCCACTTTGCGGTAAAATATGCGCTGTGGACATGAGGTGATTTCCAAAACCGTCACAGTTTTGGAAATCGCAGCATTTCAATTATTCTCTTTCATTTATTGACTTAATTTTGTTAATTGACAAAAACTATTAACATTTCTATTTCTCGCAGCATTCTTACTCTGCAATATTTTTTCCACATCTACATAAAAATTCTTGCACAATACTGTATATAAGGTTTGTAGTGCCCTATTTGATCATATTGTGAAAGCCTCGACAAGGCATCCTCATTCAGATGGGAACCTAGACTAAACAGACATAACTCTCTTGGGCTTTGGTCTAGGCCTACAAAGTAAACTCAGGCAAGTAGGATCCAGATATAATATTTTCTAATTAAAATAGCCTTGAATACATGGGAGGTGCAAGTCTAACATGGAGGAAAGCCACATCTCCCACTTGCACAATGCAAAAGACAAAAAAATCAGACAGCGCCTTCATAGTAAGTCTGTATAGTGTAGGTTCCCATCTGAATGAGATGGCCTTGTTGGTACAATTTGAGCTACGAACCTCACATTTAAATAGACAGATAGTGGCTAAATCAGATGTAGTTTTATCTTCATATATTTTATGTTTTTTTTTGTCTTTGTTCCTTTTTTTTTTTTTTTTTTTTTTTTTTTTTTTTTTTTTTTTTTTTTTTTTTTTTTGCTCAGCATTCTGAAGGCTCCCAGGCTTGGCAGTGCAAAACTCATATTGAGCCCTATCTCAAGCAGGGCTCCACAGGAATGTAGCAATTTTACCATTTCCTGCAATACTATAGTATGTAAATAAGGTATAAACTATCTAAAGATTGCATGTTCAAAATTCATTAGGGAACTAAAAATATACGTATGTTTTTAAAAAGTTAACAGTTTCTTGACATCTGCCATACATACATCATCTTCAGATGCCTGTGGCTCAGGTAACTGGAGACCATAGTGTAAAGCTGGCGGCACAATGGCTCAGTGGTTAGCCCTGCAGCACTGGAGTCCAGGGTTCAAATCCTGCAGAGGACAACATCTGCAAGGAGTTTGTATGTTCTTCCCGTGTTTGCGTGGGTTTCCTCCCACACTCCAAAGACATACTGATAGGGAATATAGATTGTGGGTCCTATATGGGACAGTGACCACAATATCTGTAAAGCACTGCAGAATATGATGGCGCTATACAAGTAAGCATAATAAAGCAATGAGAAGTGCTACTGCCCAAACCTGTAGGTCTGCAGAGAAACCAGGACACTGCAAGAAGAGTATGCTCTTCTGGTTGCCTACTGAACAAAACCATTAGAAGGTCCAACAGCCATTACAAGCGAGCACGTTATGCTGGAACCACGTGAAGGGAGCAACAATGAACCACTCATATTATGATCACTGTTGTTTACATCCCTTTTGTAGTTCTTATGAACAGAACATATATTTGTCTTAAGAACAGGGTGTGAGTATGTTTTAATGTAATTTCCCCTTTTTAAGGAATGTCCACTATTTCTATCTTCGTGCTCTATGAAATGAGGATGCTGGGCAGTACATGAACCATGCACATGCTGGAGAAGGAAATTTATTGTACTACTGTTCCTTGACATCCAGGTGTAGAGTCAGGCCAACCAGTATACTTCCTCCCTGGGCCCCATCTTCTCACATCGAATGGGGGCCCAATAACCAATGTTAGGCTAAGGCCCCACGTAGTGGGCCACAGTGAAAAAGTGTGCCGGAAATGCATTGTGGTTTTTCCCACAGTACTTTTCACAGAAAGTCCACAGACTTTCTGCTTCTATCATACCTATAGGAAAACCACCAGTATTTCCGTAGGTATAATCAAAATGCTGCGATTTTCAAATTCCAACACCAATGTCCGCTGCGGGTATTTTTCCACAATGTGTGTATAGGATTTGCTAGACATTCAAACCGCTGCATTTACGCCATGTGGGGCCCCTGCCTTATAGTGTCTTTCTGTTGCCCAAGACCTGCCTCCATGTGAGCTCATATCCCTAGCTCACAGAGTTGAGAGACATAGTTAAAGATAGGAGCCAGGCAGCAGGCTACTGACAGAACGCCAGGATAGAAACAATCAGAGGCAAGGGCTAGGCAGCAAACTACTTCTAACACTAAACTTAGTAGTGGGTTTCCAAAATGAATTTTACTGGTGAGCCCTATGCACTTCTGACCCTGTTGACTATTTTTACAATCCATTTGTCACTTTAGTAAGGGGTACTCAGAATTAATCTGTGGAGAACCACCCCACGCAAAGTATTAGCATGGCAGTTTCGTAATTTTTACTTTTAATCCCGCTATGGTGTTCACAATCATGAGGGGTGATTTGAAAATTTTCTTTTCTTTTAAATTTTTTTAAAACTTTTTTGTTACTTCTATTTTTAGACGTCTTAAGGGAATTAAACTCTGGTCTGATAATCAGTACAATATACTACAATACAACTGTAGTAAAGATAGGCCAGAGAGCCTTCATGGAAATGGTTCACAATCCACGAATCTCATTCAAGAGGATGGCAATCCAGAAGAACATGGTGACAGCGCCCATGCACCTTCAATGATCAGATGTCTTTGAAGGGTTAATGCCAGTGGTGAACCTAGCCTCTTTGCTGCCTGAGGCGGACTATAGAAAGACTTCCCCCCCCCCCCCAAAAAAAAAAAAAAAAAAAAAGAGTTTCCATGCTACTAGTTTAACACACTGTTATCGTCGCACAATATACACAATACACAAAGTTATAAAACAGTTTTTAAGAATTCTTCTTCCTGTATTACTTCAGTATCAGATCAACAACACGGCATTAACAATGAAAGTAACTTCACACATCTTCTGCTTGGTGGATGGACGAGCCCACGTGGCCCCCATTCTCTATAATAGGAGCACCGCAGATAGCTGAGTACTGGACTTCGGCTATCTTTGGCACTCCCATTGAAGTGAATGAGAGCCACGCGGGTTCGTCCATCCACCAAGTGACACACCTATATATATATGGCTGCAGCCAGGCTGGATTCCCACCTAGTGGGGGGAAAAAACCCAATTCTTAGGCTCAGTGGGGGTCTCAGCAGACAGACCCCCATCAATCAGGTATTTATCCTCTATCATTTAGGTGAATACAGGGCAGTAACATTCTGTGACTTACAGGTGACGTCTCTGACTAATCCTTCACATTTCCCTTCTCTTCCCTCTGGACCGCCATGACCACTTCTTCCAGCTGTGACTTGTCTCTGTAAAGGTTGCAACACAGACATCTTTGGCTCCTCACTTTTCCAGGCATTCAACCCACATTGTCCTCACCTACACAAAGCCCCCATCCTGCTGCTACCCCCAATTATAAAATATGTGATATAACCCCCATAATGAATAATACCCTCAAGTGCATCTTTATATTAATAATGTCCGTGTGTACCCTGTATAAATAGTGCCCCTTATTAATAATACCCCAGGTGTTAACTAATTAAAAGGTTTTCCAGGTCATTAATAAACTAATCAGTGGGGTTCAAAAACCCAGGACCCCCACTGACCAGCTGTTTGATTGGTACCTGTGTAAGCTCCGTGACCGCTTCTCTGTTTACATAGTGTAATTCATCTCATAGCGGCCATGTAATGTAACTGCAGCCTCGTCCTGTACATGTCTACAGTATGTGACAAGGCTAGAATTACATCACACGGTCACTATAAACAGACAGCGTGTGATATAAACAGGTGCCATAGCCCATGTTTATAGCGCCCCATTTACACACACTATAATGTTCCACAGCAGCCCCTGCACACAGTATTACACAGTGTTATGGCCCGCAGCGGCCCCTGCACACTGTATTATGCCTCTCAGCGGCCCCTGCACACGGCATTATGCTCCACAGTGGCCCCTGCTCACGGTATTATGCCCCGCATTGGCCACTGCACACGGTATTATGTTCCACAGCAACTCCTGCACACAGTTTTATGCCCCATATTGGCCCCTGCACACGGTATTATGCTCCATATTGGCCCCTGCACCCGGTATTATGCTCTATAGTGGCCCCTGCACTTGTATTATGCTCCAGAGTGGCCCCTGCACAGGGTATTATGCTCTACAGTGGTCCCTGCACAGGGTATTATGCCCCATAGTGGCCGACCCATGAAATATTATTATACTCTGGGGTCTTTTCAGACCCCAGAGTATAATGATTGGAGACCCAGGGGAGAATACAAACATAAAAACCAGAGTTACTTACCTATCCTGGACACCGGTGCACTCCTTGCAGCTTTCGGCCCTGTTTAATTGCGCACACACGTCACGTGATCAGGCCGGCGACGCGACCTGATGACGTCACCGAGGCCTCAAGCCTGCTCGGAGTTACATCGGATCGCAGGAGGTGAGTAACACTGGTTTTTATGTTCCCTCACCAACCCTAGGGCTCCGATTATTATACTCCGGGGTCTGAATAGACCCCGGAGTATAATAATAGTAGTATTTGCAGCCCGCGGCCTAACTTACCGATCCCCGCGGCCGCTCACAGCGGCATCCACTTCCCTTTCTGCGGCCCATAGCAGAAGGGGAAGCGGGGGCGGCCACGAGCAGACGCGGGGATCGGTAAATAAATAGGCCATTACCTGCCGGGGATGCTCCAACAGGTTACGGCCTATTTATATATATAAAAAAAAAGCTATACTCACCTGCGATGCCTTGATGCAGCCGCCGCCTCCTCTTCTTGTCCGCGACGTCTGTGTCTCAGCGTAGGTGGTGGGATGACGTCATTGTATCGCCGCCTGCGCTGAGATGCGACGTCTTGTAAACCAGCCCAGGACAGGCCCCGCTCAGCTCTGTTTTTTTGTTTTTTTTTAAAGCGGCCTGTCCTGGGCTGGTTTACATTAAATAGTAAAAATGCCGCCCCCCGGACAGTGCTGCCCGAGGCGGCCGCCTCACTTCGCCTCATTAGCGGTGCGCCCCTGGTTAATGCCCACGATTAGAGAGAACTCTAATAACTGGCATTGCAGCCAGGCCTCCACTGTGTAATACACAGGAGACCTGGTAGCTATGGCGCCCACTCAGCTTCTGAGCAGTCGCCATGTTTTAAGACCCAACTTCTGCCATACTATTATGGTGGGAAGGAAATAAAGGGTCAGACATTAATTTAGATGAGTACTGCCTTCCAATATGTAGCACTAGAGGCACAGATTTCTTTTTTGAAAGAAAGTTAATTTGCACCTTTTCCAAGAAAAGCACTGCATAACCTTCTCCATGGCCTCCCAGCTAACACCCTCGCCCCCCTCCAGTCCACCTTAAACTGTGCTGCACGCCTAATACACCTCTCCCCCCGTTCTTCATCGGCCGACCCCCTCTGCCAATCCCTTCACTGGCTACCCGTTGCCCAGCGAATAGAGTTCAAATTACTAATGCTGACATACAGAGCCATCCACAACCTGTGCCCTCCATATATCTCCGAACTAATCTCCCGCTACCTGCCCGCAAGTAACCTCCGATCCTCCAAAGACCTCCTACTCCGCTCTTATCCGCTTTTCACACAAACATCTCCAAGACTTCTCCCGTGCACCCCCCATACTCTGGAACTCATTACCAAGACACATAAGACTGACCCCTACAATCACAAGCTTCAAGAAGGCCCTGAAGACTCACCTATTCAGGAAGGCCTACAACCTCCAATAACACTACTGTCACCACACCACCACCTGAATAGCCTCTACCCCCACCTTCTGTCTCTATCCCTCTTCCCTCATAGATTGTAAGCCCTTGTGGGCAGGGCCCTGTATCCCACTGTGCCAGTTGGTCTCTGTTTGTATTATCTGTTTTGTATATCTGGTGTACCGTATGTAAATCCGCAAATGTAAAGCACCATGGAATTAATGGTGCTATATAAATATAAACAATAATAATAACAATAATAATAATAAGCCTTACATGGTGCTCTCTCTAGTAGGAAATTGTACACTCAAGACCCTCCCCATTAATATAGAGCATAATATGTAGTAAAATAGAAAGTTCCTGTAGATGAAAACCTGCACAATATACCCTTTAGACTAAGGCCCTACACAGTGAATCACTGCCAAAAAATGCTGCGGAAAAGACCGCAGCGAAAGCGCATCGCGGTTTTTTTCACAGAAAATCCACAGAGTTTTCCTCTGCAGACTTTCTGTCTTTGTTACACCTATACAGAAAACACCAGCATTTTGGTAGGTATAATTGACATGCTGTGATTTACAAAAACGCTACAGGTTGTAGGCTAAGGCCCCACGTTGCGGAAATGCAGCTTTTTTTGTTGCAGATTTTGTTGCGGTTTTTTGAGCCAAAGCCAGCAATGGCTACAAAAGGAATGGGAAATATAAAGGAAGCTCTTATACTTTGACTCACAGGGGACCTCAGCCTTAAAATTGCAGCATTTACAACATGAGGCCCGCCTTAGACTGTCTAAGTTTTAAAGCCAAAGGAAAATGTGAAAATGTGGAGCAATTATTTTTTTGCTGAATCACTGCAATCAATATCACTGTTGCTACAAAATAACAACAGGAAAGATCAAAGAGAATACTGTTGTAGCACTGTATTAATAGAGAACCTAAAATTAGCACAATACTAACACTGTATTTCCGTGATAAAACACCTACTTGGAGTATGTGTTAATATTTATTGCCATAAACAAAGAGGAAGGCGCAAAGTGTTGTCATAGTTTGACTTTCGCCATCCTGATTAAGTGTCAGTGACCAAAATAGCAGCACTATATGTAATAATGATTAAGAAATAACAGAGATGATTAAGAAATGACACGCTGAGTGAACAATACTGCTGAGGCTTTCTAAGGTTAGAGGGGTTCCCCAAGGCTAAAACATTTATGGTCTATCCTAAGGATAAGCCATCAATCTTTGATCAGTGGGGGTGGAACCTCTGTGACCTCCACCGATCAGAACAATCAGTAAGATTTACATGGTCATGGTACAGTAGCTCATACATGTTTAAAACATGACATAAAAAAAATCAGAGAATTAGTGTAATACTATAAAATGTTACACATTTAAGAGGACTGTAAAGGGCTGTGATCTTTCTTTTTGCTCTAACAAATGTTTAGGGCAGGTCATCCATGGTTGTTCAGTAATGGTGTGACTCCTACTCTCTAAGAGAGAACTATACAACACTTCTACCTGTTAACTCTCACTTGCCTTTCCTGGAGGCTGTAGAGTCAGCTCAGTTTGTCATTTTTTTCATGTTGTATGTAAAATCACCCTAAGCAGATGTTTTTCTGCTATTTTACATGAGTTATATTCATACCCACAGTCATTATTATTATGTTGCTGTCATACGGGGGTCAATTTCATTAACCCGTTCACGATAACCCTTTTATCATGCAGTATAAATGACATGTTCACTTTATTCTGCCAGCCAGTATGACTATAGCAATACCAAATTTCAAAGTTTTTTTTTTCTACTTTTGTGCAATAAAAGCACTTAAAAAATACATATTTTTTTTAGAATAAATTTTACTTTATTTTTTACAGTTTATTTTTAGGCTGACTTTAGGACTTACCAAGTGATTGTTTATTTCTATAACCCTTTCTATGTAAAATTATTTAGGTGTCGCTATTGATCAGGGTTAAATATCCTGAATGAGAGTTAGCTCCAAAGTCAGCCTCTGTAGCCCCAAGTGCATCCCCTTCTTGTGCAGCGGCGCTTCCAGAGAACTGCAGCTGGCCCCTTTCACTTGGGCTGTTGCAATTCCCTGCACAGTGGATGGCCAATGTGCAAATGTACAAGATAAAATAGTGAAGACAACACAGCACTAGATCAGCAGTGCGGCCTCTTCATTTTCTGCATCAGGATATGATAATGTTTATCCTAGCAATATGGGATCACTTTATAGGATGCCATTACAGTGATAATAACTTGTCACATTTTAGGTTCACCATCATTCTGTGAATCTTTATGTTTTGCAGGACCCATTGTATCTTCTCTTGGGAGAAGTTAGGATTACATTTCGATGTTTAATATTTATTTTGAAAACTTTGTTCTGGTTATGGTCATACCGAATATGTGTATATTATTTGTTGTGCTGTAACAGCTGCAATAATAGAATTTATTAAATGTAAAAAAAAAAATGTCAATTTAATTAAGACTGGCATTTAACTACAATCTACAATAAAAGGATCTTTAGTGTGAATTATGCTGAGGTCAGAAAAAGAAATCTATACATGCTATGAGCAGGCATAGATTTGAGGAAAAATATGTGCCAGTTTACCTCATGCTAAACCATACCCACCTTTCCAAATTTTGCACAGCATGGCTCACAATGCAAATGTTTTCGTGTAATTTGCAACTTTTTGGCCAAATTCCAACTTTTTGGGGCTCAGTTTGCACCCAAACCTGTCCAACTTGATCATGTCTTGTTGATCATGTCTTGGTCACTTATGCTTACAACTTAATTTCGCCTGCTTCAAGCCAAGCTCTGTGCCTTGGTACCATGATTTGGAATTTACAACCTATATATGCACCAGCTGCTGCCATCATATCCAGCAGTAGTGACCCAGTGGCATTTACAACTGGCTTTAAGGCACTGCAATGATTTTTGCTGTGACTCCTGACGTGCAACCAAAGATTGCAATGACACCATATTACTCCTTCATCAATGTGGATGGAGTCACATTGAGATTCTGAGGATGCTGCAAATGCAACTTCTAGTGCTCAATTCTTTTTGCGACTAGAAGTTGCAGCATGTCCGAGATCATTTTCATTAGTAAGGGAATAGCAGGACAACACGGTGAGCTTTGGTCACATGTCAGGAATCACAGCCATAATTGCCATGTAGCCCCTGGCTCCATCAGATACTGTATGCTTTGCTATTTAACACAGTATGTAGTTTATGATGCATTGTTTCCTTTGAATGTATTTATTTATAGATATTTTTATCTAAAAGTGAGTAATGCTGTTCACTTCCACACAAATGCTGTCAGCATTTATATTTGATACAAAAATGATAAAGCAGAGTATTTGCAAAGTTATCACAAGACAGTTGGCAACATGCTCATAGGTGGGGTCGTGGAGAATAAAATAATGAAATATTTAAATATACAAATATCAATATAGTATAATTAATTAGATGTATAATTTGTTGCATATTTACTTTCACAGGAATTCAGTTGAACTTTTTTCGTGAATTACTGCTTCTGTCTAACCATCTGCCATTTATGAAGGATTCAGAGTCACGGCAAGAGTCAGAGTTGGGCTGGTGAACAACAGAGTAGTCAGTGGAGTTGGTTTGATCTACCAACTCCACAGTCCTGTTTTATTTGACAAATTTCCACACGTGCTCCAATTTTTTGAACTGACTGCTCTACTGCAGTTCACTGGGGACTCTTATGACTTATATCCTGCCTTTATCAATCATTGCCTAAGGATTACTGTACACTTAACAGAGAAGTTTCAGATATGGTTCTGTCTGCCCACTGCTCTTGTGCTGATATGCACTTTTCAGTTTTTTTTTGATTAAAATTTTGAAAATATATATATATATATATATACACACTGTGACAATTTGGGGAATTAGACTCAAAATGGCGGCTTTTCCTGGTCCGGACAGCGGTGGTTCATGGTACTGGGCGCCGGAAAGATAGCTTTCAGACGGTCCAAGTGTAAAATAAGAGTGGCTTTATTCAGCTTAACTGCAACATAGCAAAACAACAAAAAACCTAGACCACAGTTAGGGTCCTAACTCACTCCTTGAGCCCCTAACTGTCCTGACTATTGCTCAGCTCCAGCAACAGTCCCCTGTGGACCCCAGCCCTTCTGGGACAGAGCCTCTCTCTCTGTCCTTAGCTGGTCCACCATTTCCTGCTTCCTGCAAGACACTCCAGCCCCTCTGGAGTTATGCGCCACCCAAAGGTGTGGCTGAGAGCCTTTTCTGGCCTGGCCTGGGTTGCTCAACAGCGCCCTCTGGGTTCACATACTCACATACCCTCCCCCTCAGCTCACTACCCATGGAGTGAGCTACAATGGGACAAGACATCCTATGACGAAGTCCCTCTTCAACCCTGCATGCCTGTCCAGTGTCTCTCCAGAAGTCCCAATCTGGCGGTCTCTTCTTCCAGATTCCGGTTACTCGACACTTCCGGTTTCTCATCACTTTAACTGCTACGCCAAGATCCTGGCCATTCTGTGCAAAGGCAAGTTTTTCTTCATCACCTCCATAATTCGCCATACAGGGGATCACATCATTTTCATCCCATTTCTCGCCATAGTCTTCAGCCATCCCATTGCATGACTTTGATTCCTTTAGTGAATAGCCGTAAGAATCTTCTTCTTCTCCTATCATGCATCCACAGGAGCTCAGAGACCAACTAACACGTACTTCATGCACATCAATGTCTTTAGAGTATAATTGTTTCACAGGTACTTTTTCCGTAACCTTCATTTCAAAACAAACTTTGCCATCACCATCAAGACTTAGAATTTTAGGAGACATATGCTGCTTGCTCTCCTCTTTGTTTGAAATACACAAGCTCTGTACTGCAATATCTTCTTCTGCACGAGGGCCATACCGTACACCCTCACATAATAGATCACGCTGAACTACATTTTCTGGCATGTCTTTAACAACTGTCCCATCATTGGTGACATGTAACCATCTCTTACTTCTGCATGCAAATGACGGCTGCTCAGTCTCTGCCTTAGAACCTCTACCACGGTTACTTCCATTAGTTAGGGACATAGCAACATTGTATCTCCGTCTCTTCTTGTTGCTATTAGCATCAGGCAGTAAAACAACTTCTGCCTCTTCTCTTCTTTTTGGGTTGACTGTATTACTTCCTGACTCCCCCTTTACAGACAACATGGAGCCATTATTCACCATTTGTCCACCAGACATTTGGCTAGAGACAGGCACAGCAACACCTTTATCCACAATGGCTTCAGACACTTTAGCTGTTGGGACAACATATACGTGGTCAGTCTTCTTACGGACTCTTGTTCCACACTTTTGATGACCCTTCACCTTATTTACCATCTCACAGCCCTCTAGGCCTTGGACCTCATTGGTTTGAAGCTGGACCCACTCTGTCACAGGCAGTGTGTGACCAATCACAGTTTCTTCTTCTGTTGGACCTTCTTTGGCCTCCTCACATTTTGCAGGAAGTCCACCTTTAGCAGCATCTTCCTGGGGAACTATACCCTCTACTTGACGTTTTACCGAATCACGTAGTTTCATCATAATCTGATCATTGGTATCAACAGCAGTGGGCAGGTCACTCATGTCTGTCTGACTTAATGATTCTCCTTTCTCTGCCTCTATGCTGGCAGCTTTCTCCAATTCTAACGCCTTTTGTAGCGCACAAATCTCTAATTCCATCTCCAGAACTTTCTTCACTGCCACATTTTTCTGAGCAGCTTCCATCTCAGTTTTTACTAGTGCACCTTGCAGCTCTGATTCTTTAGAGGTTAACAGGTTCTGCAGTGAGTCTCTCTCAGCTTCTAGTGCTGCCAGCTTTGAAGATAGGGCAGATGCCGACTGTTCAGTATTGGATAAAGACTGCTGCAATCGATCCAATTCTTCTCCTTTAGATTCCACTTCGGTTTTTAACTGTTCAATCTGAAAAGTGCGCTCTTCCAACTTTATTTCTGACTCACGCTTCACTTGATCCATCTGCAACTCCAGCTGTTTCTTGATGCGTGCAATTTCCTCCTGCTTGTTCACTTGCACCTTTAGTTTAGCAACAAGCATTTTTAGATCTACAATCTCAGCAGATAAATTAGACAGGTTTCCCTCAAAATGAATCTTCATGTCTTCTATCTGGAGGTCCAATTCTATCTTGGCCTTTTCCAGCTTGTCATAAGCATTAGCTTTGTTCTCATTGAATATCTGCACAGATTCCAGGTTTTTCTCAACTTCATCCTTGGAGCTAACCAAATCCTCCATTTCAGTGCGCAGTTGCTTGTTGAGCCTCTCTAACTCGGCCTTCAATTCAAGGGCCTCTTCTAGGGAACGAGCCAATGCAAGAGCTTTGGTCTCTTTTCCACAAGCCTCTGCTTCAGCACGGTCACGTTCTTCTGCATATCTAGCAGAAAGAGTCTTCTCTTCACCAAGAAGCTGATCAAACTTTTTCTGCTTCTTTTCCAAATTTGACACAATCCGACGTTGATGATCACGATCTACACCTACATCTTCTAGTTCCTACTGCAGTCTAATTTTCGTCTTCTCAAGTTTGTCATAAGCAGCAGCCTTCTCCTCAAACCGTTGATTTGTAGCTTCTAGCTCCTTTTGCAACTTTTCCTTTAGTTCTTCAACAGAGTCCAAGGACCCAATACTATCCTCCATTTTTTTCTTTATATCAGTCGCCTGAGCCTGTAGTCTGTTTGCCTTGTCTAGCAGTTCTGCTTGAAACCTGTCCCCTTCTGTGACTTTTAGTTGCATCACTTGAAGTTGAGTCTCTACTTTTTTGTGACTCTCCTGTAAGGTTTGCACTTTCTGAGCATGGACAGACAACATCTCCATCAATTCTTTGTCTTTATTTTGCACCAAAACAGACAACTTCTCATTATCTTCACAAGATCCTGACAGCGCCCTCTCCAGGCTACATATTCTAGCTTTGAGTTTCCTTTCTCTTTGTTCCAGAGCTCCAGCTTTGCTTCGCCATTCATGGATTTCACCATTTAGGTGAACCTGATGCAAGTTTTGCTCTGACTGCAGACATCGGACTGCACATGTCCAGTACGCTTGTGTAGCAGACCACCAGAAAATGGCCGCCCGCACATGTGCACTCCAGTGCCTGCGAAAGGCAGAAGTTCCATTCAAGAGGAGGAGGGGAGTGAACATAAGCAGTTAAGGGGTGGTGGAGAGTTATGATGCGGAGGGTGCTCGGAGCGCAGGGGGAACGCCCCAGGTGCTCCTTGATCCTAATTTGCATAACAGAAGAGACCGATTTTATCAGAAACGGCAGGGAAAAGCTTAGAATGAAAGGTAGAAGTAGAATGGCCTTTTTAAAGGCTATTCCAACAGGCCATTATTTAAAAATGTGTTTTTCTAATGATAGACTCCCTTTAAAATAAATACAACAATTCATATCAGTAACATGTCACAATACATATCAGTCTATAAAGACCACAATAAGAGTCAATAGGACTAAGCCAGAGACAATAAGCAATAAAAATAATAAAAGGCACAATAAAATATGGGATCATATTTTACAACTCTGCCTTTTTACAACTCTGAATGTATTTTGCCAGTCTTCAAACTTAGCTCGTATTTAATTATCCTCTTGCCTGATCTCTGGGGCTTTGCAGTGATGTCTGTCTGGCTTTCAGACAGCTGCCAACTATATGGTGACCACTCCAAGAGGTAGCAACCTAGTAGCCTCCCCGCAGCAAAATCCTGATCTCTGCATGGCAGTTAAAGGGTAAAAATCAGGGAGGCTACTTAGACAATGCCCTTGAGAGTGGCTCAAATTTAAATTGGTTAGGTGGCACACAGGGTCCACAACATCCTGTACGCTATACCAGATTCTGCCCCCAGTAGCACCCAAACAGAAACATGGGAGCAAAAAAATTTTTTTTTTTGCTATGAACGCTGTAAATTAGTTAAAAACAGCTATTAACCGTCTTTCATGACTTTTAGTTTGAAAATGATTCATGGGATAATCCCTTTGAGAATGTTTTTGAATTAAACTTTTCTTGAAGTCAGAATACTTGTGCAGACATCTTTATAGGCCGTTGATGTTATGTTTTCTCAATTGTAACACTATGTATACTCTTTATCGCAGAAGTTACAAGTGGTTACAAGTTATCCTTACATTGCATCATGCTTAAGGGATTTTCCCATAACTGTTACCTCTTTTTGTAGTTAGTCCAAAATTGGTTTTGTGTTAAGTTGTTGTCTAGTCTGGGATTTTTGTCATCCTTTGTCATTATCATCATGATGTTAAGAATCCCATGATGAGTTCACATGAGTGATAAAAAGGCAGAATGAAACAGAAACATGTGGATAGTACCTAAATAAACAGTTGTTTTTATTTTTTTTTATTTTACAACATTGCTATATTGCTTATGTGAGACTATGACAAACATAGAAGTGCCCTACAGATTTATTCATTTATAAAGATACAAATAAAACTTTAGATCATGGTCTTATGTCAAACTGTAGGCGCTAAAAAGATTCTGTTCCAGGTGGTCTCACTCTATTCAAGTGTACAGTAATACCTCGTACATTCGCGAGGTTAGGTGCCAGAGCGGGTCGCGGATCGCGAGGAATCGCGAATGTTTGGTACAAGCGCTTAGAAGCGCTTACAATGCCGGTTTCTAATGTTTAACCCCTAAATATCAATAAACTTTACCCTACAGTACTGTACAGTATACTAAAGTATACTAAAGTATACTGTACAGTACTGTATATTAATACATTCATTCATTTTTCTTATACACTCACAGTAAAATGAAACTAATTACCGAGTACGTAACGAACAGGACGCTACTACCCAATAGCGAAGGTGTTTTTTTTTAATTAAATTTCACAGATCTGAAAAAAAAAGAGCAAAATCTATATATGTTAGTTGCCAAAAAAATATCGCGAATCTGTGAATTCGCAAATTCGGAAACGCGAGTGTACGAGGTATTACTGTATTGTGCTTAATTTAAAACGATTTTAAAATGTAGGTGTATGAGTAGGTTTAGTATATGACCTACAAGTACACCCAAATTCTCCTCAGCTAGTGACTCTCCCAGTTTTCCTCCCCCAGGACATACAGTGCGCTGAACATTAGTGGTCACAGGACTGAACAATAGGTTACATTTGTATCAGCCCACCTAGAGTATGAATCATGACCACAAATTTCTGTCTGAAGTCCTTGAGTCTGTTATCAATGCAGTTACTAACTATACCTTCTAAATCAATAGACCTAATTCCCTTCCGACATATGCTGTAAAAGGCAGGAGGTATGAAGAGGGCTCAGGAGTTAAGCCCTTTTATAGAAACGGTCTCTGAACCAAGTGCAGCTGTTAACCCTTTAGATGTCTTGGTCAATTGCAACAGAGACATCTAAACAGTAGTGGTGCATGGACGCCGCCTTAATGGACTGGATAACCAACCCTGGAACCCCATCAGGGGGTGGCCATCTGTTGCTATGAGAAACAGGAGCCTACAGAAGGCTCCCAGGCTTGTCTTCCGTGAACATCTATTACACGCTACCACAGAAGCATGTAATAGAAGGGCAGGAGTCTTACAATATATTGCAATACAGTAAATGCACCGAATATGATCAACTACCTTACGTGTATTCTTACCCAATTACAGAAATCAAGCCGAAGAATTGATCCACAGAGATCAACTTAGTGTTGCCAAGGCCTTATTAACCTTAGTTTTTCTGCATTTGTATATTTAATCCCTTCCCACACTGTACTGGGGTTGTTCCCATACCATACTATTGCAGAATGGATATGGGCCCTGGCAGCAGAGGTTCTGATTCTGTGCCATCAACAGTGGAGGTCAGCTGAGATATATAGCTGATACCCTGCTCTGAGGTATAATAACTCTATAGCTAGTAATCCTGGGTGACACTTAGACAATGACCTGTATAGCATAAATTACCCGCACAGGCATCTATGACACCAATAGTGGCATTATTGTGACCTCTTCAGAAAACGTTTCAGGTGACCTGACAGTCTGTGTAAAAGTTAGCACCCCATCTTTCCTTTTATATTTTATGATTACCAATGTTATTCTTGCTTCCAGCCACTTGATGTACAGGAAATTGCAGCATGAGCACATGCAAGCGAAGTGGGTTGTGCTGAATTTCCAGGAGCAACGCTGGGTAGAGAAACTTTGAAGGATATGTAGACACTGACCAAAAAGTAATCCTAGTCACATGCGATCTTTTTATAAAATAGGAATGTCCCTTTTAATACTCTCTGTAATACACTGCATTCATCTTAGGTTCACAGAATATAACTATTTACAGTATTTATACATTGTTCAATAAACAGACTTTAGAATAAATCCTGAAATTTCGTATTCTACACAAAAAACTAAATAATAGAAATAACAAAGTCACAACAAAACAATGAGACAGATTCATCCTTGTGGGTTTTTTAAGAGGAAGTTTCCTTAAAAAGTTTAGAGGTTTTGTAATTCTGGCTGCGACTAGAAGTTCATTGCAGAAATGTTTTTAGAAACAGAACTATGCTTAGGTTAGACACAAAAGGTTCATCCACCATGGAATTTCTTAAGCGGTAATATAACACATTTTACTGTGTCATTGCTAGGTTACAATTTTTTGTTAGAATATCTCTATAATTTGCAGTATTGGTTGTACTCCTAAATGTGTAGTTTTTATTAAACTATGAACACCAGCTCTGCAAGGCGAAAGTGCTAAAAACTGAGCAACCATTTTACAGAGCAGGTCAATTATTGCAGTTTTCAACCTTTGCAATGTAAGGCTAGGCTCACATGTACAGTGGTTTGCAAAAGTATTCATACCCCTATAGAGCTTCAGTGGAATGGTTTAGATCAAAGAATATTCATATGTTAGAATGGCCCAGTCCAGACCTAAATCCCATTGAGCATCTGGGGCAAGACATGAGAATCGCTGTTCACAGACGCTCTCCATCCAATCTGCCTGAGCTTGAGCTATTTTGCAAAGAAAAATGGGCAAAAATCTCAGTCTCTAGATGCGCAAAGCTGGTAGAGACCTACCCCAAAAGACTTGCAGATGTAACTGTAGCGAAAGGTGGCTCTACATTGTATTGACATACAGGAGCATCTCAATAAATTAGAATATCTTTGAAACGTTCATTCATTTCAGTGATTCAGTAATACAATTAATAATCAGCGTCTTCTATGATTGTGTGTCCTACTGAACCAGACTGAGGGACCATTTAAAGGCTTAGGAAACCTTGGCAGGTGACACACTGAATTTACAATACTGAACTTTTTTACAATATTCTAATTTTCTTAGATTTTGGTTTTCATTACCTGTAATCCATAATCAACATTTACAGAAATAAAACACTTGAAATAGAACACTCTGTGTGTAAATAATCTAGAAAATATAGGAGGTCACTTTTTAATTTAATTACTGAAATAAATAAACGTTTCAAAGATATTCTAATTTATTGAGATGCACTTGTAGGAAGGGGAAGCTGAATACTTTTGCACGTCACACTTTTCAGATTTTTTTTTATTTGATTAAAATTTTGAAAACCATATATCATTTTCCTTCCACTTCACAATTATCTGCTCCTTTGTGTTGGTTATCACTTAAATCTCAATAAAATACATTTAAGTTTGTGGTTGTAAGGTGACAAAATGTGAAAAAGTTCAAGGGTTATGAATACTTTTGCAAGCCACTGTAGGAATCTGCCACAGGGCAGATCCCGCCCAGAATCCATGGCAGATTCCATCCCGAAAACAATGGGAGGCAGAGATTGTAGCAGGACAAGGAAAAAAATCTGCGTCCTGCTCTTCTGGGCCTTATCAGCAGAGGCAAGTCGCTGATGCCAATGCACTGCGTGAATACCTATAAAGGCATATAAGGGGTTTTGGAGCGAGGGGGCTCCTTCTGGAGGCATTGGAACCCCTGTGAACAAGATCTGATACCTTTACATGGCAGCCAGGGGGTTAAAGAATCAATACAATTGTAATGTTATTTTACCTGCATGCTGAACGACATAAAAAAAAAAATCTAAAAAAAAATATACCAGAATTGCTGTATTTTGTCTGTCGGCCATCAAAAAAGTGATCAAAAAGTGTTATCTTCCCCAAAATGGCATCAATAAAAACATAAGGCCTTCTTGCAAAAAATAAGCTGTCATAAAATTTTGTTCAAAAAATAATAAGTTATGAGTCTTGAATGGATGATGGAAAAATAAAATTGTTATTACAAAAAGAGTTTTTACTCTGCAAAAGTAGTAAAATAAAAAAAATTAAAAAAAACTATAGAAATTTAATCAATTTCATTGTATGGACCCAGTGAATAAATTTATCAGTTGTATGTGAATTAGACTATTAAGAGTGAAGTACCTGCGAACTGCTATTGGCTAATATGGATTACGTGAGTGTTGTCCTCCTATAATGGCTGATAACAGAGAATAATAGTGAGTAAGTGCTGAAAACCTCTGATAATGCTGTACTTCGAATGAAGGACCTGCGAGCTTCTATTGACTAATATGGGTCATGAGATGTGACTGTAGCATCTAAGGGGTCACATCTCAGGAAGGTCCTTGATGTGGAAGTCAGTGGTGCTGCTGTATGTATATGGAAAATTTGGTGCAGATGACCAGACGTTCAATTTTATATACATATAGGGACAGAAACACGTTTTGGAGCAGTATTTAAAGGGGTTATGCCACAAACAATATTTGGCTCCATCTTTATTGCTCCCATTGAAGTGAATGGGAGAGGGGACATGTCTGCATCCTTCAGGGGTTTGTCTGCCTTAATCTTGGATGCATTTAAAATGGGGTCTCAGCGGTCAGACCCCCACTGATCAGCAATTTACCCTCTATACTCCTATGGGATTTATCCGCCTAAGGATAGAGGATAAATAATGTTTGTGGCATAACCCCTTTAAAATCAAAGTAAAACCTGACAGTGAGATACATCTCCCTTTGAAAATATCTGGGCACTAGTTTATTGCATCGTGTTGTGGCCTCACAACAGGCCTTAGAATGGAAGGTTGGAAGTGTGAGGAGGATAAAGGAATATCCGACTTTGAATCTCGGGAAAGGGGGTTGAATCTTATCCGCCCCACCCCACCCCACAGGAGGTGAGCGTATTTTCACCTTTATTCACCTATGCCTGTAATAAATGAGTACATTTATATGTTTCTGATTCAGAAGCGTTCCTTCCATATGCCTGCTATATTTTTTTTCTTCGATTCATTTTAACCAAAACCGAGTACTGTAATACCTAGGATCAGAGGAGCGAGCAGACACGGGACAATACATAGTCCTATATGTATTCTTTTTTTGGTGGAGAGCGCTCTTGATTTTTTTGAGATCAGAAAGAAAGGAATATTATATGTTTTTTACTCCTGTTCTTTTCTCTATATTTAATTGGAGTATTCCTAAAAGTGAGGGTCCTGATAACCCTGCCCACACACAGGATTGACAGTGTTCTCTGTGTTAGTGTATACACGCTGAATCCTCCTGGGTGGGCCGGGGCAACCAGGACTCTTATTATCTCTCCAACGAATCCTGTCAGGATTTATTCTGCTTTTTACTCAAAACTCCTGATTAAGGTTAAGGCCCCATGTAGTGGGCTGCAGCGAAAAAGCGTTGCAGGAAAAAACACAGCTCTTTTCACAGAAAATCCAGAGTTTTCCTCTGCAGACTTTTTGCTTCCATTATACTTATAGGGAAACTGCTGGCGTTTCTGACATACTGTAATTTCCAAAAACGTAACAGTGTTGGAAATTGCAGCGCTTATTTTTCTGCCTGAGGCTGAAGCCCCACGTTGCAAAAACGCAACGTTTTACAGTACCTGCAAAGTGAATGGGATTCTGGCTCCTCCTATCCACACATTGACGAAAAAAATTTGCAGCAGAAAACCTAAGTTTTCAAAAGCATGTCAATTATAGGTGCAGAAATGCTGGCGTTTTCCATATAGGTATAATAGGGGCAAAGGAAAACTCTGCAAAAGTGAACGCTATCCAGTGCCTATACAGTTTCCCGAGATTTTCAGGCGGATTCGCGGCAGATGGACTCCAGCGCAAGTGTGAACCCACCCTCAGTTCTGTGATCATCCTTACATTGGGTTCACACCTGCGTTGGGGTTTCCATTCTCTGGGTCCGCTTGGTGACCCGAAAAACAAAAACCCTATCCTCTTAAAAAGTGGTTATCTGCGAAAACCCGCGGACCCCATAGACTATAATGCGTTCCACCAGGTTTTTTAATACTGAAATCGGCAGAGAGAAATGTCCTGAATTTTTTAAAGTACATTGTACTATATTTTATATGGTGCCATTATAAAGTACAGTTTGTCTTATATGGCTCTGTGAATGAAAAAGGTATGCCTTTTGGAAGTAAAAAACAAAAGCACATAAATGCGGCATCCTTAAGGGGTTAGACTACTTGTCAATCAGTGCCGACTTAATATATAACGCTGCCTAAATATGAAGGTGTGAATAAAGCTTTTTGTAACTGTCTCCTTTATTTTCCCATGGAGCAGCTGACAGACACAAACTGAAGCAAGAACCAGACATATAATAAACGCATTTATATCAGTGTGAATTCAGCAGAAGCGCGCTGCGTTCTACGTGTGAGGAAGTCGTGTGACCCAAGCCGCAGCCTCAGAAGTCGCACACTCTTTGCCGCTGCCGCTGCGAGCTCTACCATTGGCTGAAGGCAGAAAGGCGGGCTGGAGAGCAGGGAAGTGACACCCCGGAGAGCTGAACATTACCGGGCACCACTCGTACAGGACTGTCGCACACGGGCACATAACGGGCAGGTGCCCTAGCACAGGCTGTGTCAGGTACGCTGAGAGCTCCCCACGTCCACGGGCTTGTCACGAGGCCTCAGTGTGACAGGAAGTGGCGGGAAAGAAGAAGCTACAGAGAAGTCTCCTATGTGCAGCTAGAGCATATGGGAAATATACTATATATGTAATGATATACACTGCAAAGAGGTTCTGCAGAATCTGCGTGTTAGGTATTAGGATAGTTGTAGTGCTTTAACTGCAGGATAAGCAGCAGCCATATGTTATGTTCTGACATGGAGCCATGAAACTCTTTGCAGCTCTCCAAGATCCTAAGATATGGCTTAAAAACAATGTCCTGCAAAAATCTGTCTTCAGTTTTTGGAGTTTAGGTGAAAGAATAAGCCGCTCCTTTTCTTTGAGTGAGGTATATAATACATTGGTAGTATGTAGGATAGGTCATCTATCAGAAGTGGCAATGCACAGGACACTGGAATAGTTCACAATGTTGTAAAAGTAAAAAAAAAAAAAAACCCTAAGTTGGAAAGTGAAGAGGACTTTGAGGTGGTCTTCTGCCTCAGATTCCTCTCCGTTTTCCAGCCCTTTGTATCCCACGGCAGAAAACATAAGCAGAGCTTTGTGATGATGTCCCATTTGTGTCACGTAACCTCTGCAGCCAGTCGCTGCCCTCCGCAATTGTGTCACTGCCAAGGCCAGTCCGTCACGTGACATTCGTATACATTTTTGTTTCAAGTTGGACAACCCCTTTAGTTCAACTTTTGGGTCCCCTGATCCTTGTCCTGCCCAATGAGGTGGCTGCTGGCCAGTCAGAGAATGAATGGTGGGGTGGCCTGTGCATCTCTTTCTGCATCCACCTCTATGTCAGTCAAAGAAATAGCCAAGCTCAAGTGCACATGCACTGCCCCCTGACCATTCCTGTGCCTGGATGTAGTGACCAGCAGTCGCCTCATCTGCCATGTCAGGAACCCCATATTCTCACTAAAGGTGTAGGTCCCATAGGTGGATGTGCCATAAATATCGAAGATGGTTACATCCATATAATAGGGACATTGGTTCTGGGTTGTAATGGCTGTTTCAGGAGGCAAGTACCCTGCACATATTTGGTCATTATGGTTAGGAGAATTAGAGGACAATTTTATAGCAACAGAATATGAAGTGAAAGGATTAAAACCAAAAAAAAATGCTATGTATACTGTACCTGTACAAAAGTTTCTTACCATACACCCTGGGTACAGACTGAACCTAAAATGGAATCTTTAATCAGATATTTCCTATTGGGGCTATTACCTTTGTAAAATGTCATATTACCCTAGGTTCACACCTGCGTTCGGGTTTCCGTTCGTGGGGTCCACTTCCCACGATCGGAAACCTAATCCGCTTAAAAAAACGGTTACCCGCCGAAACCTACAGACCCCATCAACTATAATGGGGTCCGCTATGTTTCCGCCCGAAAAGGGCAGAAAAAAGCAGAGAGAAAAGTCCTGCTTGTAGGACTTTTCTCTCCGCATTTTTAAAGTGGAATGGGGAACGGAGTCCCCAAGCAGAGATCGGACGCAGGTGTGAACTTGGCATTGCAGTAAACAGGACATCCAAAAAGCTAAAGGAGTTGTCTGACATATTTTTAAAGTTTAATAGTGCTGCTGTAGGGACCATAAACATACAAAATCATTACTTGCCTCTCTCCGGTCCTCTGTTTCCAGCAACGGAAGGTCTTTAGTTTATGGCAGTGATTTCATGTTTGACCTGTTGCTGCTGGAAATGGAGGCGAGTAATGGCTTTTTATGTTCACGGCCACTTCAGCAACACTGGTAAACATTAGAAGAAAATATGTCGGCTAACCCCATATTTACAATATGGCAGCTCGGTGATCTCTCCCTAGTTGTTACAACGCCCTCTCAGCACCAGACTCCTGCAGTTTGCCTCATAACCATAATTGCCAAATATGACTGAATTTTCAGTAACAAATTTGTTCAGCCCTGGCTTGAAAAGGATTAAGCTGGCCGAACCCATAATATTGGCCATGAATACAACAGCAGCATTTGGTCTGTAAAAAATCTGCTGTGCTGGATATTTTCGGTCAGCTAAAATTATCGGTGTTTGGCATCAGCCAACTTGTGCAGATTCGCTGCGTTTTGTTGATTTGTTTTTTTTTTGTTTTGTTTTTTTTCTTCCTGTTTTAACAAGTTTTGACCTTTTCGGGAGGGTTTTTGCAATTTTAGTGTGACTGTTCGGGGATTAAATAATGATAGTGTAAACCCACCCTTGTACTTGAGTTCATAGAAGCAGTACTAGCATTTCTTAGTGTTTGTGATGAGGAAGTGCTTCCTGCTGAGGCTGCCCACATATGTGATCATTCCTTTATGGAGTAGTGTATATACCCAGCTTTATGTAATAAAGGACAAAAACTGATTCATTCAACCACATAGGATCCAAGTATGATATCTAATAGCTTTATGCTGTTTCATAATTACTAGCTGAAAAGTAACAGGGTAACCATGTTTTAGATTGCCTTTGACATGACAACTTGCCCACATTTTCGTTTACATGACAGTAGTATCCGTGTATGTGTTTTCCAGCTGTAATGATAAAAAATGTGTGGAATGTATACTGCAGAATACCGTAAATATAACGCTGAATGTTTTTTTTTTTCCAGGGTTTGAAGACTGTAAAGTCATTTTCATCACGATGTCTAAGATAGAGAAAATGAGCATCCTGGGTGTGAGGAGTTTCGGAGTGGAAGATAAAGATAAACAAGTTATAACATTCTTCAAGCCGCTGACAATTTTAGTGGGACCAAATGGAGCGGGGAAAACTGTAAGTTATACAGCATATTAGATGCTATATCAATAAGTATATATTAAGTCAGCCATCAGCAACCCTCATTTTCCCCCCAACTACGTGTGTTGCTGGAAAGAGGAGTAAACCAATTTCCGACACCTCTGGAATCAGATCATCTCTCTTGAGAACAGAGGATCAGGCATTTTTAAAACATTCCGCTAGCCCAACCCTTTTTCCTCCGATGTCTGCCATCTAGGGAGAGTTGTGACACTACCATATGTGTTAGATGGTCTGCTGATTCCATAAAAATCTAAAACCTTGATTTATAGATAAATACAATGCTTTCAGGCTACAGTGTCGAGATGCACCAATAAACTTCTACAAAGGAAGAGGCCAAAAAAACCTTACCTTGAAGAAGTTTCTTTATGGATTTATAAACTGGTAAACAAAGAGGGTGTAAAATGCCTTTATGTGTTGCTACCCACTCACACTACAGTTTAATATATGGACAGTTATCACGGGAGTTTTCTGTGACACAGCAGAGGTAGTCTGGTATTCTATAAAGTGGTCACCAACAGGGTGACACTGCACCTCCCAAGCCTTATTCTTGTTGGCTTCTGGTGTCTCCCACAGCGCCTGCAGTCAACTTTTGGAATGATATCAGCATAGGGGACCAATGGAAGGAACCTCGTGGATCCAGAGGAAATTTTAAAACTGATCCTTTTATATATATATATATGATCCAAAATATACAAATATGACACAACGCATTTCGGGCTGTGGAATACCCCTTTTTCAAGCGCGTATATTACTTATATGGTGGGAATTGCTGGATGGAGTGCAGGTACACAAGAGAAACTTTGGGAATGAGGTTTTTACCTCCCAAGGTAGAGACAGAACAGACATGTACAGTATCAGCATCTTCTCTGGTGGGGATAGGACTGTATAGGGGACATATCCCATATTATGCCTGCACAGTGGAATATGTTGCAGCCTTGCATTGGTGGTATAACATAATAACATATTACTAGAAAATGCATTAACATTATGATCCATGGGGCTTCCCAACAATTTACGGGAAAAAAGTCCCTTTGGTTTATTCTCTGCTTATTGATGTTTTCAGCCAACTCCAGGAGGTGTTACATTTGCCTATAGCTCTGATATGAGTGAAGTAAAGCATTACATGGTGCCCATTGAAACTTTTGATCATATGTGAAGTAAACAGACAGGATAGGTTCCATCTCTGGCTATAAATAATAGAGGTTAAGCATAAAAGATCCTCATATATTAACTCAGAAAGGATTATTACCATCTCAGCAAATTGCTGCCATGATTTTAGTAACTGGCCACGAGCCCTGAACACCAGAAAGGGACCCATGGAAACAGTTGTGCGACGCTGCTCTACGTTGTTTCTGTAATTCCCATGAAATGAGATCTATGGAAACAGTGTAGCACATTTATATAGACTTGGCATTCTAGGGGTTATAAGATTCAAATTCAAAATGGTTTATTGTAGCGTGCAATCCAAAGTGTGGGTGTGTGTATATATACAGTGGGTACGGAAAGTATTCAGACCCCTTTAAATTTTTCACTATTTGTTTCATTGCAGCGGTTTGCTAAAAGCAAAAAAAATTCATTTTATTTCTCATTAATGTACACTCAGCACCACATCTTGACAGAAAAAAAACAGAAATGTAGATATTTTTGCAAATTTATTAAAAAAGAAAAACTGAAATCTCACATGGCCATAAGTATTCAGACCCTTTGCTCAGTATTGAGTAGAAGACCCCTTTTGAGCTAGTACAGCCATGAGTCTTCTTGGGAATGATGCAGCAAGTTTTTCACATCTGGATTTGGGGATCCTCTGCCATTCTTCCTTGCAGATCCTCTCCAGTTCTGTCAGGTTGGATGGTGAACATTGGTGGAGCCATTTTCAGGTCTCTCCAGAGATGCTCAATTGGGTTGAGGTCAGGGCTCTGGCTGGGCCAGTCAAGAACGGTCACAGAGTTGTTCTGAAGCCACTCCTTTGTTATTTTAGCTGTGTGCTTAGGGTCATTGTCTTGTTGGAAGGTGAACCTTCGGCCCAGTCTGAGGTCTAGAGAACTCTGGAAGAGATTTTCTTCCAGGATATCTCTGTACTTGGCCGCATTCATTTTTCCTTCAATTGCAACCAGATGTCCTGTCCCTGCAGCTGAAAAACACCCCCATAGCATGATGCTGCCACCACCATGTTTCACTGTTGGGATTGTATTGGGCAGGTGATGAGCATTGCCTGGTTTTCTCCACACATACCGCTTAGAATTAACACCAAAAAGTTCAATCTTCATCTCATCAGACCAGAGAATCTTATTTCTCATAGTCTGGGAGTCCTTCATGTGTTTTTTGGCAAACTCTATGCGGGCTTTCATATGTCTTGCACTGAGGACAGGCTTCCTTCGGGCCACTCTGCCATAAAGCCCCGACTGGTGGAGGGCTGCTGTGATAGTTGACTTTGTGGAACTTTCTCCCATCTCCCTACTGCATCTCTGGAGCTCAGCCACAGTGATCTTTGGGTTCTTCTTTACCTCTCTCACCAAGGCTCTTCTCCCACGATTGCTCAGTTTGGCTGGACGGCCAGGTCTAGGAAGAGTTCTGGTCGTCCCAAACTTCTTCCAGTTAAGGATTATGGAGGCCACTGTGCTCTTAGGAACCTTGAGTGCTGAGGAAATTCTTTTGTAACCTTGGCCAGATCTGTGCCTTGCCACAATTCTGTCTCGGAGCTCCTTGGGCAGTTCCTTTGACTTCATGATTCTCATTTGCTCTGACATGCACTGTGAGCTGTGAGGTCTTATATAGACAGATGTGTGCCTTTCCTAATCAAGTCCAATCAGTTTAATTAAACACAGCTGGACTCCAATGAAGGAGTAGAACCATCTCAAGGAGGATCAGAAGGAAATGGACAGCATGTGAGTTATATATGAGTGTCACAGCAAAGGGTCTGAATACTTATGACCAAGTGATATTTCAGTTTTTCTTTTTTAATAAATTTTCAAAAATATCTACATTTCTGTTTTTTTTTTCTGTCAAGATGGGGTGCTGAGTGTACATTAATGAGAAATAAAATGAACTTTTTTGCTTTCAGCAAATGGCTGCAATGAAACAAAGAGTGAAAAATTTAAAGGGGTCTGAATACTTTCCGTACCCACTGTGTGTGTGTGTGTGTGTGTGTATATATATATATATATATATATATAATGTTCCAATTGACACAATGCAACCTTCATCAGATACGGATTGTAGGAGATGTATGTGGAAAGGCGTGTAGGCCATAAAGTGACAGGAAAAACTATTCATTCAGGATTTTCTGATAGTAAGTCCTAGACCATTACACTGCCACCATGTTTGATTCTTGGCAGAGGTCACACTAAACTTTTTTCTGGAAGAGTAACAATACTAATATTATTTTTGAGGAGTATTTCTAGCTACAGAGGAGTACAAAGTTTGCAGTAATGGAAATAAATATGTTGGCACAATAATGCTAAGAGGTCACTGTAAGCAGGGAAACCATTACTATGTGTAAATAGCAAATTAAGGGTTTCATTTTTATGGAGTTTACTGTGTGCTAAAAATGACATGTTTCTTATATTCTTTGGGTCAGCACGATTACAGCAATATCAAATTTATATAATTTTTGTCAAAAAATCCAAAACTTTGAAAAATGGCCAAAATAATTTTAGCTGACACCCGTAACCTTTTTATGGTTCTGTCTATGGAGCTATGCAAGGCATTTTTTTATTTTGTTTATTTTTGTCTGTTTTTATTGGGGATCTAGGGAAAGTGGGGGTGATTTTAATTTTTATAATTTATTCTATAATTTTATTTTTACAAAAATAAACTTTTTTTTAATTAGACTTTTTTTTTAATTAAATTGTACTGTAACTGCAACTGTGTTGTAGACTACGGGATAATCTGTATGTAACTATTGAGACCTGCCACAGTCAAGACTCAGTTATATTCCTGTGACAGGCTTAGGAGCTTTCACAAGACTCCCAGCTGTCATACACATCGGATGGCAGACATTAACACCAGATCACTGCTGTGTAAAACAACGAAGACCAGGCAGTTAAGGCGCCCACTCTGTTTCTGAGCAGGCGCATATTTAAAGTGCTAGGTGTTCAAATGCACAGAAAGATCTCATGCATATTAATACGCATGAGACTTTTTTCATGGCGTAGAATAGCTTTTACATGCTTCTATGACGCCCATACTGGTGTTATTGCAACCGCTGACTGTTGGTATTATGGTCATATGGTGACAGATGTAACTTGGGGCCCATATTTTCCAAAAAGTTCCACTTTGATTCGTCAGTCTACAGAATGTTATCCCAAGAGCCTTTTTTGGCAAATACGAGGTGACTCTTTGCATTTTTTTTTTTTTTTGGCCAGCAGTGGTTTGTGCCTTGCAACTCTCCTGTGGTTTCCATTGTTGCACAGTGTCTTTCTTATCGTGGAATAGTGTATATTGACCTTTACTGTGGCAAGTGAGGCCTGCAGTCTTCTAAATGTTCATTGGGTTCTTTTGTGACCTCCTAAATCAATTGTGGTTTGCGCTCTTGGAGAAATTTTGGTAGGCCAGCCACTCCTGGGAAGGTTCACCACTGTACATAATTTCTCCTTTCATAGATATTGGTTCTTCCAGTATTTGTTGGAGTCCCAGAGCATTAACAATGACTTTCCAAGCTTTTCCAGGCTGGCAAATGTCAAGAGCTTTGTTTCAGATCTGTGTTTGAGTTCTTTTTCACATAAGGTCAAGTAGGGCCAAACAGCATTTTTCCTTCGATAGCTGAAATGATTTAAAAACAGCATTTTCCGTGTACTTGGGTTATCTCTGTCTAATAGATGGTGGTTTCCTGTGCAACTGCTGACAATTTTTTTAAATTATGTGACAATAAAAACACATGATTTTATAGGATGCTGGACTTCTCTAGTTGAGCTAACTGATAGTATTGTTTGCTAGGGCTTGGGAAATACCAATTATGTGTAGTGTTAATATTTTGTTTACATAATTTCGTAAGTGGGGAAATGCTTTTTTGCATTTATTTAATATTTTTGCACATTTTATTTGCCTTTTTTTACATTTTATTTCAGTCCCAACTGAGGGCTTGATCAAGCATTTGCAATACTACAATATTTCTGCTATAGAAACCATTGTTGTAATACGGAGTCTGATTTGACCCCATAAGGTGTTAACAACACCAGAAGGTTTTGACAAAGGCATTCCAAACATCCCCATGTTTGCTGTGTAAGGATATCTGAGGAAGTTACATTTTATATATGTATGTGCCATATGCTAATAAAGCCTAAAGTGTCCGCTGGGGTTATAGGCAGCAACCTTTCCATGCTTGATTCATATCTTGATAAATCTATAATTGTAGGAGGTCCCACCACTTGATCCCCAACGATCACTTCAGTGGGGTTCACTGAGGTGAGGAGGTGATATTGGAGTCCCAGCTATCCACATACTTTTTCAGAAAACCTCCTAAATGGACACTAACGGTTCAGCAAGCTTTGCATAAATCAGTAGTAAAAGTAAATATAACAAACTTTGTAATGTATCTTATGTGAGAAAAATGCTTGCACCCCCACACCCTCTTTCCCATTTCACTGACATCCACTTGGGGATCTCTCCTAAATGCAGCTCACAATAGTTGTCATATTACAGTTTTGCAGGGGGCAATTAAACAGAAGCTGAATGAGAAAGGAGAGACACAGGGTTACCGCTTTAGTTTGGAATCTTGTTCATCTTGTTTCCTTGTTATGACTATAAGCATATTTAGAACAATGAATACTTTTGTGGCAAATATCACAGAATGAAGCGGATATATGAAGTCTACAATTTGATGAAAATAACATCTTTCAAAAGTAAATGATAAACCTTCTCTTATGACATTTCAGACCATTATCGAGTGTCTCAAGTACATTACCACAGGGGATTTTCCACCTGGATCAAAAGGAAATACGTTTGTGCATGACCCTAAGGTAATTCATAATTATTTTCATAATGGTTATTTAGCAATTCTAGTACTGTATATTTATCGAGTTCCCCTTCCCTGTACATAAAGAGGAGAAATATAGATAAATTATGATCTTCTGATGTTTCACAGATACAAATGGGATATTCATATTGTTGAAGTCTGCGATATTGAACCAGCACTAACTCTCAGATCCTTAAATGGGTTTTCTACTTTTCTAATATTGATGATCTATCCTTAGGATAGGCCATCTATATTAGATCTGTGAGAATCCGACACCCAGAACATAATATTTACTTGTCAAAGCCACGCTGCTTTCTTGTTGTCCAACCTGTAGCAAAAGCTTTAGGTACACCATCATTGCCCCATAGATTCAAGTGGGACAGCACTGCAGTACCTAAACCTGCTGCCACGCTGAACGGTTAGTGAACAGCGTGGCTCCCAGGATGTAAACAATACCAGAATCTGCACTGTCCCGAAACATCTGGTCTGCGGAGGTCCAAGGTGTTGGACCCTGGCAGATGTAATAGTGATGGATGATCCTAAGGATAGGTCACCAGTATTAGAAGGTGGATAACCCCTTTAACACAATGCAGCCTAAATATATTGTAGATGTACTTTAGTAGAAATTAGGCTTTGCATACAGGATAAGGAGTAAAGTATATTTTATATTTGATTCCATATTTTTAGGTTGCTCATGAAACAGATGTCAGAGCCCAAATTCGTTTACAGCTCCGAGATGTAAATGGAGAAATGGTAGCTGTTCAGAGGTCCATGGTGTGTACCCAGAAAGGGAAAAAGACTGAATTTAAAACACTGGAAGGCGTCATTACAAGAATTAAGTGAGCTGACTACAGTTACTTTTCTTTGCTCATTCACTGGTCTGAAATGTATCAAAGTAAATTTTAGTGCGAATTTGCACGAGTCAAAAATGTTATGGTGAAAATGTAGAAACAAAAGTGCTCAAATATATTAGACATATTTTTACACATATATTTTTAATCATATGGTGGGAAATTTAGCAAAGAAATGATCCCAATAGTCACATTTCCATTAGATATTATCCTATAGTCTGAATTTTTTACTAGATTTGCAAGTTTCTTTTCCTGGAATTTGCAACAGATTTGTTGTGTTAATTTATGGTATATGATCTGTGTAATCATATCAGCAACTTGTTCAGAGGTGTGCAGCTGTAAAAAAGCTATACAAGATGCACTGACCCACATATTTAATAAGGTTCTCACTCGCTTGGTTTTGAACAAAGTTTTATCCGTATTATTCTACTGTTAAAATAAATTAGCAAACTATTGGGGATTTCAAAGACTTATTGATGATCTGTCCTTTAATATTGGATAAGTGGGAATCTTTGTAGAGGCCGCAGTGTTCAGATGAGTGCTGCGTCCTCTACAGTCATGGCCAAAAGTTTTGAGAATGACACAAATATTATATTTTCACATGATCTGCTGCCCTCTGGTTTTTATGTGTGTTTGTCAGATGTTTTTATCACATACAGAAATAGAATTGCATTCATATTATGAGTAACAGAAGCTTATATTGACAGTTAGAATGAGTTAATGCAGCAAGTCAATATTTGCAGTGTTGACCCTTCTTCTTCAGGACCTCTGCAATTCACCCTGGCATGCTCTCAATCAACTTCTGGACCAAATCCTGACTGATAGCAGTCCATTCTTGCAGAATCAATGCTTTAATTTTGTCTGAATTTGTTGGTTTTTGTTTGTCCACCCGTCTCTTGATGATTGACCACAAGTTCTCAATGGGATTAAGATCTGGGGAGTTTCCAGGCCATGGACCCAAAATCTCTATGTTTTGTTCCCTGAGCCATTTAGTTCTCACCTTTGCTTTATGGCAAGGTGCTCCATCATGCTGGAAAAGGCATTGTTGAGCGCCAAACTGCTCTTGGACGGTTGGGAGAAGTTGCTCTTGGAGGACATTCTGGTACCATTCTTTATTCATGGCTGTGTTTTTAGGCAAGACTGTGAGAGAGCCGATTCCCTTGGCTGAGAAGCAACCCCACACATGAATGGTTTCAGGATGCTTTACAGTTGGCATGAGACAAGACTGGTGGTAGCGCTCACCTCTTCTTCTCCGAATAAGCTGTTTTCCAGATGTTCCAAACAATGGAAAAGGGGATTCATCAGAGAAAATGACTTTCCCCCAGTCCTCAGCAGTCCACTCCCTGTACCTTTTGCAGAATATCAGTCTGTCCCTGATGTTTTTTCTGGAGAGAAGTGGCTTCTTTGCTGCCCTCCTTGAGACCAGGCCTTGCTCCAAGAGTCTCCGCCTCACAGTGCGTGCAGATGCACTCACACCTGCCTGCTGCCATTCCTCAGCAAGCTCTGCACTGCTGGTAGCCCGATCCCGCAGCTGAAACACTTTTAAGAGACGGTCCTGCCGCTTGCTGGTCTTTCTTGGGCGCCCTGGAGCCTTTTTGGCACCAATGGAACCTCTCTCCTTGAAGTTCTTGATGATGCGATAGATTGTTGACTGAGGTGCAATCTTTCTAGCTGCAATACTCTTCCCAGTTAGGCCATTTTTGTGCAGTGCAATGATGACTGCACGTGTTTCTTTAGAGATAACCATGGTTAACAGAAGAGAAACAATGATGGCAAGCACCAGCCTCCTTTTAAAGTGTCCAGTGGTGTCATTCTTACTTAATCATGACAGATTGATCTCCAGCCCTGTCCTCATCAACACCCACACCTGTGTTAATGGAGCAATCACTGAAACGATGTTAGGTGGTCCTTTTAAGGCAGGGCTGCAATGATGTTGAAATGTGTTTTGGGGGATAAAGTTCATTTTCTAGGCAAATATTGACTTTGCAATTAATTGCTGTTAAGCTGATCACTCTTTATAACATTCTGGAGTATATGCAAATTGCCATTAGAAAAACTGAAGCAGTAGACTTTGTAAAAATTAATATTTGTATCATTCTCAAAACTTTTGGCCATGACTGTACACTGCTTACCAAGCACAGCGCCATATATTGTATAGCAACTGTGCTTGTTGGAAAAGCTCTGCTGATATGTTATCAAGATTTAAAACCTAGAAAACCCATTAAAATGTGAGAGCATATTTACATTTGGTGGGGAAATTTACTGCATTTTATATACGCTAACATATAATAACCATTTCATTCTGTTGATAGGCATGGTGAAAAAGTAAGCCTGAGTACAAAGTGTGCAGAAATTAACAAAGAGATGATAAGTGCCTTAGGAGTGTCCACCGCTGTACTCAACAATGTCATATTCTGTCACCAAGAGGATTCTAACTGGCCTTTAAGTGAAGGGAAGCAGCTCAAGATCAAGTTTGATGAAATCTTTTCTGCAACTAGGTAAATATTTAAAGTTTGTATCATTTTTCAGACCTCTTCTTTCCTGGTCTAAAAACCTCTGACCACCTTAACAAATACAAATAAAACCTGAATTATAAAATAAATCATGTAAAAGGGTAGAGCCCATAGATGACTGTGTCAGGACTAGCACTACAGAAAGTCGTGTATGTAGCTTCACTGAATGTCAGTTTTAAACTTCTAGTTGGGAACCATTTGCATGCTATGTGGCCACTTGCCACTGGTCCTCAGCAGACTTTGTATATTGTAGGTATGCATTATGGTGTGTTTAGTGACTTTTATCATGGCAAAACATTGAACATTGAGTATATTGTATTTTGTTTTTAGATACATAAAAGCGTTAGATACTTTGAGACAAGTGAGATTGAAGCAAGCTCAACGTGTGAAAGAATGTCAAGCAGAACTTAAGTATCTTAAACAAAACAAAGAAAAAGCCCAAGAAATCAAAGACAACCTCCACAATAAAGAAACGCAGCTGGCGGCTTCCAGAGAAAATGTGAAGTCTTTTGAAAATCAACTTGAACCTCTCAAAGTAGGTTGTAATCACGATATGGTGAAATTCCTTGAATCGTTTTCCGTACTGCATTTGTCATATGTCATGTAGTTACTTTCCCCTCCTGATTTTCTGAAAACCCTCAATATTAGTGGCAAAATGTAAAAACTGAAAGCCCATTGGATACCTTGCAGTGACAGGATTGTCTCTTTAAAGAACCCCTCTTTCTTTAGATTATAGATCCATCAACAGAAGGTAAGTGTGGCTGGCTGTTTTTCTCCTAGTAAGTCTCAAGATCAGATGTTTGTAGGGAGTGATCCATAGTTTTTTATGCCCATAATGCACAACGCGCAATGAAGTTAGTGAACACCGGCTCCTCTTTATTTCATTATGTGACCTGGCGTTATCTAATAAATGGGTAGAATAGACTGCTGCTTATCTATATGATCAGGTGATAAATCATGTATTTTATGATAGAATTGCTGGATCTTAGAAGACCAAAATACGCTTTTACATGTAAGGAACCAGGTTTTATTTTGTCCTGTAACTGTGGGTTTTATGACAACCAGCATCTGCAGCATGACCATGCGACCAACACTCAGGATGTCACTGAGAGGAGGAAATCTATGCTCTTTCTGAAAGAAAGCAACCACGTTTTCTGATCTTGGATAACCGTGGGTTATACATGAAGGAATTTTTCCTTGTGGCATTTTAAGTGTGCCAGGTTTCTCTTTTTGAAAAATACAGGTACATAGGTATGTGGTATAGTACGATTTCTTAATTTTCTAATTAGAGCTTTTACTCTGGGTTGTTAAAAGTGTGGAAGTTGTCCTGGTTGAAAACATATCACCAGTTCTGAGCAGCTGTCACCCTGAGTATTTTGGTTCTCCATATCCATTCAGCCATTCTAAAGATGTAAGCCCTTTTAGTGTTGATACAGATTAGGATCTACTATCCAAGTTATCGCACATTTGGCTAGTATAATTTGTATCAACACTAATGAGGCTTATATCTTTGGAAAGGCTGAACAAAACCATAAAAAAATGCTCAGAATGACGTATGATCAGGTAACATGTAATTTGGTTTATCAGACCTGGTTGTTCAATTATAATTTCCTAGTAACTTGGTTTTGAGATTTAAAGGTTATTTTATACATTAAAAATAAGCATTCAGCCTCAGGATTTATACATGAAACCATTGGCTTTGTTTTTATAGCAAAATGTCGAATGATCCCCAAGAGGAGTTTACGATGCCTTGCAAACAGAGCTGAAGCTCTAGAAGGCAAAATATTCTAAAACTAATTTAATAAAAAAAAAATTATTGTAAATTTGTTTTATTTTAGAGTCGTCTATCTGACATTCAAAGAAACCTTTCTAAAGTGATGAAGTTTGACAATGACATCAAATCGTTGGAAAGCAGAAAAAGAACTATGGAAAAAGACAATCAAGATCTGGAGGAAAAAATTGAAAAGGTCTTTCAATAAGATATTTCACTGGTATAGCTTACTTAACCTATTCAAGAGGACCTCTTACTTTTTCTATAAAATGCTATAGACAGTTTTGTTAACTCTTATGTGGGTTTGTGAGCAAGAACGAATATTCGCAGGAACGTTCATTGACCCCATCAGTGGCTCATGTAAACTTGTCCCCGATCTTCTGACAAAGGAGCAAAAGCTTGTTTGTTGGCTTATCTGCATCACATCTTCTGTAAACAGGGGATGTACTGCTCACATAATGCTAACTGTATGGTCACATGAACAATTGTTTCTCTCCCTTGTTGTATACTTTGGTGTATGTGAGGGCAATTCAAACAAGCGCCAATACTTGACCTTTGTAATAGGGTACTTAACATAAGAATTAAAATGCTACTTTTCTGAGAGGCTGAAGAACTACATGAATTTCTTTACCCTCCTTCACACTTCTGTAGCAAAAATTTTAAGTCAGGTGTGCGGTTCAGTCCAAAAGTGAATTTTAAATGTTCACTGTGGTTTAATACAAACTTATGCTGGTATAATGGCCTATGTTTTGACTCAGTCAAAATGACATTTTCTGTGCAAATAATCGTTCCAAAGTATCAGCCACCAGGTGTCTCCCTTCCCTCTAACTTGCTGTTCTCTGCCTGTTGTCAAGCGATAGCCATCTTTAGTGGGCCGATCTCTGTGTATTAGAGCACATAAATCCTGTGCCTCTCCTTTTCACACCACTGTTTGTCCACAGTGTTTTTAGCATGAGAGGCTTTTCGCTTATCTTCCTTACAGTTGTGCACTAGCAACACACATCGCCCTCTGACTTATAGCTGTGTCTGTCTGCAATTCAACTATGTGGGCCCCGTGTTCAACAACGTACAATTACTGTCACGTTTCTTTACAGTTAATGCTAGTAATAGCTCTTGAAAGATTCTTCTAACTCCTAGGTGTAATAATAATGAGGACATGTTGGTGGAGGAGATTTAATACATTGAGAGAGAATATGTATGTTGTGACTGCAAGGTAGAGGAAGGGTCGACACTAAATAGTGTACACATCCCTAAGTAGATGGCTGGAAGCAGTGCAACAAGTTAGGGCAGATATTTCTCAGGTAAAAATGGTATGAACAGCAAAACCCCTCTGAATGTAAATGGTAGGCTCTCAGCAGAAACTTTAATTTCTGCTACTGACTCCCATTGAAGTGAATGGGAGGCGTTTTTTTAGGTGGATTCCGCCTCAAAATCAACCTACAAAAAACTGTGAACATACTCTAAGGATGCTTGTTAGTGAAGATGAATGTGTGGAAATGTTTTTCATGTTGCTACTTAGAAAGTGTATGATGTGAAGTTTTATAATTTTAGGTCTTTCAAGGAAGTGATGAAGAATTAAATGAGATGTATCAAAATCACCAGAGGACTGTGAGAGATAAGGAGCGAAAACTGACCGATTACCAGCGTGATCTTGATAGATCAATTAAAGACTATCAAAGATACAACCGAGAGAAAGGGGAGCTTCTGGTACAGCAAGGTCTGTTTGACTTTCTTTTTTGTTGCACAGTACACAAAGGTGCAGGGCCCTTACTAGACACAACTGTGATACACATACTGTAAATTGAATCAGTCCTGCATCTGTCTGCATATTGCATGACCCAGACAGATTTTTATCCACTGGAAGTGAATGAGGAAGGTTCCTATTAAATAACTGCAAGCAAAGATCAGAACCTGGAAATGAGTGAGAAACAAATATGGAAATTTGAGTTTAAGTTGTAGTTGTCTGAATGAACTAATATACTTTTATTATGGTAGCTGCTGTGATGTCCTTATATAATTTCCGGCCCTGCTCCCCTTCTGGGTTTGTTCCAATAAACAAAGGTATCGCCCCTCACCCTTTCTTTTTAGTACATAAATAGTGATGTGCTTAAAGGGAGCTGGGTATGAACTCGGTGTAACGGCTAAGCCAGCCTCATCCTCATTAGAGGCGATTGAAACACAGAAGGGGCTGAACTGACCCACACAAATACAGGCTCCTTTATTGTTTCAGAATGCACCTGGGAATGGAATGGGATCTGCACTGATATAGGGACATCTAGGTAGCTATCTTAAAGGGATTGTCCAGTTTTAGCAAAAAAATGTTATTGTTTGTATACTGAAAAGTTATACAATTTTCCAATTTAATTTTTATATCAATTCCTTATGGTTTTCTAGATCTCTGCTTACTGTGATCCTTGTTTTACCTCCAGTGAATAAAAATCAGTCCATGACCATGTGATGTTTGTCCATTACATGACCATGGACTATCCATCACATGACCATGGATATTTTATCCACTGGGAATAAACAAAGAATGACAGCAAGTAGAGATCTAGAAAACCGTCTGGAATTGATACAGAGAATATTGTGTATCTTTTCCATATGCAAACAGTAACCTATATTTTCTGAAACTGGGCAAGCCCTATAATAAAAGTATATTAATTAATTTAAATCGATTTCAGACACATTAAAACAACATTTTATCTGGCTGGACAACCCCTTTAAATATTCATGATACAAAGAATTATACTATTTGCTGAAACAGTAATAGTCCTTCAAAGAGGACCAGTCAGCTGTCTAGATAAGTCTCTTTTTGTAAATATTCATATTCCTCTCAGTGTAACAATCTTGGATCTTAGAATTCTGCTTTATGTTTTTCCTGTTATTGCTAATAGAAATGTATGAATAAATGAACAATTGGGTGTTACCAGTTAACCTGCACACTGTCAGGATAGGGCCACACAGAGAAGCACTGATGCATCTGCCATGTGGTTGAAAACTGGGCTGTAGTATCCGCTATGGTTTTCAAATAGACTGTTATAGAAGATTGACAGTCAAAAAAGAGCTCAGGAACAATTTAGTCTTCTCTTTTATTAGTATATTCATTATATATAGTTTATTTACATTTGTTTTACATACATCTGCATTCATTTTTATTTTTCGTTAGGCCGTCTGCAAATGGAGGCTGACCAGCATCAACAACATATCAGAACACGAGACTCTCTTATAAAAGCTTTAGCAGCCCAATTGGAATTTGATGGGTTTGAGCGTACCCCATTCAACAACAGACAGACAACTAGCTTTCAGAGACTGATCAAAGAGAGGCAAGATAAGGATGAAGCAGATCTTAGGCAAATGATGGTAAGGATAGAAGGCAAACAGATGTAGCTTTATTACAGTCTTTCTGTGTGAAGAAAATGTCAGCAAATGTGTTCTTTGTGAAAATGAGATCATGTTTGATCATTTTCTCCAAAATATACAATATTGAATCAAAAACATTGTTTAAACTGTAGACATCATCTGCAAACATTTCTCCACTACATACGATACTAATCCATGATTGTTTTCTGAACTGAAGAGAGAATTTTCAGATAAGGAAACAGTGAAGCAGAGACAAGTAGATGAAATAAGAGATAAGAAGACAGGCCTTGAGCGTACAGTTGAGCTGAAAATTACCATGCAAAGCAAAAAACAGGCAGACCTAAAGAGCATTAAGTCAGAACTCCAGCAGCTTGAAGGCTCCTCAGACAGACTACAAGAACTTGACGAAGAACTCGTAAAGATGGTGAGTTGTATCTGTGTGCCAGTCACGTCTATAAAACATACCTTTATACACATGTAATGCTGTTACCTGCTTGAGTCAACAGAGTATGTGATTTGTTTTTATAGTTAATTACATTTTTTAGTTCACAGTCACATAATGGCTTTAATGATACCATTTTGAGGACAGTCTGATGGTTTGATCTCTTTTTATTCAATTTTCCCAGTTCTAACTGTAAAATTTCCAGAGGAATCACCAGTTGAAAACACAGTCAGAATTGGCATATTTATATATGCTGCTTTTAATCCCGACTATGTTTTCAACTGGCAATATCTTTGGATATAATATAGATACAACTGTGATCTTGGTGTCATATGTAATCTGAGAATGTCATTTCAATCTGTTTGATATGACCCCCTCCCTCTTCAGCTTCTTTGTATCACACAAGAGCCTCTCTGCGCATCTAGTGAAAGCAGTGTACAGATTTTAGCTTTCAATGGAGAAACAAGGGAATTCATAAAAAGATGGAGGATTTCACAAAAAGGAGACATGATTCCTTAATAATGTATACTACTAAATTTATTAATGACACAAATACTGCCTGAAAATCAAAAGAGGTTCCAAAGTTTGGTAACACTTTAAAGGGGTTGTCTGTTTAACTAACTTTGGCCAGCAGATCTTTCATTCAGAAACTGGGGATTCTGAGCTGGTCCCTACCCTGCGTCACATGCTCTGAACCAGCCCCCGTCCTCAGGATCACTGAGCCTGCTCTCTCCTCTCCACTTTTTACAGGGGGCTGGCTTTATTATAGACTGCTAGCCCTGGCTAACTGGCGAATAGGGGGGAGCAACCCAGGGACTGGGTTCCAATCATAGGACCTGGGGTCGGAACCAGCCTGGAACCTCCATGTTCTGCATGAAGAAACCACCAGTCAAAGTAAGTTACATAGAATTCTCCGGACAACCCCTTTAAGGATGTGGTCTCTCTTCTGCATTTAGGGCACAACTTTTTTTTCTTGCATAACTGCATTATTTTTTTCTATTAGTAAGTACAGTTTTTGTTTCTGTTTCATTATGTTTCCACAATAAAAGCATATTGCCACATTTTGAGAGCCTTTAAAACTTTTTCTTTTATTAGTATAGCTGTATGAGTAATTCTGTGGTGGTCCCAGCCAGAACCTGCTGCCAAAAAGAGGGTTGTCTGTGCTGCAATAGGTCTTGGCAGGGAACAATATTGTCTCTAGTGTTGGTTATATATAAATTGTGCTGTTTATCCACCATCTCTTGCACAGTTTTGTTTGTTTGACTTGATTTCACTGTATATTATATTAGAAGGTATTGCTCACAGTAATTAATGTTTATGGAACTTTTTGTTTTTAATTTTTTTTTTTAATTGCCAAACTTTCTTAACTCTAAAGACTTCATCTCTACTATTGCGCTTGTATGTGAGCTTGTCAATTCATGGTCACTATTGAATAATTTATATTTCTAGCCAGTGTTCTCTGGTGGCAGTGTTGTATGTTAGTGTACGCTTCCGTATCTCATTAATTACTATGTACAATAAATAGGTAAAAGGTTAGTTACGCTGCTGCATTTTGTAGGTGTATACTGTCATTTTTTTTTTCATAGTAGACTAATAGAAATGTTTTGAGGGTGACTATGCCAAATTTATAAAAAAAAATTTAAAAAAAAAAAAAAAAAAAAAGCTAAACTGTGTATGAACAAAATAACATGGATTCACAACATTGCAAATGTTACTAAATTTGATTTTTGGTTTCTGTCAGGAACGTGAGTTGGAGAATGTAGAGAGAAGTTGCAATGTGGATTCACTGAAAACTGAAGTTATGCAGCTACAGAGTCTGAAGTCTGAGTTAGATACAACAGTCCGTAAACTGGATCAGGAAATACAGCAAATGAACTTGCATACAATGACTCGCACACAGATGGACATGCTAAAAAAAGACAAGGTAAAATCTTTAAAATGACACAACCACATTTAAAGTAAAGACTGCACATCCCAGTTGATCTCAGCTTCTCAGCAAAATCTACACAAATGAACATGAGGTTCTTAGGGTACCTTTTGATCAAGGTATAAACCCATTAGTCACTTCATGGTGACCTCTGTGTAGTGGGTCCCTATCCCATTGGTTGCGTCACTGCATGGCAACCTCTAACACTGCAGCACAGCTGCCTTATTGGGCGCACCATCTCCCCTGCTGTCAGGCTTACTTTAGGTTCACACTTGTGCTTGCTCTTTGTTGTTTAGGTCTTTTGGGGGACCCGAACAATGGAGAAGCGGACTGCTAAAACAACGGTTACACACGGAGCCCGGCAGACCCGGACCCCATTGACTATAATGGTGTCTGTTTGGTGTCCGTCGTTTGAAACTAAAAGTGGCCGCCAATTTTCAGTGGCCTCTGCAACGGAATATCCAATGGAAACGGACACAGATGTGAACCTAGCCTAAGACTCTAGGCCACCCCACAGTATCACAGCATCCTCTTTCATATCGTATTTGTGCATAAATGTACTTGCAGTTTAGAATAAAAGTAGTGTTTTCATTATTTCCTTTGATTAATAACGTGTACATCATTTATTCTGCTAATAATACGTATTTTCCACTGTTATTTTTTTCACTGCATTATAGACTGAGAAGGATGAACATATTAGAAAAATAAAGTCTAGACATCATGATGAGTTAACTTCATTACTGGGGTATTTTCCAAACAAGAAGCAACTTGAAGATTGGTTGTATTCAAAGCATAAGGAAATCAATCAGACCCGGGACAAGCTGGCCAGGTTAACGTAAGTGTACTGTCAGCGATGCTGCAATAGTTTTTTGTGTTTTTTTTTAAGTTCATGATGACTTTTTTTTTTTTTTTTCACCTTCAGCAAACACAGACCTATATGATTCATCAGTGGCATGTCTCTAATTTTTTTTTTTTGTTTTCTTTTTCCTTTACACTTTATTGCGGTAAAAGCACTCAAATAAGTTATGAGCACATTTTCTTTAACCAACCGATACTCTTATTGTTTCTTTCTGGATGTTCAAATATATTAACTTATTACAAGAAATAGTAATTGTCACGGTCATTATAATTGATTGTCACTGCTCATGAGAATTGTCCAGCAGCAGGAACACTTGTTTGCTGGTCTTGTGCCACCAAGGTTTAAGACCTGGGTAATTTAGTGCAATTTGGGGAAAAATAGTTACGGTGATCCTTTTGTGAAACCTTTCTACTGCACTAAATATTGCAGGAAAAATTGTGTCCACCACTGACAGCGTGTAGTAGAACAATTTTAATGACAAGCATGGGAGCCTTCAATAAGTTCCCAGCTGTCATGGCAACTGGTCGCAGCACTCCAATTATGTTTCAGGGACAGAGATTGTTATAATATGGCAGTGGCCACCAATCATGGTTGGTAGCGGCGGCTGCTCCAGCACCTGAGCCCTTTCCATACAACCCCCTTCATGTACATCTTTAGTCATTAAGAGATATAGTTTCTATAACTGTAAGTATTCTAAAGGCTTTGTAATACATTAGATTTTCCAAATTGCACAAGCAGAATCAATTCCATCATAATACTCCCAAAATTTCAGCAAAAAATCCAAACTCCTGATAAAGATCCTGTTCCAGTGAGTGATTCTTAACACATTAATTCTCCCATGTCTGTGGTTTTAAATGTGCTGTTTGCATCATCGAAACTGTGACTTGTAATGTAATTTCCTCATTTTGATAGTATGAAAAAATTCTTCCACTAATGTAACTTGATCAAAATGTTCATTAATTTTCTTCCATTTATCTTAGAAAGGAGCTAGTTTCAGCTGAACAGAATAAAAGCCATATGAGCAATGAACTGCGTAAAAAGGAAGAGCAGTGTGCATCATATGAAGACAAGGTCTTTGACGTTTGTGGTAGTCAAGACTTTGACAGTGATTTGACACGTCTACAGGAAGATATAGAAAAAACTTCTAAACAGCGAGGTGAGGTGTTGAATATATGATGAATATACTGTATTATGAGCAAGAGCCACTTAATGCACTATGATGGATATGGCCATAATATTGATCTCACGTGCACTGCCACTGTACTGGTGAGATTAGAGCCGGCGTCAGAACCCTGCAAACTTGGGCAGATGCCAGGGCCAACTGCTCAGCTGAGAAATAAAAACATCAGTTTTATTAACAAAACAGCCTTAGGCTAAGACCCCACATAGCTGACCGCAGCAAAAAGTCCTGCGGGAAAAAAACACGCCAGAAATGCATCATGGTTTTTCCTGCAGCGCATATGACAGAAAGTCCTCTGCGGACTTTCTGCTTCAATTATGCCTATAGGTAAACCGCAAGTGTTTCCGTAGGTATAATTGACATACTGCGATTTCCAAAATTGCGATGGTTATGGAAATTGCAGCGTGTCAACTGTGTGTATTTTCCCGCAATGTGTGGATGGGATTTGCTAGTACTTTTGTAACTGACACTGGACAGTTAGTATGTGAGTGGCTGACAAATAAAGGCAAAAAAAAAACCAGTGAAAGTTTTAATCATGTTAATTTGCTAATGTCCGTTATACATTTTTCATCTCTGGGACTTGTAGTACCTCACCCCTGTTACACAGGTGTCCAGTATAAAAGCATGAAGTGATAAAACTCAACAGACCTCACTGTAAGTCAATGGGATTTCTTGGGTAAAGGAGGAGTCTACCATAAGACAAACCCAACACTCTGTCGCGGTTTGTTTTTATAACAGTGGCCACGATGCAGATGGGAACAGAACCTGTATTTTTTGAGTTAAAGCTTTGTTAAAAAGTGTATTGAGACTGTAGTTAATGTTTTATTGTATATGCATGGCAATTGTATTGATGTTTACATCTAACTAGTACAGTACACGTAAGGCTAGGTTCACACTTTTCAGTTTGTTGTTTTGACAAAATGACAGATGCAAACAGCGCATCCTCTTTGCAACCACCAAGACTGAACTTGATTCAGCCTCTTACCATGACTGATAGGAGACGCACTGAGCCTCTGTCACCCAAGGGCGCACCAAAACCCAGCGCCAACCCTGCACAAGATCAATAGTAGGAGCCCAGGCTCCTGCTGCAACTGCCAGGGTCAGTTAGCAGTTTAACCCTGTAAATGGAGATACTAGTGACTGCAGCATCCAAGTGGTTTGACAGTGGGAAAGGGTTCACTCTATCAGCCTCTTGGATCCCCATCGGTAATGTGCAACTGGTTGCTATGGCAACAGAAAGTCCGAAAGTGGCATCCAGGTCTGCAAACTATGGATCCCCAGACAAGGCCTAATAAGCTGACTTTAAATGTAAAACTGACTGCTATGCCCAGAAATACAGAAGTATTACAGTGTTTTACACAAGGGATCTCATAGTCAAGTCATTGAGTGGGGGTTAGTGAAAAACTTTTGAAAAAAAGGCTTAATAAAATAAATAAAAAACAAAAAAATGCCAATATTGCTGTTTTTGTTAATGTCGCCTCCCAAAAAAAAAATAGAAAGTGATCAAAATGTTCCAAGTACTCTGAAAGGTTAGTGATAAAAACGACAGGTAATCTTGCAAAAAAATAAATAAATAAAAATAAGCCCCCTCTGTTTCCCAAAATTGAAGTTTTTCAATACATTATATGTAATGTTGGAATGGTGGAATTAAAAATGTCATAAATGGAAAACAAATCATATATCAGTAATAAGATACACTGCAACATTTTTTTTTGTTTCAAAGGCATTTATTAAATTGTAACAGAGAAAAAAAAAAAATCATTATCAAACAGCATGTCAATCATACATAGTAAGAATTCGGCATAGAGTATGCATCAAATGTCAAAGAAAATGGTGTCTAACATATGTTAGCATACAAGTAAACCAAGGGTAAACAGGGGAATAATTAAAAACACAAAAAACATAAGAATCAACCTAAATCAGGAGAGGAAAAGGAGAAAAACAGCGCTACAATGGTCAAGGGCAGCAAAAGAGGCAACTAAGAATCCACCAGTGGGGGGAGATAGGACTCAATCCAGTCGTAGGACTAAAGCAGGAGACAGTATGGATGGCCTGGGATGAGAGACCTGTGGACCCAAGGTGCCCAAAGATCTTGTCAAAGATCGGGCAAGTGTCAGAATTAATGGAGTTAATCTTCTCATGAAGCATAATGGTATTAGCCCGTCGCATAACCTCAGCCACGGAGAGAAACGCTTTTCTCTAGTTGGAGGCGATGTGAATCCGGGCAGCTAATAAAATATATAGGAGCAGCTTAAATTGGACATATTTCAAATTGGAGGGCTTCAGGTTGAGGAGGAATGTGGAGGCTTGAAATGGGAAAGACTGTCCAAAAAGTCATTGCGCAATCCTATGGATAACCGACCAACAGCTTCGGGCATGAGGGCAGGACCACCACACATGGAGGGTAGTGCCTAAGGCGTTGCCACCCCTAGAACATAGGGGTGAAACGGTAGGAAAAAATTGGTGAAGTCTGTGGGGAACCAAATACGTCCTATGAAGGACTTTTAGGGAGGACTCCATGAGGGTGACCTGCCAACTACCTTTGCTAATTGATGTACAACAGTCCATCCATTGAGCTGATGTCAGGGTAATGTCAAGGTCTCGCTCCCAGGCCTTCATAAAGTTAAGCTTGCTCCTAGGGGGTGGAGCGTTAAGCAAGCCATATATACAAGAAAGGGAGCCCTTATCAGTAGCGCTAAACAAACATAATTTCTCAAAGCTAGTGGGAGAGATCTCTGGATTGGATTGAGTGGGAGAAGAGAACACAGGAAGTAAAATATCTGAGCAAAAGGCCTCTGAGGGAGGCGGGGAAAACGTGGAAGTAAAATAGTCGCTGGTTACAGAGGAAATCATTAAGGTGGAGGAACCAGGCGTGTCTCCACCAAACAGATACCTCAGGTGATAGGCCAGGAGGGAAGAGGGGATTATAGATTATTGAAATCAGAGGTGAAATTGGGTTCTGCAATCCATACTTAAAAAGAAATCTCCCCCACAGCTGCAACAATTAGTCAGTCACCTTCGCGGCAACCAGGAGAGTGCAGGCTATAGACTGAGGGGCCCTGCAGGGAGGTCGGGGCCACCAATGAAGACTCTAATGTTACCCATTGGGGGTGATCGTGTTCATTATGGATGTGCAGCATTTTTTTATAGTCACCTGTATTAGTCAATAATGAACACACTATCTCATGTGGTTTAAATAACATATTAACTTTTTTTTTTCTAATTTAGGTCAATATAATTATGGCGATATCCGTTATGTGTATCCCCAATTATGTGATGGAATATTAATATTATGCAGTAATACTAATTATTTTTACTACTACACCCTGCAGATGACATTCATGTACATAATTTTGTTATTATGACCCTTGTTAATAGACAAATGAATCTACCAGATTAAATAGGTTTGGGAACAAACGTAACCACATCCCTGACCAGATGATGCACCAATAATTAGATGCATAGAAAGAGGTCAAAGAAGACTTTTGCTGTCTATTTTCTATGGACAATATTCAATTGATATTGTACAGATATAGTAAATGATGAAAGTCAGAATACCTCATCACATTTGATAGCCACACAGTAAGCCAGTCCTGCCAACATTGATCTAATGTGTATGGCCATCTTCGTATCCGATTTTCCTACAGAATAGGGGATAAGTTTCTAATCATGGGAGGTTTGTCTGCTCAGACCCCCAGTGATCAAGAGAGCGGGGTCTGTGTGTGAATAGAGCAGCAGTATTGATGTATGGCCACCACTCCATTCACTTCTATTAGCTTGTGATTACTGTGATATGGCAATCCCATAAAAGTGAATGAGGTGATGGCCATGCATACTCACTACCACTATTCCCTACTGTGGATAGGGGGCATAAGTGTTGTTACCAGATATTAAATGGTTGTGAAGCCAAGCCAGTTTTTATGCTAGACTGCCCTACACAAGTTGCCATAAAACTGCAATATTTCTACATTTATACTCTTTCACAGCAATGTTGGCAGGAGCAACTGCAGTATACACACAATTCATCACTCAGTTGAGGGAGGAGAACCAACCCTGCTGTCCAGTTTGCCAGAGAATCTTTCCTTCAGAAGCTGAGCTGCAGGATGTCATTAATGATATGCAGTCCAAGCTCAGACTGGTCCCAGATAAACTGAAGACTACCGAAACAGACTTAAAGAGAAGAGAGAAAAGAAGGGATGATATGATGGAGCTGAAACCAATGAGGTAAGGATCCCATGATGGTTTTCCTGTTTATATGATCAGTGTGTGTGAGCAAGACATAGGTCTTTTAATAGCATGAATATTGCCTTTTTATGAGGTTGCTTATATGCCATAGATCAAACCAACCAATTTCCTCAAAATCATGAGCCAAGAGGGTTGAAAAATTAGCTGAATTAATTGTTGAGCCTTTATTCCTATGCAGATTGATGAATAGGAACAGAGCAGTAGTACAACACGTCCACTATATAGTGTACAGAGGTGTCTGCTTCCATCTACATGCACTGTGAAAAATCGACAGCTGTTGATAGGTGGTGTCAGACTCCCACCAGTCTCATATTGATTATAGGCCATCAATATCTAACTATTGGATAAGCCCTTTATTATATATAATACAGAATTAGATTATCTAAATACAAAAACTTATTTGCTTTTCTAAAACAAAGGAATTGTGTTTTAAAAATGAGGTTAAGTTGTATTAAGGATTTGATGAGAATTTTGGTGCAGATCTCATTCTGAAATCATCAAATCCCTTCATTCTACATCCAATACAAGTTAATGGGATAGTTCATGTTATAGCTCATCCCACATGCAAGAGAAAAAATCAGTGAGGAAAAATGGGTTTTTATGCATCATACTTGATGTGGATCGAATGACAATAACTCTAACCCTTGTATGGGACCCTTGGCACGCCTGTTTTAAAAAAAAATCTGAGTGTCATTCTCAGTGTCAACCTTTGAAAGTTAAACACGTGTGAACATACCCTTAATGTACCCGATAACAAAATGGAAGTACTGTATACCTAGAATGCCATCTAATATACGTGTGCGAATGATGAGCAGACAGTGTAAAAATATAGGTTATGTTCTATCATTCTTCAGCCTTTCACACTTATTCCTGATACCTCGTGCTGCCCTTCCCACAACCTCTGCACGATACTAACCCTTCTTGAATCACTAGACTTTCATCACCCCACTCCTATTGTTTTATTCTCCACCAGCTCTCTATGTACACTCTCTGCTGTGTCAGAGAATTTGTCCTATATTTATGTATCTGCTATTTGTTGTACATCCCTTGATACTATTTTACAACATTGTCTTGTCATACCCAGACCTGTTTCCTTTCCTAAAAACTTGAATATAGAATGTTAAAATATATGCATTAATGGATAAAAAAGGTGGTAATAAATAAAAAATGATCCCAGTGTTTACCGAGCAACTTGACTTTACCTTTATTTTGTGACATGGTGTTCCATCATGCTGGAGGAAGAATTATTCATCATCAAACTGCTCCTGGGTGATTGGGAGAAGTTACTTTTAGAGGATGTTTAGCTTCCATTACATGTCAGTTTTCTTCGAGCCCACTCCCATGGATAAAAAGCAACCCCACACGAGTGGTCTCAGGATGTGTTAGTGTTGGCGGTAGTGCTCACCATTTCTTCTTCAGACAATCAATTTATTAAGACTGATGTTTTCTACGCCAGTCTTATCCTCTTTCTGCCACTGTACAGCATTTTTATGTCCCAATTGCGGAGCCAATTCGGCTTTAGCATGTAAGAAGTTGTTTGAAAAATTGCTGGAATTGGGGGGGGGGGGGGTTTCTCTCGCCCCTCTCAGTACCCATTGCTAGTACAGACACGGCGACAGGTAGTGACAATGGAGAGGCTGCTGACCCGCGAGTAGGCATCGACACCCTCGCAAATGGGATCGAGAGGGGCCAATGCTAGAACATGGTAGCCAGGGGCTATACATGTCAGTTCTGCACTGCCTGCATAATGCATTGCATTGCACAAGCAGTGCAATGTATTATGTAAGCAATGACAAGATTGCAAATTGGAGACTCTTTCTGGGACTGAAAAATAGTGAAAGAAATAATTAAAGTTATATTTGAAAAAAAATAAAGTTAATTCCCTCATTCGTAATGACTGAAGCAGTACAGCTGTAATTTTCCCTGCATGATTAACAGTATAAAAAAAATATATTTTAAAAAACAATACCAGAATTGTCATTTTTTGCCTATTGCCTGCTGAAAAAAGTTCTAAAAAGTGTTGTGTTCTTCATTAAAAACATCAGGTTTTCTCACAAAAATAAAACCCCCACACAATTCTATTGACTGAAAAACAATAAGGTTATGGGTCTTGGAAAGTGGCAATGCAAAAAAAAAAAAAATAGTAAAGCATTTTACTGTGCAATATAGTAAAACTTCAAAAATGTATACAAATTTGGTATTGATATAATTATATTGACCCAGAGAATAAGTTTATCAGCTATTTTAAGCCACACAGTGAATGGCAGAAAATGTATAGTGTAAAATGACAGAGATGGTATGTGTGTGTATATATATATATATCTACTGTATAGTGGTGGTCATTAATGTCTAACTGAACCCAATTATAATAAATATGCTGGGCCAAGGTATTGCCTCTCCACCCACTTGATGTAACTAGGTTTATTTGTCAATAAATGTTTTATTGCTTATACTGAAGTACAATTATAAGTAATTTATATCATAGAAGCATCAATCTAAAAGATCTAAAAAGACTGAAGCAGCAAACTTTTCTAAAAAACTAAATTTATGTCTGTCTCACAACTTTTGGCCGCTACTGTACATCAATACCCACAGAGCAGGGGTGTCGCTATAAGGGGCTGCATAGTTAGCAGCTGCTACTGGGCCTTGGACCCCGAGGGGGCCCCAAAGGATCCTCTGTTTGTGAAATATACCACTATTCTAAATGGTATAAGGTAGGTAGGAGCCCATTTACAGATTTTGCATTGGGGCCCAAGAGCTTCAAGTTATCCGCCACAGAGAGTTCCTTTGGTAATAAGACCTCCACTCACTGCCAGCAATTTGTAGAATTGCATGTTTTATGAAAGTGGACTACTTCTTAAAGAACATTATGTTTATCTTAGTACTAGAAAGATCTCATTTCTTGCCACAAGAGGGCAACATTTTCCTAATTATGTGCCATGATATGTCAGTATGTTGCAACAAGATGAAACCAGCCATACAAATAATAATACATCAATATAAATAATACTTACAAATAATACATCCAGCTATGCAAATAATATTCTATATGCAGAATGGTATTGGGATACCTACAGATTATGACATCCTATTCTAAAACCATAGGCATTAATATTGGAGTTGGTTCCCCCTTTGCAACTGAGGCCCCATGAACACAGCCAAGTGTGCTGTGCAAGTTGGGACCAATTTTGCAGCAGAATGCACTCAGATGGCATTTGGAGTGACATCTGAGTGCCTTCCGTGATGCGCTCACCTCTATGGGGGCTTACAATCTGTTTTGTTGACAGAGCCGGATAGGACCTGCTCTTATATTCATCGGAATGAGGCCCTGGACACCCCCTCGGGAGTGCCTAGGCCTGTGCACACAGTCTTTCACTGGGTCATTCAAGGTTCATTCACATCAGATTTTGATCATCAGTTTAATTAATTAGTTTTATGTCTACAAAAAACTGATGCTAAAAATGGGTGAAAACTGCTGACTTTATGACATGAAGTCAATGTTTCAATTAAATCAGGTCAGTTTTTTTGTGGGACACAAAAGTCTGCTATTTCTTACTTTTCTATCCTACAGAAACTGATCTGTTTTTATTTAATATTGACTTTATGTAAATGGATTGTCATCAATTTCCATCGTTTTTTTGTGTCCGTAACAGTGATTCGTTACTAATGATCAAAATTTGGTGTGAACGACCGCTAAAATAGCTTCCCCACTTCTGGGAGGACTTTCTACAAGACTTTGGAGTGTGTCTGCGAACTGAATAAAATACCTGAATTCAATGATTAAGGCAAAAGGCTTTCCCAATGCTGATCATCTGTATAGGGCCGGAAGCAGATAGATCTGTGCCCTGTATAATGGCTGGGCGCCATTACTGTAGCTCAGCTCCCGTTTGTCATGCTCCAAAGCAATGTGGCTTCTGAAGATGTCTTGTGGATTCTGGATGTTGACAGCAGGCCTCCAGGACTGCTACCTTTGTACTCCTGTTTTATGCTGAAGGGCATGATAAACTTCAATAAAGAAGTATACCTGTTCTCCATGAAGTATAACTGATATGTTAATTCAGTAGATCCAGTGATGACGTTTCAGCACGGTCTTGTGACCACTGCATGGTCATTGGCTGCAGCAGTCACATATACTGTATGTGTTGGAGCATCATTGCTTAAGAGTAGTAGGGGACCCTGAAAGTGGTGACGGGGGATAAATAAGATATCATTCAGTTTGTTGCAGAACAATTCCTTTAAGCTATTGAAAGGGTATAGGATGAATACTTTGGAAAATTACCTCTGAAGCCTAGTTTACAGTATGATGTGCCATATTTTTATAACACGCATTTTTTTTAAATCCTTTTTATTTTATTTTTTTAGACAAATGCTTAATGAACTTAAAGAAAAAGACATCCCAGAACTAAGGAACAAGCTCGCAGCAATAAATAGGGACATACAACGGCTGAAAAATGATGTTGAAGAACAGGAAACTCTCATAGCAACATTCATGTCTGAAGAGGAGAGTGCTAAGGCCTGTTTACAGGACATTTCTCTTATGGAAAGATATCAGGTAACTGACTAAAGGTCACTTGTTTTTAAAGTGCCCAATGTGAGTGGAGCGATTGTTCATTTGTGTGGCCACTGCCATGTTCACTTATATGGGACTACCAGAGAAACGTTCTACCAGCAAAGTGAATGCTCCATTCACAAGGGGCACACAGAAATCCTGTACTTGTGATCGCTGGTGGTTACATTGTTTGGACCTCTGACAATGACCTAGTTATACACCATCTTGGTATAAAAGTGGGAAAACCCATTGAGAGGGAGTCTGTGAGGGCCTGCAATAGGGGCAGAAAAATACTTTTGTGGCCACAAACCAATGAAACGCTACAGAGCTAATCACCTATTTATGGATATGCAAATCAGCCTGCAAGTGCATCAGGGGCGGGGCCTGATTTGACTACATACAGTCATGCAGAGGCTGAAAATGTCAATCATAGCTAAATGGTTGTCAAAGGGCGGTGATTTCACAAGAGAGCTGGAGCGAGGGTGTCTGTCCAGGCCCTGCCCTCGAAGCACTTTCAGGCTGGTTTCTAGATCCATAAATAGATGATTATCTCTCTATTACTTCATTGGTTTCTGGCATCAGAGGTGTGCTGCTGCTCCTACGTGGCACAGTTTTAGACTTGATAAGCTCTCTTTATAACTAACAAGCCCAATAAATCCTATTTTATATATCCCATGGCATATAAGACATAACCCATAATTTCTGTAAATACAGCTGAAATATTTGTGTATATTTTTACAGCGCTATAAATCCTGTTTTATATATCCTGTGAAGTGTAACATGACTTATCACTCCAGTACATATAACTGAAATACCATTGCATTCTTGTTTAACAGTGGCCTCAGTACGTTGAAGTACAACATTTGTATATGGTCTGTTTGTCAGTGAGGATCATCTGTAGACATTCTTGGCCTGCAGTAAAAACTAATTGTATTACAGTTAGGGAACTATTTCATATGTAAAGAAAAAACCTGCCAAACAAACAAGCATTCCAGTCAATCTTTGTTTAGCGTTAATTTTCCACCTATGTAAACCAAACTTAAAGAAGATCTGACACATTGGGCAGCATAGAACCTATCTTGGCTAGGTTGCTTAACATCCATTTAAATTACCATTTTCTTTTTCCTTGCTTTTTTGACAATTGCAGAAGGAGATTTTGACTTTCATGTGGGGCCCAAAAAGGTGGACGAATTCTCAAAACACTTTTTATGCCCTAAAAATATGGCATGGGGGCTTCCACACTATTACTAAGCAGTTGTCCTTTTAAAGGGATTCTATCATTGAGGAAACATGTATTTAACTGAAGCAGTGTTGGAATAGCCTTTATAAAGGCTATTCTACTCCTACCTTTACTTTTCTTCTCGTCGCCGTTTGTCCAAAAAAAACATTTTATTCTCATATGTAAATTATGCTCAGGGAGCACCGGGGGCGTTCCCCCTGTGCTCCGAGCACTCCGCATCATCGCCGCAACCCGCCTCCAGCGCTGCTTTTTCACGCCCCCTGCATCTTCTTCTTTTCATCTTGCATCTGCTTCTTGCTCCGTCGGCCATTTTTCTGGAGTACACTGGTGTAAGAAACTAAACAAAGATGGCCACCGGAGCCACTTTGCGTTCAGGCAGAGCCGACTGAGCATGCTCCATCGGCCATTTTTGTTTAGTTTCTTACACCAGTGTACTTCAGAAAAATGGCCGACAGAGAAAGCAGATGCAAGATGAACAGAAGAAGATGCAGGGGACGTGAAAAAGCTGTGCTTGAGGTGGGTTGCGGTGATGACGTGAGAGTTCTTGGAGCACAGGGGGAACGCCCCGGTGCTCCCTGAGCATAATTTACATATGAGAATAAAATGTTTTTTTGGACAAACGGCGACGAGGAGAAAAAAAAGCAAAGGTAGGAGTAGAATAGTCTTTATAAAGGCTATTCCAACACTGCTTCAGTTAAAAACACGTTTCCCCCATGATAGATTCCCTTTAAGTGGCTTCACATAGAGACAGCCATAGGCCAAGATGGTTTTTCCCTTGAGCAGTCATCGATTATCTTCCACCCCAATCGACGTATTGATGTGGCTACCATCCAGGGATCAGCCCCCTATAATGTACCCATTCCTCTCTTCTCCCCTTGCATTATGGGATAGATTGAAAAAAAAGCACACAGACTAGAGCCTGCCCACAATCCTGCAGTTCGCCTATTTCAAAATCCGCAATTCAGAGCTTGAATGCAGACATGCTTTTCAGTGGTGGGTGGCTAAAATTCTATACCATATCAGTTATTTTATATATAGATTGGGGATCCATCCTAAAGAGTATTATCTTACAGTACATAAGATGTCCTAGTCTGTGTTTTCTAGGTAAACTCAAATACGTCACTTCTTGATGGGGCCAATGTCCAGTTGTCCCAGCGTATTGTTGTATACTCTATTCAAGGGTTTGTGCTTGTATTCCAATTAAGGAGAAGTGTGCACATTCTAGTCTTTATGCTCACCTGGTTTTCCCTCACACTAAGCTATCATATATGACTTTGTAGGAACAAGAAATAACAAAGACTTAAAATGAGAGAATGTCATTATGTATCTGCTGGAAGCAAATTATAGGGGTTTCCGTCTCTGGTATTTAGTGCCAGTAAGGTTAGCCTGTATGATACCTTCTACTTCACCACTGTGTTTCAGAAATTGTGGTCAGTTAGGTACTCCTGTAAAGGGCTGTGGAGTTGGTAAGCCAAACCAATGACTCAGACTCCTCTATTGCTCCCCAGCCTGACGGTCATAGTCAGTCAGAAGCAGTGAAGATCCTCTAAAATGCAAGGAATTGAATACCTATGAAAGTAAATATGCAACAAACTATGTATCCAATCAATTCTACAATATATATAATAGAATTTAATAAAATTAATCATTTTATTTTGAAAGCGAACCTGTCAGGTCAATTTGAAATACTAAACCACCCACAGGTGTCCAGGGATTTAGTTTCCCAAATTTCCCTTTTTTAAAGCCTTCTGTGTCCGCTTTTAAAAAATAAAAATAATTAATAATTTTTATACTGGCCTAGAGATGAGTTTCATTGTACTCCTCTCTGGTGTTCTCACCCTGCTGGGTGTATCGTGGCAGGGTGAGTATAAAGCTATTTTTATTGTGGGCACGTATAGCTTTTTTCCGACTTCACCTAAAATTGGTCCTAACTCCCGACTCTACAACTCCACAACCCTACTCCTATCCATATTTGGTGAGACTGGCTCAGTCAGGCTGTTCTGGAGATAAATGTATATGTCATATTCAGTTATGCAAATAAATTTGAGATTGTCTTAACACAAGTCTTTGTGCATAAGACCTTGTGAGGGGTCCCCAAACTCTCTCTTGTTTTTAGCAGCCAAAATTACTATTGTGAAAAAAATCCCTCTCTCTGGCAAAAACTAAATTGAATTGCAATATGGTAATGACCATCTACATAGCACTGTAATGAATAAAGAGAGAATTTTTTTCATAAAGTGTGACCGCCGTGGCATTGTAAAATGTTAAAAATTTTAACAAACATTATTGAAAACAAAAATGTGCTGATTTGATATAAAACTACATACCATCACAATCGGCCTTCTGCATCAGGGCCACATTTTTTCCAAACCACAACGACTTTGTGTAGATTTACCCTTTGGTTATGTTCATACTTCTGTGCATGTTGCAATGTACATGAGGAGGTATTTGACAGGTTGATTTCCCAAAGTATACCTTTTCAAGGATGCCATTGTTAAAGGGAATCTGTCAGGGCAATTTGGGACACTAAACCACCCACTTGTCCATATGGACTTGGGGTTTAGTGTCCCAAATCACCCTGTTATAACGCAATCCATGGCCGCATTAAAAATAAAAAAGCTTTATACTCACCCTGCCGCTGTACTCCCCGCGCCTGTGCTTTTCTTCAATGAAGCCAGAGGAGTACACCTCGGCTACAGTGCGCATGCCCCGCAAATACGCAGTGAAGCCAAGGTGTCCATCTTTGGCTTCACTGAAGAATAGCGCAGGCCCCAGGAGGCATGCCAACGAGGAATCTCATGAATAGGCCGGACTGTTCTCATCAAACAGCATCGATCGGACCCTTCTCTAGGTAAATATAAATTTTTTTTATTTTTAATGTGCCTGCCAATTGCATTACAACAGGGCGATCTGGGACACTAAACCCCAGGTCTATAAGGACCTGTGGGTGGTTTAGTGTCCCAGATTGACCTGACAGATTCCCTTTAAGGTGGCATACATTAATTCTAAATTTTAATGCATTCTATCCGGTATACATGTGTATGTAATATAGAAATATATATAGATGTGTGTGTGTGTGTGTGTGTGTGTGTTCATTTTTTTTTTCTGAATGCCTGTTTATAGAATAGCACTGACTAAGCTACCTCATATTATTTGAAAAAAGGTACAGTATACTATATATCAGTACGACAGATGCCAAAAGGACACTGTGGGGTGAATAGGACCCTATTAATTTGTTTTACTGAATGCTCTGGGAGCACAATAATTACATTCACAAAAAATTATATGGTTTCAACACTTTTATTATAGATGGAGTTGAAAGATGTAGAGAGGAAGATCGCACAACATGCCACTAAATTACATGGAGTAGATCTCAGCCGCACAGTCCAGCAGGTGAACCAGGAGAAGCAAGAAAAACAGCATGACTTGGATAATGGTGAGGACCTGCAGGCAGGCACCATTTTGTGTTCATATTTGTGCAAAAAAATGTAATAACACTTGAAGGCAATGGACAACTTTGCACTGAAATTTCTCCTTTTCTCAGTGTTAGGCCCCTTGCAGACGACCGTGGTATGGGTCAGTGTGCTATCCGTGTATTTCACGGAAACCACGCTGACCCATTCTTTTCTATGGGCCCGTACACGGGACCGTGATTTTCACGGTCCCGTGTGCGGGTCGACAGTCCGGACCGCATCAGATAGGACAGGCCCTATTCCTGTCCTATTTTGCGGCCGTGCTTCCGTGGCACCTATTCATTTAATGAAAAGAGCCTCAGAAGCACAGTGCCTGCACGGGCGGCAAACGGGGATATCCCTGTGTATCCCTGCCCTATTCACGGCAGGCCGGTTGCAGCACGGTCGTCTGCAACCGGCCTTACAGATAGCACCAGGGAGGGGATAGCATGCACAAAGTATTCTGCAGGGTAGGGGGAAGGGTCCATGCCTACATTAGCATTGTCTGAACTTTGGAGCAGGTTGAAAACTGCATATCAGAAGGAAATTGCAGCCTACTACTAACATAGATAAAGATGCTTTTTCCATTTCTTTGGTGTTCCTAGCTTTTAACTAAAGTAAAGTTCTGTAAAAGCCGACCTGTCAGATGAAGCATTTTACTGTCTCTAAAAACAGCGTGTAATAGAAGCCGTGTCTCTACACAGTGTCTGTAACTTGTATTTATTTGGGTGGTAGTGTTCAGTTTCCTCATTTATGTATTTTTGTTAGTTAATGGAAGTCTACCATCACCAAAATCGCTTCTAAATCACTTATATGCTGTTCTAGGGACTGTTAGTGATACAGTGAACATATCTTCCTAGTGACAAAGAGCAATCTTGCTGCTGAGAAATTCAGCTTTTATCCAGATCAGCTTTTTGGTGTACTCAGGGCAGGGCCATACCTGTTGGAGCAAACATTTGCTTTTTGTGGTTGCCAACCAGTGCCGCCCCCAAAACAGAAAGACTGATGTGTCCCATTGACAGTAATTTGCAGGAACCATAAAAGAAAATGGTGCTGCAGCTGGTGTGGCCCCCGCCTTGAGAGCACCAAACAGCTCATTTGCATATAAAATAAATGTTGAATTTCTCAGCAGCAACATGACTTCAGTCAGTGAGGAAGTCGTAATGGGGATGAGTGGGGTTCTGAGCAGTCTAACCAATATCAACAAGCAAAAAGGCCTTTGACTGCTTGTTCTCATCATGATATGGCTCTGTGCCTAGTGAATATATTTTACTATGAAAATAAGAGGTACATAGTCATTCCTCAGTATTTTCATAGACTTTTAATTTCCCAAACAATAATCCAAAGTATCCTTTCAGCTATGTTTGTTTTACTTCAACATCTGCCTATGTTTTTTTATGGAGAACAGAATAGTGTAGTGTACTGTGGTATATTACCTTCCAAAACCAGTACATACATACATGATGTAACATTTTATATTTACATTGAAGTGAATAGCGACCTATGCAAGCATAATGGTAGTATGAGTATGGTAAGCATATACAGTGGGGAAAAAAAGTATTTAGTCATCCACCAAATGTACAAGTTCTCCTACTTAAACAGATGAGGCCGGCCTGTAATTGTCATCATAGGTAGACCTCAACTATGAGAGACAAAATGAGAAAACAAATCCAGAAAATCACATTGTCTGTCTGATTTTTAAAGAATTTATTTGCAAATTATGGTGGAAAATAAGTATTTGGTCAATAACAAAAGTTCATCCCAATACTTTGTTATATATCCTTTGTTGGCAATGACAGAGGTCAAACGTTTTCTGTAAGTCTTCACAAGGTTGGCACACACTGTTGCTGGTATGTTGGCCCATTCCTCCATGCAGATCTCCTCTAGAGCAGTGATGTTTTGGGGCTGTCGCTGGGCAACACGGACTTTCAACTTCCTCCAAAGGTTTTCTATGGGGTTGAGATCTGGAGACTGGCTAGGCCACTCCAGGACCTTGAAATGCTTCTTACGAAGCCACTCCTTCGTTGCCCTGGCGGTGTGCTTGGGATCATTGTCATGCTGAAGACCCAGCCACATTTCATCTTCAATGCCCTTGCTGATGGAAGGAGGTTTGCACTCAAAATCTCGCGATACATGGCCCCATTCATTCTTTCATGTACACGGATCAGTCGTCCTGGTCCCTTTACAGAGAAACAGCCCAAAGCATGATGTTGCCCCCCCATGCTTCACAGTAGGTATGGTGTTCTGTGGGTGCAACTCAGCATTCACTCTCCTCCAAACACGACGAGTTGTGTTTCTACCAAACAGTTCTACTTTGGTTTCATCTGACCATATGACATTCTCCCAATACTCTTCTAGAACATCCAAATGCTCTCTAGCAAACTTCAGACGGGCCCGGATATGTACTGGCTTAAGCAGGGGGACACGTCTGGCACTGAAGGATCTGAGTCCCTGGCGGTGTAGTATGTTACTGACGGTAGCCTTTGTTACATTAGTCCCAGCTTTCTGCAGGTCAGTCACTAGGTCCCCCCCGTGTGGTTCTGGGATTTTTGCTGACCGTTCTTGTGATCATTTTGACCCCACGGGGTGAGATCTTGCGTGGAGCCCCTGATGGAGGGAGATTATCAGTGGTCTTGTATGTCTTCCATTTTCTAATTATTGCTCCCACAGCTGATTTCTTCACACCAAGCTGCTTGCCTATTGCAGATTCAGTCTTCCCAGCTTGGTGCAGGTCTACAATTTTGTTTCTGGTGTCCTTCCACAGCTCTTTGGTCTTCACCATAGTGGAGTTTGGAATGTGACTGAGGTTGTGGACAGGTGTCTTTTATACTGATAACAATGTCAAACAGGAGCCATTACTACAGGTAATGAGTGGGGGACAGAGGAGCCTCTTAAAGAAGAAGTTACAGGTCTGTGAGAGCCAGAAATCTTGCTTGTTTGTAGGTGACCAAATACTTATTTTCCACCATAATTTGCAAATAAATTCTTTAAAAATCAGACAATGTGATTTTCTGGATTTGTTTTCTCATTTTGTCTCTCATAGTTGAGGTCTACCTATGATGACAATTACAGGCCTCTCTCCTCTTTTTAAGTGGGAGAACTTGCACAATTGGTGGCTGACTAAATACTTTTTTTCCCCACTGTACATTATCAATAGATCTTTTGGTAGAACAAAAGAATGTAGACGTTTTAACCCTAGCTTGTTTCAACAAGTTTAGAGACAAAAGATTTAGTGAAACCACTTTCAACACACATATGTTTAAAATGTATGTGGAAGCCAAAAAGGCCTACTTTTCACAACATTTGTAGCGTGTACATTAAATGTATTCACCAGACATAGCAAGAGGACGTGATGTGAATAGACCCTTAGTAGTTATACCTAAAGCAACACTCAGTATGTAGATACTAGAACACTGTTTCTTTTAATATCCAGTTTCAGGTAAAATTGAGCTGTTGCGTAAGCGAATACAGGACCAACAAGACCAGGTCCAGCAACTGAAGAGTTCAACCAATGAACTGAGGGGAGAGAAACTTAATATTTCTAGTAGGCTCCAACGTCGACAACAACTGGAGGATCAAAATATTGAACTAACTACCGAGCTGCAGTGTTTGTCAAGAGAGATCAAGGCAAGTTTGTTGATCTGCTGTGAATGCGGAGCAGATGCTGACAATGATTAATACATGTCTTATTATCCATATGTCTAACGTGAATACTTTTATGCCAAGAATGTTTATTGTAAAAATCAGGTTTCAGTGGTCAAATATACGTTTAAAGTGTGTCCTTTTGCAATATATTATACAGGCTCACATCTTGACTGAATAATGGAGCCTGCTATTCCATTTAGCACTGTGAATACAAACACACTGTATATATTATATAACTTTTAAGGGTAATACTTGTGAAAGAAATCAGCACAGTTTTAGATTCCTATTACCCCCATATTACTACTTAAGGTAAACGGGAGTCTTAAAGTCACAGTGACTGTATCATTACTTTCCATAACAGGCACTAGTATAATGAAAAAGCATTATCAGGTATTAACGTGTAGCTAAACTTTCAGAAAGTTTTGACATGTAATAGTGACATTTGAGAAGTTTTGGTCAATGGAGGTCCTGGTGCCGAGGCCCCCACGATCACTAGAGCTCCATTCACTTAGTGGTGCTAGGTAAGTGCAGCTCAGCTTCCATTCACTTGAATAGGAGCAGAGCTGCTTCCAGCCGTAACCATTCTATAGCCTCTACTGGAAGCCAAATCAGCTGATCGATGTGGGTTATGGATATCAGACCCCACCAATCTGATGCATCAGTATTTATATGCCTGTTTTTTGGACCACGTCTTTAATGGAGCCCTTCCTCAATGGAGGGGGAATATACTGGACCTTCTGTTGGGGAGTGGAGGGAGGTGAAAAAAAGATTTTCTGATTGAGTCTCATTTTCAACATAGGATGTATTATACCCCAGCTAGGATGCAATGCATCAGAACCTCCCAGTCAGACGTCTGCTTCCGCTGTCAGGCAGAGGTTGGCACCTACCTGAAGGCATTTTCATGTTGGTTAGAGGTTCTTCACTTTCTGAACTTCAACTTCCCACAAATACTCACTCTCCAGGTGTGTCTGTTAGGTATGAATGAATTGGTCCATCGCTGTTATGATAAAAATGTTTCAGTTTTATTCTCTTTTGTGGCCAGAAGGTGGTGTTTATGGCTTGAAAGTACGCTGATAAACCTGTGTACCAGTTTCTAAAGAAAATGTCCTTACAGCATAAGTATCAGAAGATATGGGCCTGGTAGTTAGGGATCACTGCCACTATTTATATTGATGTTAGGGGGGGGGTCAAAGCTTTGGGCATGGGAATGCATGTGTGCAAATGTTTTCTGTTAGTCCTGTGGTAATAGGTTACTTACTTTTACGCTATTCTATTTTGACTTGACACTGCTTCCTTATGGCATGTTGAGAATCGCCCTACTGGGCAGTCTATACAATGTACTACTTTCTGATTGTGTATATGGTGACTCCTAACCAAAGTGCTTTCTTTTCTGTTTATAGGGTATTTTCTTATTTTTTGCTGTTTTAACAAATCACTCAGAATCAAATGTATAAGGATCAGTGAGAAACAGATGTCACATGGATACAAATCAGCCTAAAACCTATGTCAGATTTATTAAACATTATGCGAGATATGGTAAATTTGGTGCAAGTTCCGGCAATGCGTACTCCATTATTATTCACCTCATAATAAATCTTCTATGAGTCTGTACACCTCTTGCCAATCGCAGCCAAAGGAACACAGCACTCTGCCCCTTCATTTTAGCAGTCTGTGGGGGTCGCAGCATCTGGATTTTCACTGATCATAACTTCTGATGTGTCACCTATGGCAAAAGGTTTTTGATAGTTTAGTTACACTTACATAGCTATTCAGCACTGGCATTATTCCTCTCTTAAATGTTTGTACTTGTTTTAGTGTTTCTTTATTCTCTATTCTGTGGATACATGGATATAGTGGGAAACCACATTTAGTTACATTCATTGTTGTACTGTGTCATATATTGCATCACTTTGTTTACTGCCAGAATAGAGATTTGTCTATGAAATGTATGGCAAAAGAGCATAACATCAAAAAGTCCAAGGGTGGATGTGGGTTTTTCAGTAGTGTGAGATGTTGCTAGTGCAGTTATCAGATAAGTGTGCGCCATTCTAAGAATAGAGACTAGATTAAGCATTATTGCCAGATAGTAAATCTTCATTTGCTTTCATTAGAAACTGGCTTGTGGTTAACAAATTACTTATTAAGATAATGCATTACTCTTATTTTTGCTTCCTCTACGGGACAAAGTCTGTGGCAAGTAGGACTATTCTAGATTTCATCCTACTTAAATTTTGGGACTGTTACTTAACACGTATTTCATTCATTCATACATTTTAGCCGAGTGTTCTTAGGAATAGAGTGGCTGACAACAAATTGGATCAGTCTCAGCATTTCCATCTCTGACGTGGCTTCCTCTGTTTTGAAGATTAAAGGGGTTTTAAGGCCACAGGGTTTGTTTTTTTTTGTTTGTTTGTTTGTTTTTTTATACTGATGACCTATCCACAAGAGAGATCATCAGGTCCCGATTGATGGGGTTGGACATCTGGTGATCCAACTTTGTCCCAGCACCGAAAGCTACTACACAGGATTAGGCCAGAAGCGGCTCTGCTCCTATTCGAGTAATGGGAGCAGAGCTGCAATACTCCAGCTTCTTCAAGCCCAGCCGGGACATGACCAGATCAACTGCTCAATGTGGGGTACAGGTGTGAGACCCACACCGATCAGATACTGAAGATCTATCCTGTGGATAGATCATGAGTATGAAAAAAACATGTAGGTGCCGGAAAACCAGTTAGAGCACATTAGATTTAGATTCTTGTAAGCCACCTTCACAACATGTATCTGAATGTAAGGCAGTTTTTGTGTGTATATGTGTCTGTTCTTGTTATTGATAGTTAAAAAGCTTGACTAATGCAATACTCCTATATATAATGTACAGTTGCAAGAAAACATAAGCTAATTTTTTAGAATTGCTGGATTTATTCATTACTAATACATTGTGGTCTGTTAGTAGTATAATGTTGTACCGTGTTAGCCATAGAAAGTAGTGGAAGACTGAAGAAATCAGGTGATACCTTTTAGAGGCTAACTGAGTATATTTGATAGTAAGCTTTCAAGAGTACTAGCTCTCTTCTTCAGACAAGGTGTAATACTAGAAACTGAAAATTCACACTATTTATACACACACAAGGCATGGATCTTCAAAAGGATCTTGGAATAACAAAATGCAATATACGTAGAGAAGTTATTTACAACAGGTCAGGAAATAAACAGTCTGGAAAGTTTGTGGTGCATGACAGAGGGATCTGTTATCTGTTTGCTATCAGGTGGTGATTTGTGACCCTCACAGTTCATACATAGTGTGACATGAAACTGGCATGAATATTAAGTCCAAATTGCAGAGTTTGAAATTTTTGCATTAACGTAAATTCCCATTCCTTTCTCTCCCTCTGCGTCTTAAAATGTCCCATTAAAACCACAACCTGCAAATCTTTAATAGAGTGGTCTTCTCCGGAGAAATGTGCGGCCACTGGGAGATCTGTTCTGTTATTATTAATGGTGAATGTGTGAGTTCATGCGCTGACTAAGTCTCTGCTCTGTTTCCCCCACATAGAGACCTGTGGTGGGACATTGCACACACATTATGAGATACACCACATTGGAAGACCTGCAGGAAAATGTCCCCCTAATACTGTGCACCTGTTGTGACTGTGGGATAGGTACACTGTCAGCGGTGTGGATGTGCCTGCAGGTCTTGCACCTGTTTTGCAGGCAAGGTGAGGTGCCTTTTTCAGTTGGGGCCTTCAGGGCACTCCGGACAATAATACGCCTCAGGTTTGGTGGTTGTCGAAAGGAAAGTAGAGGGGGGACTGGAAATATGTCCTTGAGTCTGTTGTCCCTATGTAGCACAGGTTGGAGCTCCTTGGCAATCCTTCGTAGGATCTCCAGTTGTGGGTTGTAGGTGACAACTAGGGGCACTCGGGCATCTTTCTGGGTCTCTCTATATGTGAGCAGACTGTCTCTGTTAATGGCTGCCGCTTTGTTTAATTGGTTGTCTGTCACTTTTGGTTTGTATCCCAATCAGAGAAATTCCGTCCTCAGATCCAGGAGGTGCTTGTCCAGGTCTGCTTTGTTTTCCAAATACGATTGTATCGTATAGCCTGGCTGTAAATAATAGATTGTCTTGTGTGCTTGGGGTGGAAGCTGTCGTTTCTCAGGTAGGCCGTTCTGTCTGTGGGTTTGTGGTATATCGATGTGAGTAGCCGGTGGTCTTTAATGTATATTGTGGTGTCCAGAAAGTGGATTTCACTCTCTGAATAGCTAAGTTTAAGGTTAATGGTAGGGTGAAAGTCATTGAAGTCATTATGGAATTGAAGTAGGGCCTCCTCACCTGCAGTCCAGATGACAAGGATATCATCGATATAACGAAGGTAAATCATAGGTTTGGTGGTGCATGTTGATAAATATGTTCCTTCCAGTTCTGCCATAAAGAGATTTGCATACTGGGGTGCACATCTGGTCCCCATTGAAGTTCCCAATTGTGGTCTGTTGTCACCTAAGTCACAATTCTAGACAAAGACAAGGTATCTAAACTAATAAAACATATAATTCTACATTCCATGTCTTTTATTGAGAATATTGAATAAACCTCAACGCTGCAGGGAGAAAAAGTGAACCACTTAGTTAATGAAACCTTTTGGCAATTAAGATTGGAAGGTGTTTATCCCATTAAATAGAGGCAAACCAAACCTGGTTACATGTCAAGAGAGATTTGTATGTGTGAACCATGTCTTGTGGCAAACAACTTACAGAAGGCACGTTGCAGAGAAATGAAGCTGCAAAAGACTGCTAAAGTACTGGTTGTACGTAAACCCATTGTTCAATAACTTGTGTGGAAATGAAAAAAATTCTGTACTGTTCCTAAACTTCCTAGGGGTGAAATTCGGAAAGAAGTTAGAAAGAACCCAAGGGTAACAGTCAGAAACCTACAGAAGACTCTACAAAGTGCAAAGATCTCTCTTCTTGTGTCCAGTAATAGCAAAATAATGAAGAAAATGGTGTTACTTGATGGACACCATAAAGGAAGCTGCTGCTGTCCAATAAAACATTGCAGTCCATTTTACATTTGCTGAAGACCACCTTGGATGTTCCACAGTGCTCCTGGGAAATTGTTCTATGGACAGATGAGACAAAAATGGGACTGAAATGGAATGTGGCACAATGAACTGCTATGTTTGGAGAAAGAAGAACCCTGTGCACTAATACCTCATTGCAGTTATGAAGCATGGTGGAGAGTGTGTTATATTTTGGAGCTGCCTTGTGATCATTCAACAGTGAACAATGAAAACCATATAATATAGTATAATTCAAAGGTATATTAAAGCATTTTACAGAAGAATGTAAAGGCGGCAGTCCATGACCTCAAGCTGAAGAGATATTGGCTGATGCAACAAGACAAGGACCCAAAGCATATGCAAGTCAACTAAAGAATGGTAAAAAAAAAGCACATTTGATTAGAATAGCTGAGAGTTCATTTAGTTAATGTGTTTAATAAAAAGCTTGAACGATACAACTGTCTGTGTGTTGCTATTTTAGTTAGATTGTGTTTTTCTGTGTTTTTTTAATCATTTTTTATAAATACTCAATTACATGTAATTTTTTTATGTTCAGGAAGCCAAAGAGCAAGTTTTCCCTTTGGAAACAACTCTTGAGAAACTACAGCAGGAGAGGAAGGAAATTCAGGATCGAAAAGATTCCAGCAACAGAGCAGCACAGGAAAGGGTAAAAACAGGCCATGTTTGTTGTGTATTGACATGTTAAATATTTCTGAGTGCAATGCTTATCTGACTGAGTCACAACTAATGATAGTGAATGTAAAGTAGGTTTGCAACCCACAAGTTAATGCAACCTTATAGTCAGGGGAAACTCTGCCTTTCTACTGAAACACATTCCCTATCATTAGTGGCATCTTGGTACTGTGGCCCCAGCTTTAGGGTAAACCTGAGAGGCAGACCATGCCATTGTTATGGGCCCATATGGTGAGAAGTTGCCTATCAACAAACTACTTTTACCCTTTCTCTTTTATTACAAGTTTGATCGTAGTTTTTTGTTTACCTGCAATCACCACTGGGTTGGACTCCTTGCATACAGATTTATACAGTGGTAGCTGAATGAGTCTTTATTCTGAAAAACGGACCCCATCATAACAGACATTTAACTGATACTGATGTTAATATGTCCTTTTTTTTTTTTTTAATTTTTCCATTAGATACTTTATACTGTCGGGGTTTTTTTTGCTTTTTTTTTGTTCTGCTTTCTGAGCATGCGCAGAAAAAAATGGACCGTATTAAAGTACGAGAGACAACCATGTGTTACTGTCCGTCAGACATAGACATTAATGTTAAAAATAACGGATACTTAACATCCTTCATAAGTTGGTTATTTTGAACGGTCTCAAAAGTCCTGCACCCTTCGTTATTAAGTCTTCTAAAAAAAACGGACACGTGAAGGATTTGGAAAAACAGACACAAATGGACAACAGATCAAATCCCATTGAAAGTGGGATTTTTAAAAGATTTATGATTGATCTGTTAGTGTTAGTTGTTAATATTTTGTAATGGATGCTAGCAATGGACACTAGTAACAGTAGTGTGAACGACCTCTTAGTGTAAACTTAATTGTGTTCATCATCTATGGACAATCACATTATTTAAAGAAACAGCACTGTGACTTTCACTTTATCCATCCACAGTAAAAATCTAGTGCCTTCTCTTTTTGGGGAAACACTTTTAATATATTTTTCAATGTTTTAACCTTTTCCCTTTTTATTTTCTAGCTCAGTGACATTAAGGAAAAAGTGAAAAAAATCACATTGCTTATGAAAGATATCGATAAATATGTAAATGATGGGCGAGAAGAATTCAAAGAGGTAGGCTTTACTTGAGTTACTAATATTCAGCCCACCAGCATTTCATGAATACTCTGTAACGTAATAACATAAGGTATTGTCTTACAGCAAAAGGATGCTGAACTACAAGACTTAGTTTCTCGACTGAACGATTGTGAGAAGCAAAAAGAAAAAATTAATAAAGAGATGATCACAGTTAGACAGGATATAGACACACAAAAAGTAAGTATGAAGTCACTTGGCTTGGCCTATATTACCTTACACTACTCAAGCTAGACTTCGCTCAGTTTGAGATGAGTGTTTTTTTCATGCAAGTTTTTATTCTGCTCTTAGATCCTAAAACAGGAAACTTTGAAAGGGGTACTGTACGAATGTGAATATATACGTTATGTTAAACTGTCAGTACATCAAATTATAATAGAAGCATAACCTGGAATTAGATATTGAAACTTTTAAAATTGAATTCCTTTGCCATTCAGTACATTTAGGGGACTAGAGGAAAAGGCTGCTCATAGAGACTAGCACCTTAAATGTACAACATAGTGATGATACTGACACAAAAGCGGTTTCCTTTACCATGACTCATGGAGGTCAGCTGTGACTAACAGCAAGCCTCCCACAGTAATGGCCAAGATCAGAAATAAATCCCATTAAATGCTGTGGTCAATAGTGCCAACTAAGAGGTTAAAACAAAGGTAGACTTCTTTTCCATCCTATTGCCAGCTCCAACAACACAATCACTAGAGTGAACTTTTATATATAACAGCCAGGAACCTAAGAAAGGCTCTCACAGCTGTCATATGTATATGTATATGTATGTCGCTTATAAGGTTGTGTCTTAGGCCTGTATTAATTGGTGTCAGTCTGTATTTCACTGACAGTCACTAATGCATTGGAATACATCTGTATTATTTGTGAAAATCATAAGTAAAATTCCTCCAGTAGGACAGAAAAGAGAAACAAAACTTTATTCTAGGTTAAAAAAAAAAATGAAAACATGAATTAAATAAAAGTGGCTTCTGAGCCACAAGTAGGCGTACTATGGCAAGATCATAAGGTGGTTAGAGAAAATATTTAAAAGTCTGCAAATTGTTTATTTTTGCAAAAATATTTAACTCTTAAAGGGGTTATGCGATGAAAAGTATTTATCTTCTATCCATGCACATCAATGGGAGCATCGGAGATAGCCAAAGTACAGCACTCAGCTATCTGCAGTGCTCCCATTGTAGTGAATAGGAGCACCGTCCGCCACCAGTCACTGGATTGGTGGATTTCTCAGCAGTCAGACCCACACCAATCAGGTATTTAGCCTCTATTATTGTTTATTTATATAGCACCATAAATTCCAAGGTGCTTTACATTTGAGGGTTTACATACAGTAAACAAAATATACAAAACAAATATACTAACAGTGACCAACTGGCACAGTGGGATAGAGGGCCCTGCCCGCAAGGGCTTACAATCTATGAGGGAAGAGGGATAGAGACAGAAGGTGAGGGGAGAGGCTGTAAATACTTTTCGTGCCATAATCCCTTTAGTTGTCTACAAATTTAAATACAGTTATGTTTGTGGGAAAACCCCCTTAAGGCAAAGCAAAAAATTCCCTTCGTTCTCAGGGTCAAAATTTCTTGGTTACATAGTACGGTTGAAAAGACATATCCATCAAGTTCAACCAGGAGATGGGAAAGGGCATGATAATATTTTCATTTACATAAGAATCGATGCCATTTTTCTCTAAAAAAGCATCTAATCCTTTTTTAAAGCTGTTAGCTGTGACCACCTCCTGGGGTAGGCTATTCCACAGATTCCCAATCCTTACAGTGAAGTAGCCTTGTCGGTTCTTGAGATTGAACTTTTTTTTTTCTCTAGACATAGGGCGTGCCCCTTGTCTTTTGAGGGAATTTTACATGGAACAGCTTTTCCCCATATTTCTTTTTCAGACTAAACTGATTTAACTCCTGTAATCTCTCCTCATAACTGAGGTCCTCCATTCCCCCTTATCAGTTTTGTGGCCCTCTATTGAACCTTTTCCAACTCTAGGACATGCTTTCTATGAACTGGTGCTCAGAACTGAACTTCATATTCCAGATGGGGCTGCACCAATGATTTATAAAGTGGTAATATTACATCCTTCTCCTGTGATTCCATACCCCTTTTTAATACATGACAATATCTTGTTGGCCTTAGAAGCAGCTGACTGACATTGCATGCTGTAATTTAATCTATGATCTACAAGTACACCCCGGTCCTCTCCACCAGTGACTCTCCCAGCTTTACTCCCCTTAGGTCATATGTTACATGCAGATTATTTTTGTCCAGATGCAGAACTTTTTATTTTAATTTATCCACATTGAATCTCATTTGCCATGTGGATGCCCAAACACTCAGTCTGTCCAAGCCTGCTTGTAACCTGCATACATCCTCTATAGACTGCACTGTACATAACTTGGTATCATCTGCAAAAATAGAGACAGTGCTATTAATCCCATCTTCTATATCATTAATAAATATGTTAAATAACAGAGGACCCAGCACTGAACTCTGGGGTACACCACTTATAGCAGAGGATCAGTCTGATCTGCTGTCATTGCTTAACAAGGTTGTTCCATCACAGACACTTATTCTCTATGCACAGTGTTACATCTCTGGGGGTCGGACTGCTGGGTGCACTAGCGATCAGAAGAATGGGGAACTGTAAGTCGTTCTACATCCTCCCTGGGAATGAAGCACCAATGTGTTTGCATGACCGGTATTTCTCCAAGGCTGCCAAAGGTTGCAGCCCTATAGCAGTGAATGGATCACTGGTCATGCAAGCGAACAGGAACTTTATTCACAGAGAGGTTGCAGAGGGAATTTTAGTCCCTGGTTCTCGTATTGCCAGAAGAACACAGCAGTGGAGGACCCCCAGGTGATATGACACTTATTTCCTGTCCGCAGGATAAGGTAAAAGTGTCCGTAATAGGACAGCTTCTTTAACTTAAAGCGGTTGGTTGCTAATATAAGTACAATGAAACCTCTCCAGAAGACCATTCCTTTGTGAGGAATCCCCCATAAAGGCCAATTTTTTTCATTGACATATTTTCCTCCCATTATACTCTGTGGAAGCTACCTCTCTATAAACAGATTACTTCCTTTTCTTACCAAAGACCCATTTTTGAGCACATTTTTCAGTGGGAGCCCCTTTGAAAAGACCACAAATTGGACATACAGTCATGGCCAAAAGTTTTGAGAATGACACAAATATTATATTTTCACATGATCTGCTGCCCTCTGGTTTTTATGTGTGTTTGTCAGATGTTTTTATCACATACAGAAATATAATTGCATTCATATTATGAGTAACAGAAGCTTATATTGACAGTTAGAATGAGTTAATGCAGCAAGTCAATATTTGCAGTGTTGACCCTTCTTCTTCAGGACCTCTGCAATTCTCCCTGGCATGCTCTCAATCAACTTCTGGACCAAATCCTGACTGATAGCAGTCCATTCTTGCAGAATCAATGCTTTAATTTTGTCTGAATTTGTTGGTTTTTGTTTGTCCACCCGTCTCTTGATGATTGACCACAAGTTCTCAATGGGATTAAGATCTGGGGAGTTTCCAGGCCATGGACCCAAAATCTCTATGTTTTGTTCCCTGAGCCATTTAGTTATCACCTTTGCTTTATGGCAAGGTGCTCCATCATGCTGGAAAAGGCATTGTTGAGCGCCAAACTGCTCTTGGACGGTTGGGAGAAGTTGCTCTTGGAGGACATTCTGGTACCATTCTTTATTCATGGCTGTGTTTTTAGGCAAGACTGTGAGAGAGCCGATTCCCTTGGCTGAGAAGCAACCCCACACATGAATGGTTTCAGGATGCTTTACAGTTGGCATGAGACAAGACTGGTGGTAGCGCTCACCTCTTCTTCTCCGAATAAGCTGTTTTCCAGATGTTCCAAACAATCGAAAAGGGGATTCATCAGAGAAAATGACTTTACCCCAGTCCTCAGCAGTCCACTCCCTGTACCTTTTGCAGAATATCAGTCTGTCCCTGATGTTTTTTCTGGAGAGAAGTGGCTTCTTTGCTGCCCTCCTTGAGACCAGGCCTTGCTCCAAGAGTCTCCGCCTCACAGTGCGTGCAGATGCACTCACACCTGCCTGCTGCCATTCCTCAGCAAGCTCTGCACTGCTGGTAGCCCGATCCCGCAGCTGAAACACTTTTAAGAGATGGTCCTGCCACTTGCTGGTCTTTCTTGGGCGCCCTGGAGCCTTTTTGGCACCAATGGAACCTCTCTCGAAGTTCTTTATGATGCGATAGATTGTTGACTGAGGTGCAATCTTTCTAGCTGCAATAGTCTTCCCAGTTAGGCCATTTTTGTGCAGTGCAATGATGACTGCACGTGTTTCTTTAGAGATAACCATGGTTAACAGAAGAGAAACAATGATGGCAAGCACCAGCCTCCTTTTAAAGTGTCCAGTGGTGTCATTCTTACTTAATCATGACAGATTGATCTCCAGCCCTGTCCTCATCAACACCCACACCTGTGTTAATGGAGCAATCACTGAAACGATGTTAGGTGGTCCTTTTTTTTTTATATAACTGTAATTTTATTGAAAAATTTTTCATTAACAAGGAATAAAGAAAAAACAAAAAAACAATAATAATCAAACAAACAGGAAGCATTGAGGTAAATAGAGGCTATCTGCCTCCTCCCCCTTAAGCAATATGCATTTAAATTAAGCAGTGAACAAGGGAGGGGGGGAATGGAGGGGTTAAGAAGACAAGGGTAGGACCAAAGGGAAGGGGGGGGGAGGGAAGGAGAGGACTAGAGATCAGAGACCCTGTGATGTACAATACATGTCCCAGGGTGCCCAAATAGCCCCAAAGGCTACCCGTGAATTATGTAGGCCAGCAGTCAGGTATTCAAGACTCCTCACATCCTTCATTCTAGCCACAAGCTCAAGACTAGATGGGGGACTCACCTTCTTCCAGTTTCTAGCTATGAGAGTTTTAGCTGCAGTACAAAGATGCAAGAAAAGCCTGGATGACTTATTGCTCAGGTGTCTGGGGGGAAGGTTCAGGAGATAAAGAAGAGGGTCAAGAGGAACCACTTGCAAAAAGAGAGCAGTCGTCAGAGTCCTGACCTCCCTCCAAAAACCGAGGATGAGAGGGCACGTCCAAAAGATATGGTGCAGGGTACCCACCGCAGCTCCACAGCGCCAGCAACATGGGGGAACTAATGGGTTTAAAGTATGAAGGAGAGCCGGAGTATGATACCAATGCATCAACAGCTTATACTGCGTTTCCCTAAACGTAATGCACTGAGATGATTTCTGGGCCCGAGACCATACAATCCGCCATTGTTCCTGGGAGATGGGTTTACCCACCGCCTCCTCCCATTTAAGCATATAGCGATGATTAACAGGAGAGCCTGTAGTTTGTGAGTTAAGAAGTTGGTAAATAGAGGATATAAAGCCCCTAGTGGACGTGCCTGCACGGCAAATCTTTTCAAAAGCGGTGGGGAGTGACACCTTAAGAGACCCATGGAGGGAGTGGACAAAGTGAACCACCTGCAAGTAATGGAACCATTCAGTACTTGGCAGGTTTTGATTAGCTGTAAGATAAGCAAAGGACCTGAGTTCCAAGGTTCCAGGGTCAACCATGTCAGCAATCCGGTAAAGGCCAGCTTCAGACCACACTTTAGTCATGGCAGAAGTCAGGCTCTCTGGGAGAAGGGGGTTGTATAGTATGGAGACCATAGATGAGCGCGGGGACATCAGGGAGAATCTAGCACAACAGGTAGACCAGATAGATCTAGTAAACCGAATGGGGCCCAACAGGTACGAGGCAGGGGGGGGGGGGGGGAGCTGACCCACAGAAGCGCGTTAGGATGCATGGGTGCCAGCCATAGCTTCTCTATCTGCACCCATCTGGTGTATGCTGGCATAGCCGCCCAGAATGGGATATGGCGTAAGTGGGCCGCCCAGTAATAATGTAACAATGTGGGACAGCTATACCCCCAGACCCCCGATCCGCCAGCATAACAGATCTAGGTATTCGGTGTCGTTTTGCTTTCCAGATAAACTGGAAGATAGCTTTCTGTAGGTTCCGTAATTCTCCCCGAGGTATCGCGACTGGGAGCGTCTCGAAAAAATACAGTAGCTTCGGGAGGAGAGTCATCTTGACCGCCGCAATTGTCCCCAAAAGGGAGATAGGCAAGGGTTGCCATTTGTCCAATAGGGCTCTTAGCTCACAAAACAACCGCGGGTAGTTTGCCGAGTAGAGGGTTGCATAGGAGGTGGATATATGGACTCCCAGGTAGCGGATAGAGGACTCCCGCCACTGGAAATCGTAATTACTGCGGAGGAGAAGGAGAAGGTCCCGTGGGATGTTAAGTGGGAGTGCCTCAGTCTTCGCGGGGTTCACCTTATACCCTGAGAGATCACCATAGGTCTCTAGCGAGCGCAGCAAGTTTGGAAGGGTAGTATGAGGGGAGGTGAGAGTGAGGAGTACATCATCCGCAAAGAGAGATATCTTAAATTCCTTATCTTGGACCATGATGCCCTTGATATTAGGGTCTCGCCTAATCTTGGCCGCTAGCGGTTCAATGCAGAGGGCAAATATGATGGGTGACAGGGGGCAACCCTGCCTAGTGCCATTTCGAATAGGGAAGAAGGGCGAAGATGCATGGGGAAGCTTAATTGCTGCTGAGGGTAAGGAGTAAAGGGCCTGGATAGCTGTGAGAAACGGTCCCGTAAGCCCGAACGCCTTAAGCGTAGTATGCATAAACGACCAATTTATGCGGTCAAAAGCCTTTTCAGCGTCCAGGCTCAAGAGAAGGGCCGGGGTAGAATAATGATTGGCCACCTCCACCAAATCCACAGTCCTCCTGGTGTTGTCACCACCCTGACGACAGGGGATGAATCCCACCTGGTCCTTATGGACAAGCAGAGGGAGCCAAGCATTCAGTCTATTGGCTAAGAGTTTGGTGAAAAGTTTCAGGTCCGTGTTCAGCAAAGCAATCGGTCGGTAGTTAGCACAATCCTGCAAGTCCTTACCCGGTTTAGGGACCAATGTGAGTAGTGAAGAGAGCATAGTCGGGGGTATAGGGGAACCTGAAAGGAAGGAATTGAAGAGGGACAATAGATGAGCAGAGAGTTCACCCTGGAAAACCTTATAATAATTGTAAGTGAACCCATCTGGGCCTGGGGCTTTCCCATTTGGGAGGTCCCTCAGGACCCCTTCTAGTTCCTCCCTGGTGATGGGGGTGTTCAGGGAGGTTAAGGCCTCAGGAGGAAGGCGTGGGAGACAACAATCCTTTAAATAGTCTTCCAGTAGTGTTGAGTCATCCCCAGGGAGTAGTGCTCGTGGGGGGGGTAAGTCATACAGCTTAGAGTAGTAAGAGTGGAACGCCAGCGCCACAGCATCAGGGTGATGTTGAAGAGTACCCGCGGGGTCACGGACAGAGTGTGGTGTGGAAGAGGCCCGATGATCCCTGAGGGTTCCTGCCAGGAGGGTATGAGATTTATTACCTCGTTCAAAAAACCTCTGACGGGTATAAAGGAGAAGTCGTTCCACATGGCGGGTCTCCAAATCACGGAGGTCCGCCCGGGCCAGGACCAAACGGCGAAGAACCCCCAGGGATGGATGCGCTGCCAAAGTCGTCGTAAGGGACCGAATACGGGCTTGGAGGAGCTGTTCCTGGACCTGTCTGTCCCTTTTAAGCCTAGAAGCCAATGCGATACAGCATCCTCTCATGACCGCCTTATGGGCTTCCCAGAGAATGGCAAGAGAGTCTACCGAGCCTAAGTTGTCCCTAAAATAATCTATCAAGTGTGTGCGCAGGGTCTCGAGGGAGGTCGGCGAATTGAGCAGTGTTTCGTTAAGACGCCAATGACATTGGCGAGTAGGCATTGGAGTCGTAGATAAGGTAACCACGACTGGGGCATGATCAGACCAGGTGAGAGGGCCAATGTTCGTGTCCCTAAGCAAACGAAGAGCGGGAGCATTTCCAAAGAAGTAGTCAATGCGGGTGTGAGTGTTATGAGGGTGAGAAAAGAAGGTGTAGGAGCGCGCCGTAGGATTGTCCACTCGCCAAAGGTCATACAAAGAGTGGGCGCGGATCAGCCTGCGGAACTCCCTTGCAAGTTGGGCCAACCTATGGGGGGTTGGGCCCTGGGGTAACGCCAGACGATCCGCCCGTTCAGAGAAGACCATGTTAAAGTCTCCCCCCACCAGCCAAGCTGATGGTGGGAGAGCGCGCAGACGGGAGAATACCCGGCGCAAGAACGGGATCTGTGCTGAATTGGGGGCATAGACATTGCATAAAACAATCGGGGCACCATAAAGGAGCCCCTCCAAGATAACAAACCGGCCACCTGGGTCTATGTGGGAAGTCGTCACTGTAATTGGGCAGGATCGAGAAAGAAGGATAGCCACCCCAGCTCTGCGTCGATTGTGGAAGGCCGAAAAAGCTACGGGAAAATAATGCTTAGCGAAGGCAAAAGTACCAGCGAGGTCAAAATGAGTCTCCTGAAGAAACGCCACATCCGCTCGTAAGGAGCGGAGTTCTCTAAGGACATGGCGCCTTTTAATGTTGGAACCCAGGCCCTTGACATTAATTGTCACGCACCTAACCATTGGGACCCAGGATTGGAGGACAGTGGCAGATTGCAATAAGCTCACCCATCTCACATGACGCTGGCAAGTTTCCCTCGGAGAGGCAAAAGGGCAATCCACAAACAGGAACCCAAAGTCGAGGCAGGGTCTCTAGATCAGGGGGAGGGGGGGAAAGAGAGGGAGGGAGGGAGGCAAAAGACATCATAAATGACAAAGTAAAAATAAAAACAGTTAAACAATACTTTGTGGGCGAGGCTAAGTCACTCGCCTGGGGACCAATGAGGGCAGCCAGAGGTCCAATCAGGATCAATGGCCGCACAGTCCAAGTATCCCCTTAGGGGGGAGAGCGTGGACAGGAGGTCGGAGGGGAGGCGGTGGATCCCCAACCACCAGTAAAAAGAAGGAAGGAAGGGGAGTCACCGGAACCCCACCCCGCCCCACTCCGCTAAAACAATCCAATAATAAGCATAATAGATGAGACCCGTAGACCTAAAAAAGAAAAAAAGAGAAGCAAACATAACATTAAGGCATGCAGATTCCAAAGCATCACCGAGAAAAGGGAGAACGTCTCAAGGTGGGGCAGCCTCCTCAGGGATCAGTCTCCAGCCGGGGCCTCCGAGTGGTCACCACCGCGGAGGATGCATGTCGCCGTCTGGGCTCCAATCGTTGCCAAACCGGTGGTGGGGGAGGGGGTGGAGAGAATAGCTCCCAGTCTGTTAAATCCGGCAGGGGAACATCCAATAGGTCACAGAAGAGAGGCAAATCCGCAAAGGAGCGAAGCGTAGCGGAGCGACCATCCCTACGAGCAATGAGAGCAAACGGAAATCCCCACCAGTAAGGAATTTGGTGCTCCTGAAGAATCTGGAGGAGGGGTCGGAGATGGCGGCGTTTCTGGAGGGTGATTAGCGACAGATCCTGATAGAATTGTAGTGGAGCTCCCTGAAACTCGAAGTCTTTGAGTTTGCGCACTTTGCTCATTATAGCCTCTTTAAGGGTGAAGTCGTGGAGGCAGCAGATGACATCACGGGGTGTGGCAGAAGATCCTCTGGGTCGAAGGGCTCGATGTGCCCTATCAAACTTAATTTTGTGGGACGGGGGCTCCTGCAGTATAGTGTTGAAGACAGCCTCCAGCAGAACAGGCAGATCCTCAGATTGGTCAGCCTCTGGGAGTCCCTTGATGCGTATATTGTTGCGCCGGCCCCTGTTGTCAAGATCCTCCAAGTGGCGTTGCATGTCCCGTATAGCTGAACCCTGTTCAGTGGTAGTATCATGCAGTGAGGCAACATAGTCCCTGGTAGTGTCATGGTCATTCTCCAGCGTGTCCATTCGGTTAGCAATGGAGTGTAAATCAGTGCGGAGGGTAGCAATTTCAGATCGGAAGGATGCTGTGATTTCCGCAACCATACTTTTAAGGTCTTGTTTAGTAGTAAGTTGAGGAAGAAGGTCCGCCATGGATGATGGTGCTGAAGATGGGCCTGGAATGCAGCTCTGGGGGTACAGGACTGGAGGGGGGAGCCATAATCCTTGGGAGTGCGGGGCAGAGAAGCCCCTACGCCAGAGCCTTCCACCGCGCCATCCCCCTCTGAGCCATGGAGGGGGGGGGTGATGGGGGAAGATAGTAGGTGGGGGGCCACAGAGACCAGCTCTGTGGCCACAGGCTGCAACTCATCAGCGGTGTAGGAGGGAGCAGAGCCACTGACCTCAGAACTCCTTGAGAAGCTGGAAACATCCGGGGTCCTCTCATGCCGCTCTGCCAGGAGTGCTGGTGAAGCAGAATGTAGTTGCTGGGACATCCCAGGGTGAGGAGACTGTGGGAGTACTCGTGCTGGGGAAACTCTGGGTTGCCCAGGCGCCGACAGGGATCTCTGTTGAAGCGGCGCTCCGCTGGCTGACAGGGGGAGCGCGGGAGGAGAGAAGCTGCGCTGCGACCCCTGTGCCTGGAGAGCGGAGGAAATCCAAGATGGCCGCCCCGCAGCAGCCTGGCCCGGTAGAGAAGGCCGCTGGGCCAGAAAGGCGTCCAGGGTGGCCCCCCCCAGACCTCTCCACGGGCGCTGGGGTGCCCGGGGGCCACCTTCCTCGGTAAGCGCTTGCCCATACTGCGCCTGCTGAGGGGTCCACGGGTCTCAGTAGCGAGTGGAGGAGCGGAGAAGGACCTGCGCGCGTGCTACTCCATGCGCGTCCAGGCCACGCCCCCGTTAGGTGGTCCTTTTAAGGCAGGGCTGCAATGATGTTGAAATGTGTTTTGGGGGATAAAGTTCATTTTCTAGGCAAATATTGACTTTGCAAGTAATTGCTGTTAAGCTGATCACTCTTTATAACATTCTGGAGTATATGCAAATTGCCATTAGAAAAACTGAAGCAGTAGACTTTGTAAAAATTAATATTTGTATCATTCTCAAAACTTTTGGCCATGACTGTACAATGTGAGACCAGAATGGATGCAGCTCTATGCTGTACCACATCAGTGAGCTGCAGCAAGCAAAAATCATGATGCTTGTAAGGGACATCTTGGAAAAATGACCAGCATCATACTGGAGCAGAGAGTCTATTTCATAGTAACTGCAATCTGTCACTAAGGTGCTGAGCAAACATGCCAGCAGTCCCAGTTGGAGGAGAGCCATACTAGGAATGAGATGGGTAGCCATAGGAATGAAAGAGAGGCCATGTCGGCAGCTAGGAGCAAGAGAAAAGCCATGCTGAGGACCAAGAATGATGGGGCTGTTTTGAACTAGGAAATGTACACTTCACCAGGAGAGTAAGAAGAGTTATGTGTGTGGGTTGTAGCAACTTGTGTACAGTACCATGGCTATTTTATTAGTCCCAAACTAAGTCTTGTTTTGTGTAATGCTGAAGTATAAAATGCATGATTTCTGGCTCTATCATCATTATTTGTGGGGTTTGGGGGCTGTACATGTTTGCTGACTACATTACACACTTTAATCTGCATTCTGTAAACTTTCTTCTTTGAGAAAAGACCATTTTTTCTGTGCAGATTTGGGTAGTCGACTCAAAGAGGTTTCACTGTATAAAATACATTGTGTTTGCAGGCCAAGGGGGAGATTTATTAATACTGCATTGTATTATGTCTCTCTTCATAATTTTGGTTGAACTGAACTGCAGTCCAATTATGAGCTGGTATAGGTTTGTGCTATAATTTACTCCAGTTTATAGAATAACTTCTCGTACATCCAGTGGCCCACAGGAGGCCACATCCTACTAGCCCTGCCCACATTTAAAAACCTGCGACGTCAAAATAAAACAAGTCTCCATTTTTAGTCCTAAATTGGGTGTGTGCCAAAAATTATGACTTTGTCATTACATGTAAGTTAGAAATTGGCATTAAATTCTTCTTCCACTGAGAAATTCTTCTGAGAATACCCTATCCCAAAAATATAGAATATATATTACATAATAGTGAAAACCTATTTAAACTTATTTAGCAGTCAATAAAGCTGTGAAAGTTAGTTTGATGGAGATTTTCATGCACATAGATACAGGAACGATGTCTCCAAGACAACCTCACTCTTAGAAGAAGAATGGAAGAACTTAAGAAGGTTGAGGAAGAAATAGACAGACTGTTAAGAGAGATGGGGCAGATGAATGCTATGCAACTTAGAAAGTAAGTACAGTATGGTTTGTATGTTTTTCATTTATTACTTGATGACTGGTTTTTATTTATTTTTTTTTTTTATTTAGGTGATATGTGGGCTATCTATATGATATCCCACAGGTAAACAATTCAATGCAAATTTTTTTTGTTGTATGACTTTTTTTGCTAGCATCAAACTCCTGACTTAAATGAAACCTGAGTTTTCATAAAACGTTGAAATATCTGCAGGTTCTACAGTTTTTCTGCTGCCAATAGCTTCATTATGGTTGCAGCACATTTTGCATTTCTCTCTGAGGCAGAGGGTTTGTACAGTACAGATCACTCTGCCTCACATTCATTATTACTACTACTGGTTTATTTACATGCAGTTCTTGCATAAGTAATTGTGAAATAGCAAACAAATATCTGAGAGTTGCCCTATTGAACATAGTATAAGAGATCCAGGGACACTGGACTCCAAATGCAGATTATAATGCATCTAAAAGATCCCTGACACAGAGAGAGAAATCTGAACACAATAAGGAAAGTTAATTTCTGTCTGACTAATATCCCATTAACACTTATACATACAGCTAGTTAGAAGTAGATAGGCTTTCCTTAGACTTGCTGTGAGAGTTTGCAGATTCCTGAGGAGTAGGTGGGGAGCACAGAGTAGCAAAGATGAGTGTAAATATGCAGATGCTGTGAAAAGGGAACTGCCCCTCCTTCCACCACTTCCTGTATTCCATCTTCACCAGGTTGGTTTCTAAAGATGGACCTTCCCTAGTAACGGAGTGAACAGCAAATTAGGAAGGAGGGAGACACCTAGTGGCAGGAACTTGAAGCTAAGACTCCATGTTGTAGAAAAGTCAGGAGTGGATTGAGCAGGGGGGAGAAATATGCATTCTTCTTTTATATTTCCCATCTCTTTTGTAGCCACTGCTGGGTTTGGCTCAAAAAGCCGCAGCAAAATCTGCAACAAGAAAGCAGCTTTTCTGCAAGGTGGCGCCTTAGCCTTTAGAAATGTTTTTCAGGCAAAAAGCAGGAACATTTTTAATAAAGTGCATTACACTTTGGTCCAGAATAACATGCTCTGTTAAATGGGACCAAGTTGTCTAAAAGGTTAGTGACCATATAAAGGGAATCTAACAAGTATCAAACCAGGCACAGTACATTGCAGGGGACAATATTCTGAGCACCATCATACCTTTAGATAGTTGAATAGATGCACCATAGAATGATGTATGTAGGAGGGTCCCTCTATATATGTAACAGAAGACCAAAAGTATACACTAGAGCCACCAGCTCAGCTGACAGTTTTTGACAAAAAAAGACCCTTAACATAGTTACTCATGTATTATGTATTGGAGCATTCTGACTTTCTTCGATTTCAGTGCACAGATCATACAGATATAATAGACTGTTCTGTCATCCACCTTACATTGCTCTCAGATATTTCACAATTGCATATCTTTGGCTATAGTTATTTTATTGTGTGCGGGTTATCTTCTCATGCATGCACTGCCACTGCCTGCTTCTCTGTCCCTGCACAAGAAGATAACCAAGCCACAATAGGGAAATCATGGCTGGGCTTCTGACAAGTGCCAAACCATACAAAGTTCCTGCATTCATGGTTGTCTCTATTGGCAACCGAGACAAGACTATCACTTCCAAGATGGTGAGAGAAAAACTGGACATTTTTTTAAATATTTATATTTGCAAAATTATTAACTTTTCATTGTCTATAAATTTAAACATGGCCTTCAATAAGCTGCTTCAGACCCCTGATGAAAGTGTTTCTGTCAGTCGACTTATTACCAGCTCTGTGTGGAAATAAACTCTTTAGACCTTTGGCTTGTTATCTCCCTCTCTGCATAGATTTGAATGATGTAAGGATCTTCAGTGTACAGATGAGAGCAGTGAAGGGACACAAGGAGGTGAATAAGTTCGTAAGGGGGGATTTTTGTATAATAAAATATATTGCAAAGTTGACTTTTTCAGCAATTACTATGTTTTTGAAAGCTAAAAGTTTAGGTGCACTTTAACTGTTTCAAAAGAAATAACCTTGTGCTCAGAAGATATTAAGTTTACAAATGTTATATGTTTATGTAGCTTTAGGCTCATCCATTTTTTTTATTTATTTATTTTTTGCATAGGTTGTAATTTGAAGGAGGTCTATAGTTTATGTTACAGGGGTATCCAATTTCTAATATTGATGGCCTATCCCTAGGATTGCCCATCAATGTTAGATCTGCGAGGATCTGACAGCTGAGACCCTGGCAGATCAGCTGTTTGGAGACAGCACGGCTCCTGAGAATGTTTACATGCCGGGAACGGCGCTTCCTGTTTGACAGACAATTTGTATCAGCAGGTTTATGTACTGCAGCACTGTCTCACAGACCTGCTAAGAATAGCCCATCAATTTGATAACCCCTTTAAGGTTGAACACTTACAGCTAGGTAGTAGAATGGTGGTAGAAAACGCTTCTTTTTATATACATTTTAGTGAGCATCAAGAGTTGGAAAACAAAATTGAAGCATTGAAAACGAACCATAGCCTGGCCCTTGGCCGACAGAAGGGGTACGAGGATGAAATAATACGTTTTAAAAAGGAACTACGTGAACCGCAGTACAAAGATGCTGAAGAAAAGCACAGAGAGATGATGATTGTTAAAAGGACTACAGAGCTGGCCAACAAAGACCTGGACATTTATTACAAGGCTTTGGATCAGTAAGTACTTATACCTCAGTCTACATAGAAAACACCATATGGACAATGCATACATGCCCTACATTCACATTAGGGTTGTCAATAAATTCACTGGGACTATTATCCAGTGTGCACAATAAAATATAGAAGCGCCCATGATATTAGTGGACAGAGATTTGCAGACCGTAAATGCTGATTTGTTCATATTAGTTTGACATATTTCACTTATCTTTGATTTATTTTGGTTTTTCCCATTTGCCCTTGTAAAATTTGCCAACCCTGAATGTAGAATTGGATCTAGATCTACCAAGTTACATATTGGTATTATTTTCAAAGTTACCAGATTTTTCATAGATACAGAATGGGTATTTTTCTCTGCTTTGGGATTTATCATATGGTACTATATTTTCATTCATGTCCTTTTTCTTTTATCACAACTGGTTTTTATTCTGCGGCTGTTAATACCATTTCTTTCAGCCTGTTATTGAACTGCTTTGGTATTCAGGCTTGTATCTACAATTCAGGGTGGGAATATGCTGAATTGTGAGATCTTGACCTTAATGGATGATAATGCAATTGGAGAAAACTCATTGAGGCATTTCGTATAATGATAAACATCTTTTCTGTCTCATGCCTCTAATACTGTGATTGCTGATTCATTTCTGAAGCTTTCATGTCATAGGTTAGTAAATAGCAAGTTTGTTATGAATCATGCATTTTTTCCTTTACAAGTCTGTCAGTAATTGATTTGCATCTGGTCACTTGGTTATGTGCTTTAAGTGTTTAAAGGGGTTGTGCCATTATGGACACTTATCCTCTATCCATAGTACATCACTGCCCGATCACTGGAGGCCCGATTGCTGGGCCATTTACTGCTATGGGGCCGCCAGGATTGTAAACTCCAGCAGCGCCATAGAAGTGAGCTGTCACGCAAGCACCCTAGGACTCCATTCACAAGGATCTTCCTAATCACTGGGGGACCCGTCAATTGGACACCTATCCCCTGTCCTGAGGGATGGGGATAAGTGTCTATAACAGCACAACCCCTTTAAGAGTGGCCAGTTACTGTCAGGACTGCATAGGAAACTGACCTACATAATAGTGATAACGTGGTATCTTTTGGCCTATGCAATTTACAACAGTGCAGGACAAAGTTTTCTGAAGAGAGCCCAACCACTTGCCAAGGTTAGGACCGCCTTCTGAACACTTAGATATGCATAATCTTCTTTGCATATGTGATCAAAGTTACTTTTCTTAGCAGTTTAGCCTCTCCATGGCCACAAAGGTATGGCTGCAGGTCTGTTTCAGTCCTCTACATGGTGCTGTATTTGGCTCATTGGTCAGAAAGGATCTGAACTTTTAAGTTTAATAAATTTTGGAAACTAAACTATTTTTATATATAATATACTAAAATTGCTTGAATTGAAAAACACCTTTGCAAAATAAGGCAATATAGAGGGGGTTGTCCAGTTTCAGCAATTAAATGTTATTGTTTGTATAATGAAAAGTTCTACAATTTTCCAACATACTTTCTGTATCAATTCTTCACAGTTTCTTAGATCTCTGCTTGCTGTCATTCATTCTGTTTACTCCCAGTGTGATGTACAGTCCATGCTCATGTGATGCACACACAGGTGCACAGTTTGTTACAAGACAGGTGACTAATTACTGTGCTGTGACTAACCAGCTGTGCGCCTGTGTGTCCATCACATGACCATGGACTGTACATCATATGTTAATGGACTGATTTTTTCCACAAAGTAAATGAATGAATGACAGCAAGCAGAGATCTAGAAAACTGTGAGGAATTGATATGGAAAGTATATTTGAATTTTAAGCTTGGAATAAAGCTACTAGTACTCCTTTTACCAGTCTAATAGGCTAGATCTGTTCTTTCTCTTGTATTCAAGTAGTAGGAGCAGAGCTACAATCCCGTCCACTGTATAGCGGTGGCACTGATTTGAAGTCTGCGGTCTCCCTACCCTTACAACCATGACAAGACTTCCTGTTCTGATTCCTTTTAACTTCATTGACATTGTGTGGAACCTAATCACATTCAGGATCAATGTGCACATATGGAACTTCTGCTTTTCAAGCTGTTTTATGCTGTGAGCTTTTGCGATATCATGAGATTTTAGTAGTGTAACTGCAGTCCTCAGGTCATTAACTTAAAAGGGTTTTCCGGGCTTGAATTGTGCTGACCTGTCCTTTTAGATAAGCCATGAATATCTGATGGGTGAAGAGCCAACTCCCATATCCTTGACAATCATAGTTTATCAGGTACAATGCTGTACTTGGTTGTGGTTTTTGGTTTTTTTTATATTCTAATTTCTGTACTTGAATATGGGGGGCTTCTATCTTGTCTGAGCTTCTCCCCTGTTCTGTGAACAGCATTAAGTGATATACTTTAGATCATAGTCATGGCCATAGGCAGTAATACTTTTGAACTGACTCATTTGAGGTCTATGGGAGAGGGAGGGGAAGTAGATAAAGCGTGACCTTGTCAGTAGTGGATGTAATGATGGGTCATTGATGTTATCTATAGAAGCATTCTCTTCTATGGTAATCTGTCTGTTTTTTCTTTGATATAATTGAGGGGACTGCATCAAAGAAAACAGCTACAGAATTATTAAGTGCCGGCTATTATTCGACATAGTGGTCAGAGTGAAAATTGTAGGATATAGTACTTTTTAAAATCTAGATAGTGACATGGAAAATTTAAAAAAAATTTCAGAAATTCTTAAAAAAAAAAAAAAGTTTTACATAAAAACTTAGTTTAAAAATAGGTCATTTCTGGTGACACATTCCATGTAAGCTGTCATATCTTCTATCTAGCAAGTCAATCTTGTTAGTGTAAGGACAATCTCCGCAAGAGAATTGTTTCTAAAGAAAAAACTGTATGTTTATCTTTGCAGAGCTATAATGAAGTTTCACAGCATGAAAATGGAAGAAATCAATAAAATTATCCGTGACCTCTGGCGCAGTACCTACAGAGGACAAGGTACTGTACTGAAATCTTACTGATAAATTGTAGTCATTGATATAGCAATATCTGCATGTATTGTGGTAGCCTGTTACAGAATGGTGAAGGGAATGAGGAACGTGTGTGGAAATGTATTCAGACACATTTATCACGAGTCCCGTGGCGTTAACCTGAACTTATGCTATTGGTTAAACTTCTGCAGTGTGGTATCTTATTTCACAAGACAACAAAAACCTATGAAAAGTTATTGAAAAACATTTGTCAATGACTTTTTTGTTTTTTTCTGTTATAAGATATCATACTGCACAAGTTCAGGTTAACTCTGCTATATTATCTGTACGTTACAGAAAGCGTTCTGTTTGGTCCTTTATCTATACAGTGCTTGCCTACAAAAGTGTGTTCTAACATGCTTTATGTTGAATTAGTATCCTGATTGATCATATGATTCCCTTGGGAAAAATGACAGTAAGGGGCGTTGCTTTCCTGCATTTATGTTCTGTCTAGACAATATAGATTAGCACAAATTGTTTTGACTGGTGGGATATTTCAATCAGAATACTCTTCTACAGTTTGGAAAAAAAAGTATTTAGTCAGCCACCAATTGTGCCAATTCTCCCACTTAAAAAGAGGAGAGAGGCCTGTAATTGACATCATAGGTAGACCTCAACTATGAGACACAAAATGAGAAAACAAATCCAGAAAATCACATTGTCTGATTTTTAAAGAATTTATTTGCAAATTATGGTGGAAAATAAGTATTTGGTCACCTACAAACAAGCAAGATTTCTGGCTCTCACAGACCTGTAACTTCTTCTTTAAGAGGCTCCTCTGTCCTCCACTCATTACCTGTAGTAATGGCACCTGTTTGACATTGTTATCAGTATAAAAGACACCTGTCCACAACCTCACACAGTCACACTCCCAACTCCACTATGGTGAGGACCAAAGAGCTGTGGAAGGACACCAGAAACAAAATTGGAGACCTGCACCAGGCTGGGAAGACTGAATCTGCAATAGGCAAGCAGCTTGGTGTGAAGAAATCAACTGTGGGAGCAATAATTAGAAAATGGAAGACATACAAGACCACTGATAATCTCCCTCGATCAGGGGCTCCACGCAAGATCTCACCCCGTGGGGTCAAAATGATCACAAGAATGGTGAGCAAAAATCCCAGAACCACACAGGGGGACTTAGTGAATGACCTGCAGAAAGCTGGGACTAACGTAACAAAGGCTACTGTCAGTAACACACTACGCCGCCAGGGACTCAGATCCTGCAGTGCCAGACGTGTCCCCCCTGCTTAAGCCAGTACATATCCGAGCCCGTCTGAAGCTTGCTAGAGAGCATTTGGATGTTCCAGAAGAGTATTTGGAGAATGTCATATGGTCAAATGAAACCAAAGTACAACTGTTTGGTAGAAACACAACTCGTCGTGATTGGAGGAGAGTGAATGCTGAGTTGCATCCAAAGAACACCATACCTACTGTGAAGCATGGGGGTGGCAACATCATGCTTTGGGGCTGTTTCTCTGCAAAGGGACCAGGACGACTGATCCGTGTACATGAAAGAATGAATGGGGCCATGTATCGTGAGATTTTGAGTACAAACCTCCTTCCATCAGGAAGGGCATTAAAGATGAAACGTAGCTGGGTCTTTCAGCATGACAATGATCCCAAGCACACCGCCAGGGCAATGAAGGAGTGGCTTCGTAAGAAGCATTTCAAGGTCCTGGAGTGGCCTAGCCAGTCTCCAGATCTCAACCCCATAGAAAACCTTTGGAGGGAGTTGAAAGTCTGTGTTGCCCAGCGACAGCCCCAAAACATCACTGCTCTAGAGGAGATCTACATGGAGGAATGGGCCAACATACCAGCAACAGTGTGTGCCAACCTTGTGAAGACTTACAGAAAACGTTTGACCTCTGTCATTGCCAACAAAGGATATATAACAAAGTATTGAGATGAACTTTTGTTATTGACCAAATACTTATTTTCCACCATAATTTGCAAATAAATTCTTTAAAAATCAGACAATGTGATTATCTGTATTTGTTTTCTCATTTTGTCTCTCATACTTGAGGTCTACCTATGATGACAATTACAGGCCTCTCTCATCTTTTTAAGTGGGAGAACATGCACAATTGGTGGCTGACTAAATACTTTTTTTCCCCACTGTACTTTGTGTACAGTACAGTATTTGCTAAAAGCAAAAAAAAGTTCATTTTATTTCTCATTAATGTACGCCCAGGACCCCATCTTGACAGAAAAAAAAACAGAAAATGTAGATATTTTTGCAAATTTATTAAAAAAGGAAAATTGAAATATCACTTGGTCATAAGTATTCAGACCCTTTGCTGTGACACTCATATTTAACTCACATGCTGTCCATGTCCTTCTGATTCTCCTTGAGATGGTTCTACTCCTTCATTGGAGTCAAGCTATGTTTAATTAAACTGATTGGACTTGATTAGGAAAGGCACACACCTGTCTATATAAGACCTCACAGCTCACAGTGCATGTCAGAGCAAATGAGAATCATGAAGTCAAAGGAACTGCCCAAGGAGCTCAGAGACAGAATTGTGGCAAGGCACAGATCTGGCCAAGGTTACAAAAGAATTTCTGCAGCACTCAAGGTTCCTAAGAGCACAGTGGTCTCCATAATCCTTAAATGGAAGAAGTTTGGGACGACCAGAACTCTTCCTAGACCTGGCCGTCCAGCCAAACTGAGCAATCGTGGGAGAAGAGCCTTGGTGAGAGAGGTAAAAAAGAACCCAAAGATCACTGTGGCTGAGCTCCAGAGATGCAGTAGGGAGATGGGAGAAAGTTCCACAAAGTCAACTATCACTGCAGCCCTCCACCAGTCGGGGCTTTATGGCAGAGTAGCCTGAAGGAAGCCTCTGCTCAGTGCAAGACATATGAAAGCCCGCATAGAGTTTGCCAAAAAACACATGAAGGACTCCCAGACTATGAGAAATAAGATTCTCTGGTCTGATGAGATGAAGGTTGAACTTTTTGGTGTTAATTCTAAGCGGTATGTGTGGAGAAAACCAGGCACTGCTCATCACCTGCCCAATACAATCCCAACAGTGAAACATGGTGGTGGCAGCATCATGCTATGGGGGTGTTTTTCAGCAGCAGGGACAGGACGACTGGTTGCAATTGAAGGAAAGATGAATGCGGCCAAGTACAGAGATATCCTGGAAGAAAACCTCTTCCAGAGTGCTCTGGACCTCAGACTGTGCCGAAGGTTCACCTTCCAAGACAATGACCCTAAGCACACAGATAGAATAACAAAGCAGTGGCTTCGAAACAACTCTGTGACCATTCTTGACTGGCCCAGCCAGAGCCCTGACCTCAACCCAATTGAGCATCTCTGGAGAGACCTGAAAATGGCTGTCCACCAACGTTCACCATCCAACCTGATGGAACTGGAGAGGATCTGCAAGGAAGAATGGCAGAGGATCCCCAAATCCAGATGTGAAAAACTTGTTGCATCATTCCCAAGAAGACTCATGGCTGTACTAGCTCAAAAGGGGCTTCTACTCAATACTGAGCAAAGGGTCTGAATACTTATGACCATGTGATATTTCCGTTTTTCTTTAATAAATTTGCAAAAATATCTACATTTCTGTTTTTTTCTGTCAAGATGGGATGCTGAGTGTACATTAATGAGAAATAAAATGAACATTTTTGCTTTTAGCAAATGGCTACAATGAAACAAAGAGTGAAAAATTTAAAGGGGTCTGAATACATTCCATACCCACTGTATGTTGTAGTGAAGCCATTGGGGCCCCCTGAGGCTCCAGGGTCCAGTAGTGATTGCTACTACGGCACCACCTATACCTATGTCCCTTTAACAAAATATGGTGTAAGTGCTTCATTGGTAGTGGTCATTGATTTGGAGAACGGGGGTCCAGAGTTTCTCTTCATGAATGGAGCGATGGACGTGCATGTCTGTTGTGTTCCATTCATCTCTATGGGACTTCATGAGCAAGGCGAGCATTTCTGGACAGGAAATACGTGTCTTTAATGGGACTGTCCCAATGGGACACGATCAAAACAGGTGGTGTTAACTGGTTAACCTTCATTTTCACAATCCATAAAATTCTACTATAATTAACGGTGTATGGTATACAGAATATATTTGTTCCCATTGATATTTGATAATGTTATGTACTTTTTTTTTACTTTACCATTCCTGCAGATATAGAATGCATCGAGATCAGATCAGATGCTGATGAAACTGTGTCCGCTTCTGATAAAAGAAGAACTTATAACTATAGGGTAGTAATGATAAAAGGAGATACTGCGTTGGACATGAGAGGACGCTGTAGTGCAGGTCAAAAGGTACACTTACTTATTTACAAGAAAAACACATTTAGTACATCTTAGGGTAAAATATAACATTAACAACACATTTTGGCTTATTTCCTGCATATTTTTCTATTGAGAGCTGCACCCTGCTTCTCACTGTGCACTGTGTACAGGCTTGTGTGAAATGAAGAGAAAATGAGTGTAGGGCTGGGTCACTTCAAACAGAAGTATCACAGTATATCCAGATCCCAGGTTCAAGTCCCATTGTGGGATGGTAAAAAAAAAAAAAAAATTCCATTAAAAAAAAATTATATAAAAACAAAAAAAAAAAACATATTGGGTATCGCAGTGAACACGTTCAAATGATAATGTTACATATCCTGTAGAGTGATTACTGTAAAAAATAAATACTGCAATGCACAAATTAATGTGTTCTGTTCATCTCACCTCCTCAAGAATACCAATAAAATATTACCAGTAAAAACTACAACTTGCTCTGCAAAAAAATAGCCCTTACAAAGCTCCATCAACAAGAAAGTTATGGACGTCAGAACACGGTGCTCCAGACAAATCGTTTAACTTCGAAAAATGTAGTTTTATTTAGTCAAATCAGTAAAACAAAACAAAACCAATATAAATATAGTATCACTTTAATTGTAATAATTCCCAAGACCAAGTTGCCATGTCATTTTTAATGCAGTGTAAAAACGTAAAGAATGACAAAACTGTACTTTTTTTTTTCACATTAAGCTAAACAAAAAACACTTACATAAAATGGTGCCAACTCCTAGCGCAAAGAATTTTGAAGACAGAGATGAAAAATATGAATAAAGTCACCAAGCTTAACTACTTTGCATACTTAAGGGTTTATCCAGTTTCTAAGATTAATGGCCTATCCTTAGGATAGGCCATCAATATTAGATCTACAGTGTTCTGACATTCGGGGCCCTCTCAGATCACTGGTAGTGAGGCAGCACTGCTCACTTGCCTTACAAACTGTAGTGGCAACTATAGGTACTGCTAAGGATAGGCCATCAATCTTAGAAACCAGATAACTAATTTGCTGAAATTACTGTATGTTATGCTTAAATGCTTTCCAAATTACTTTCCAGGTTCTAGCCTCTCTCATTATTCGTTTGGCACTGGCAGAGACATTTTGCCTGAACTGTGGAATACTTGCTCTGGACGAGCCTACTACCAACTTGGATCGTGAAAATATAGAGTCTCTTGCCCACGCATTGGTTGAGTGAGTTAAATGATTGCAGTATTCGTATCTGGCTAAATCTTCTTTCTATGGTACTCAATTTTATGATAAATTTCATCAATAGTTCAGGATAATAGTACATATTGTAATATATTTTATTCAAGTGTATTTCCAATCATAAAAAAAAAAAAACAATCATAAATGAATAGTGTATGTGAACATAAGAAACTTTGTAATATTTTATTGTAATCTTTGAAGGAGGCTGCTGGAAAACACACAGATAGCTGCTGCTACACTATGATACTCTGTGAGTCAGGTAGCTCTGTTAACACCTGTGCTAGAGATAAGGTAACAGGCTACCAATGCATAGAATGAGGCAACAAATTAGATAACAGCCTCCTCGCCCCACCTCCCCTCTCAATAGAGTTGTGTGTGTTTGAGCTGTATATGGCTACGGATTCTATGTAAACAAACAGTCTGATATTGAGAGGGAGAACAACCTAAGGAGGGGGAAAGAGATCAGATGTCCTTAATATATTACGAAGTTTCTTATATTCACAAAGTTGTAAAGGTGTGGAGGTACACATTAAAAGGAAAATGCTTTTTTTTTTCATGTTATTTCCCTTCCTACTGCCCCTGCACTGATCACGGTTTCTAAAGTAAAATGTTCAAATCCATTCATAGAGATGAGCTCCAGTTCACTGAAGTCCATGGAGAGGGGCAGTGGAGGATAAGGATGAGCTGACAAAGGTGACCCATTAACACTTCCACTAACAGTTTTATCTCTTCACCTGATAATCTAGCTTTGTTGTGAGACAATACCCTCACTAGAATGTTTAGATTGGTCTCTTTTTTTTTTCACCCGGTGTCCGCTAAACATGCACTACAGGCTAAGCTTCAAGCTGTGTACATAGTATGGATTTGAACAGTGTATTCAGTGCAGGGGGGAAGGGGGTCGATGACCAGTGGAAAGAAGCATTTTTCTTTAACAGAATATATTACAAAATTCGCTATTATCACCTGTATATCACTATTGATTTCTAAAATTTAGCATAAATTTTCAGTTATGCTTAAATACATAAGAGAATTGCTAAAATACTTCAGCGATTACTGCAGTTAACTACAATATCCCATACTTTGCAGATCTCCACACTGGACATCAGGTAGTCTCTGTTAGGGGGAGGGAGGAATTACTAAAAAGATTGGCTTGTTAATGTTAAGAACCTCCAGCAGAAACACAGCTTTTCATAAATGTATCCCCCACTCCTGCTTATCTGACACACACAGGACCTAGACTTACTTTGCGGCCTATCCCATGATGCCTCAGCACATCAACACATCGGCAGCTAGAGTCTGTACCATCTTTACCTTCTGGGGGACAGTCTGTAGTGTATACCCATCTAAGCCATGACTGGTCTGAGATGGAACTAGCCTTTTATAGTTGTTAAATTTCCCCCTTTAAAGAGGTTGTCTGGGCCAAATTAAAATCTTACTCTGAACTGCTGGGGTTAAGAGTCACTGGCCTCAGTGTGCACATGATAGGTACCAGTGACATCACTTAGCATGTGACCACTGATTGGCCGCAAAAGTCACCTGGCCCCTAGCAGTCCAAGGATTGGAGGAAATGAGGTACTTTGCTGCCTGAACTGAGAACCAGGGGTAGATGAGTATCATTCTTTCTTTTACTCCCCAACTGGTCCCCAGTAAGATTTTAATTTAGCCTGTCCAACTCCTTTAATATTTCCTTGGTATACCCAAGGCACCTATGCAACTTTTACAGATTAAAAAAAATAAATAAAAAATTGTACAGCTTGCTTTTGGTGCATATTTTCCCCATATCCATCGTATTTAAATTTCGACATGGCAGATTTTTTTTTTCTCTTTCACTACATTTTTTTTTATTTTCATTTAGTTGCAAAATTTTAATTGCAAGCAATGTTTGTTTAATTTTGTATGTCTCTACAGGATCATAAAAAGTCGTTCCAGGCAACGAAATTTCCAGCTTGTTGTGATCACACATGATGAAGATTTTGTAGAGCTGTTGGGACGCTCTGAATATGTTGAATATTTCTATAGGATTAAAAAGAATATGGATCAGTGTTCTGAAATTATTAAGTGCAGTGTCAGCTCCTTGGGAAATGATGTTTATTAAATATCGCTCTTTTGGCACATGTAATAAAGCATTTTCTGTTCTGATGTTTGTTTGAGGTTGTATTTTAAAAAGTAAATCAAACACAGTTTAGTTTTGCCTAAGTTTTCAGTATGATCAGTGTGATTAACTAGATATATTGTGAACAGCACTGATAGGACTAAGAAGGTTTAATAAAGATTGTGTACTTTAAAACTACTTTTGTCTAAGCCAGTGGTTCTGAAACTGTTGTACACCCCGCAATGCTTGGGGGTACTTGCTGCAACTGAACACTGTCCCTCACACCCAGTAAGGAGGCACAAAGTCGGAGGAAGGTGGGGGGGGGGAATCGAGGAGCATAGCAATGGTTTATGCCTGTGATTAGAAAAGTCTCTGACCACCACTTTTTTTCCCCATGGTTATGGAGCTGCTCCTGAACAGGGGTTATGTTTTAAAGATTTAAACATTAGCTGTACTATTATGGCAGATTTCGGGAAGGGGTTAATAGGAGCAGGAACATATCCAAGAATCAATAAAGCAATGCAGAGATAATCTTTCTATGGATATGAAATTCAGGTTGCAAGTGCATTGGGAGACAGGGCCTGATTTGTTTAAAGACCGATGTGCCACCTGTAGAGGCTAAAAAATGGCAACAACAACTAAAGTGGTGGCCACTGGTTAGCGATGCCAGAGTACTTGTGGCTGTGCGCAAATCTCGCAAGTCAACGGATTTTATGAGTAAGGTGTGTACGTAATCTTCAGTCTGCTGACTGGTTATGAACGGGTTGTCACTAAACAGGTGGGTGACAAATTTTAAAAATGGGGCAGAAATAGAAAAAGCATCTATTAGTACATTGAATATCATTGTCATTAATGACCCACGCCTTTAAGCACTGAAAGTAAATTGAAATATTTTCATTCTGTACACAAAATTAACCCTTGTTTGATGAAACCAGAACATCCCTTTAATAGTGTGTGACCAGCTCTAACCTCTGTATGTCTTGTTATTCTTCTAGAAGCTGGTGATAATCATCTGTACAACATCAAAAGATAAGTGAAATAAATACATTTGTTAGCAGTTTCACTTACTATTTACATGGGTTTTACTAAATTAGGCATAAGTGGCATGAAGCAGGTCTATCATAGGACACCAAAATGGTTGGGAAGTTCTCCAGTTGGATGCATCTGATGTGTCTACGGTTTATCATTAGGCAGACATTTGACAAAAGTAATTGTATGCTGCTTTGTATCTTTACCTTGACTATACTATACCAACATACTGCTTCTATGTGGGCATGGTCACTTATCACGGCATTGCTTTTTGTTATCCCCCCCCCCCAAGTCTAAATTAGCCCCCGGAGCTGGTCCCCGCAGCCCCACTACCTTTTCCAGTACCTCAATGGCTATGTAGTGAAAATCCCTATACACGAAAATATAAAAAAAAGTTATGGGTGTCAGAATATGGCAACTTTTTAAGGGGTTAAAAAAAAAAACAAACCTATATAAATTTGGTGTCCCCGGAATCGTAACAACACAGTGAACACAGTAAAAACAAAGCCTGTAAGAAAGTTGCATAAATGCAACCAAAAAACCATTACAAAATACAGTTTGTCCTGCAAACATTAAGCCCTCATGTGGCTCTTTGAACAGAAAAATAAAAAAGTTATGGGGTTTGGGGGGAAAAAAATGCCAGGGTACCTGCCTGATACCTACTGCATCCTTTTAGTATTTTGCAAGAGCTCATTTTGTATCAGGGGTTCTGATTGTTAATAAAATGGGTGCCTCTTCACTATGTAAAACCCATCCTGGACAGGTTCCCTGCTGCAGGAGGGGAGGGGACTGAGTCAGAAGCTGAGCTTGACATAATGGTTTCTGTTTGGGCTGTGTATCAGGATTTCTGAGGCAGTGACCGTGGCTGCACTAATACCAGAAGATGGTAGAGCAGCACAACCTCTTTTCTCTATAGTTAAAATCATGGAGCAAGGCATGTCTAGCGGCCAACCAAAATGGCTGCGTAATTGAGGAGTCCCAGCTGTTATCCAAGGGAGCCCTTTTGCCTCCAATCTGGCCACCAAGATTAATAAAATCCCTACATGGGATTGGGGAGGGAAACCCCTCAGTCCCTACTGGCACTGCATGAGCCATGGACAGAATTTAGCAGCAAGCACCTGTAGAACATGCTTCCCAAGATGCATTGCGGCTGTACGCAGCGAGGCCCTCTTCACATCATTCAGTGTCCACAATTTCAGCAAGTTCTAGCCAGGGGCACTGCTGCTCCGAAACTTGAAGCCTTGCAGAGACCGATTGACTGGTGCACACCAGGAACCATCGTTCAATGAGCCAATCATGAGGAGTGATGCAGCTACTTTGCCTAAGCCTCTCAGAGCTTCAGATCCCTCAGGGCACAATCAATCTCTACAATCAGGAAACCCCTGCACCATCTGAGGTAAACCTTCCAAAAGGACTCTCATGCCAGTGAGTTACCTCAGGACCCTGAACACCCCTTAGAAGCCTCTTACTAGTGTGTCTATTTGAAAGACCTACCTACCAAAGCGGTCTTGCAGACGTTACGTAAACCATACATTCTGATATTACGACTGAGCTCTCTGATCTTCAACTACTGTTTGAAAAAGTGGATTCTCTAGAGGGAGCGCATAACACCACCTGTGATTTTACCTCTCGGCTACAGCCCACTGTCACAACTCATGTTCAAGCTTTGGACAAAACCACTAAACACTTTACGACAGAGCCTGATGAGGATATCTGTGGTGCTAGAGGCCCTCTTTAACCAACCCTGGGCAAACCTCCAATTCATAAAGTCAGGTTCTACAGAGAACATCAAGCACTCTGCCCAAGGGGCTCTTAAGTGCATCCAAGAGGTATTATATGTTGTGTGCCTGATTTTGAAATGAAAAAGCTGGTTATCTAAAGCGTGACAATGGCATTGTTGTCCTAGGCACCAAGAATGAAAGGGCCCCCCCTTTCCCCCTAGAGCACCTAGCTTGGGGGACACAATGTCACATTGGCTCTGGCTACCCCTTTGCTGTTCAGTTGCTGATCAGAAAAGGGGCAAGGAATGGCTCAGGAGCTGCTTGGTGGAGCCGCAACCTGAAAGTTCCAGTGCTGATGAACTGAAGGCGACATCACAGGAAGATGTGGCACTGGATAGAAGAGGTCACCATGTATGATGGACAGAAGAGGCCACCGGAGTCATTGAGGCTGCCAGCGAGATACTCCTCTTCCTAAAAACAGGTTCCAATGTCATTGGGGGTGGCCAATGCATCATCAGGAGTGACCACTTTCCAGAGTAGGGTGGAGCCTATAGCCCAAGTTGTGGCACTGGTCGTGTTTGACTGTAAGGCAGCACCTGAAGAGGACAAGCCACAGCCTGCAAATATTGTGTGGGAGGCATACTGTCACTTTGGCTTGGTTCACGTATGATGAGATGTTTAAGTAAAAATTGGCTGTTTATGCTTCTGTGATATGGGAATCAAAAGATATGGGGCTTTGGCTCAACCTGATGCTTATCCAGAGATCTATGCCAGTCAAACAGCAGAACTCTATGCCCAGTACATTCAGAAAAGGAGTTTGCTTTACTTATGAGGCTTGTTATAAAGGGTTAACAAAATGCAGATATAAACACATTCTCATTGTGTGGGGGATCTCACCCAACATGTAGAGGTTTTAAAAGAGCATATTAACCTCCTAGTACTAAAGAGTTGTGATCACAGAGCATGGACGCAGGTGAAGCTGTTAAAAATGATGCCATGGCTTGGTCCGTTGCCAGACCAGGAGAAAGCTAAGCTGCTGTTTGATGGCTTTATAGTTTAGTTTCCGGATATGGTGGCTGTGGTTGCCACTGGGTGGACAATTTGAAGTCCATCCAGTGTTATAAGGAGGTTGTGAGAGAGAAACTATTAAAAGACCTTGAAGCTGGAAGGATTGTGGATCATTTGAAGTCACCACAGTTTCAAAATTATAAACTTTCACTTTTAGAAATTGTTCCTAAAAAAGATGGTAATGCGTTTCTCCTTATATATCATCTTTCTTACCCAAAGGAAACTTCACTGAATGATGAAGCTGATCAAACTAAAGCTACTGTACATTATGTCTCATTTGATCAAGCAGTGGATTTGCTAGGGCTTTTTGGAAAAAATGCCAAAACTGATGATAAATCAGTGTTTTGTTTACTCCCAGTTAACCCTGTTGGCTTCAATTCTTTAGATTTTCAATCTGATGGTTAGTATTTCTTTACTTATGAGCTTTTTGTTGTCATGCTTTTGTTTTGAATAATTTCCTCTTTCCATCATTGGGTTGTAAACAGTCAGGCGCCAGAAGGCGGTACCCTTCACTAGTTTGATTTTTTTTTTTTTTGTTTCTATGGATTTCTTTGGTGTTTCGTTAGTAGTAGAGGAAACTGTTTCTTCCTTTAGAGCTTTTAGGTGTTAGGATTGATTCTGCGTCCATGGGGTTTAGTTTGCCTGATGAGAAGTTAGAATAAGGGGTTTATTGGTTTCTATACTAAGTCTAAATGTACTTTACATGAAATGAAGTCGCTGTTAGGACTTTTACATATCGTCTCCAGAAATTTTCCAAAGGGTAGGGTTTTTTCAAAGAGGTTTTATTTTGCGACCAGGGGTCTAAAATACCTGCATGCTCACATTAGATTGACTAGGCCTGGTTAGAGTTATTGGGTAAGTTCAATGACCATGCTTTTGTGGATTTTGGCGCTCTCAACCTGTGCACAGATGCTGTTGGGAGTATATGTTATGGTGGATGTCACTAAGATTTATAATTTTCTGTCTCAGACTTATCTAAAGCGTAACTTCAGTTATAAACAACATTTCCTAAATGGATAGTGCATTTGAATATAAGAAACTTTGTAATATTTCATATTTAAGACATATGTTTTCTTTTTTTACTTTTCAGGCAATGTTACTTTCCACATATTAGTCCATGAAGATGGAAGTGGTGAAGGAAACAGATCTCCTTAAGATATAATGCAAAAATTCTTATATTCAAATGTACCATTCATTTATGAAAAGTTCTTTATAACTAGAGGTACACTTTAATGACTTTGAGGTTTGTTTAGACAGCATTTGTCATAGGTTTCTTTGCAGTCCTGCCAATTGGAGAACTAGACTCTGTTAAATTACTACCATCTGGTCTGACTCTAGCGCATCTTAGGTGTGCTTCGGATCAGGTTTTGTTTTGGTTACAACAATCCAAGACAGATCAGTCTGGAAGGGGTTGTACTGTTAGGATCAATAGTTTGCCTAATTCAGTTTTATGTCCTGTAAGAAATGATAGTCTTTGCTTGAGGCCCGTTAGTGGTTCTGTTTTCTTGGTTTATCATAACAGCAAGCATCTGATAAAATTTCTGTTTAATTCAATCCTAAAGAGAAATCTGTGTAGTCTGAACTTAGGTTACCTGAAGATCTCTCTTCCTTCATTCAGAATAGGTGCAGGTGAAACATTGTGGCCTTGTTTAATCCAATTTTAATTGTTGATGTTTATTCATTAATTAATGGAGTTGAGTTGGAGGGTGAGGTTTATTGACATCATGGGTGTACTGTGGTTTTGTGTACCTACAGTATGAGGAATTGGAGTTTTTTTACATTTCTCAGGAAATTATGCCCTTTGATCTGGCTAACTGGGAAACAATTCTCTCACTCCTCCTCCACTTTGACAGGTGCAGCCCCAGATGAGATGACCTTTTTTAGTGGGATCTACTCGAGCTCCACCTAAGTGACTGGGCCTACTTTAAGTTCTGGCACAGTTGGACCAGTTAGTGTCAGTACAGAACCGAGCGTGCTATTCATGCGGGTTTGTTAGCCCATACGAATTTAGTGCGGAGAGAGGAGAGTCCGGAGAAAAATTCCTTAGGAATCGAGATCGGAAGAGTCTGGAGAAAGTAGAATATCTGAGGAAAGATGTTCATCTTAAAGATAGAACATCTGCCGAATCAGGTGAATGTACCATTAGACCAGCACTCGATCAATTTTAATGGATTGGAGCAGGGGTGGAAAATTAGCGTGATAGAGTGCCGAAGGGTGACTAGTCAGATGGACCCCAAGGTATTTTAAGGAGGAGGTGGCCCAATGAAAAGGGAAGGCAGCTGCATGGGATTCTGCCAGACGGGAAGGAAGAGTAACATTAAGAGCCTCAGATTTCTGCTAATTAATTTTGTAGTTCGATAGGACGGAGAATACATTCAATTCAGAGAGCAGGTTTGGTAGCGATACCAACGTGTTTTTGATGAAGAGCAGCAAGTCATCCACATAAATGGCAACCTTATGGGAGACTCCCCCCACGACAACGCCTGAGACGTCAGGATTTCCTCTAAGCATACAAAGGAGGGGTTCAAGGGTTAGTAAAAATATGAGCAGGGAGAGAGGAAAATTGACGGTACTGTTAGTGATGGGAAAGGGGTCTGACAGTAGACTGTTCATACTCACCGATGCCGTGGGGTAGGAGTAAACACTGGCAATCCAGGAGCACATGTGCGGAGCTAGGAAGATATGAGAGAGGGTACATATGAGAAAGCTCCAGGCCACTTTACCAACGCTGAGAAGGCCTTTGATCGAGAGAAGAAGGGTCGGGATAGATTTGGTGGTTATCCCTTGCCTCTCAAGTCGGCATAAAGCCCACCTGGTTTCTATGGATAATGGATTGCAATAGTGGGGTCATGCACATGGCCAGGACTTAGGTGAAGAGCTTCAAATGCACATTAAGAAGGGATATGGAGCGGCACCCTAAGGGGGAGGGGATGGCCTTGTGATATTGCGTTTAGAGCCCTAGTGAGATGGGGGAGGATAAGAGAGCAGAAGGATTTATAATAGAGCAGAGAAAACCCATCTGGGCCCCGAGCCTCCCCTGTCTGGGAGTCTTTGATAGCTAAGGCAAGTTCAAGATCAGTAATAGGAGCTTCTAGGTCTTTGATCGACACTGAGGGTAATTTGGGGAGGCCTGAACAGACAAAGTCTGTAATCTCTGACTTACAGCTTTGGCCGGCATTAGGGGAGCATGGGGAGTGCAGATTATAAAGCAAAGAATAAAAGTCCACAAATGAGCAAACAATCTGGGTCGTCGGAGAGCAATGAGCCCCCGAAGGGGCGGTAATATATCAGACAAAGAAACGTTGTCAACGTCCTGCTCGGTGTATTACCGAACTCAAAAAAGGTACGATGGCATTTAGCTACAGAGGCTCATGCATGAGAGAGGATAAAGGATTTAAGCTCCTTTCGGAGGGAGAGAAGTTCCTTGTGGACACAGAGCCAAAGATCTCTTAGGGGTCTCTAAGAGGCGGATACAGGCTACCATAGAGGCAATGTGCGCTTTACATTCCTTCTTAAGGCGAGAGGCTATACAGGTAAAAGATCCACAGATGACGCATTTGTTGTTAGATTCCCATAGGGTATTCTGAAACATATCTGGAAGGTCGTTATGTAAGAAGTCTGAGAGATCCCTACCGACGACCTTAACCACCGCAGGGTTAAGGAGTAGGTTGTCATTAAGTCTCCAATGCCAAGCGTGGGGCTGGGAGGACAGCAGGGACAGCACCATAGAGATCAAGGCATGGTCGGAGAACACAATGGGATCGATCAAAGCTGCATGTCAGAGGGAGAGGTGGTTGTGAGAAAGAAAAAGGTAGTCTATGCAAGAGTAGGTGTTGTGGGGATGGGAATAGAATGTGTTGTCTGTACCTGACCAGTTGAAGAAACGCCAAGAATTAGTAAGTTGAAAATAGTGAAGGTGTCAGACAGAGCGTCAAGAGCCATGTTGAGTTCCCCCCCAAACACAACCACTCCCTCCAAAAAGTACTCAATCACCCCAGGATAGAGTGTAAACTAGAGACCTGGCCAGAGTTCAGGAGATACTCCTTGCCCAGGGTGAAGGTAGTGCCCACTAGCTTACCTTTAACAAAGAGGTAGCGACCTGAATCATCTAGTCTTGGATTCTGGTGTGGTCCATGGTAGACATCCAGAAAACGGGGGTTGGTGAGTCTTGGAATCTAATTTCCACAGAAGTGAGTTTCCTGCAAGAAAGCAGTTGTAGCAGAGAGGAACGTTTCTCGGGGATGTTTAACACTTATACATTAAGGGAAAAAAAACAATGGAAATCCATCGCCGGGGGGGGGGGAAACAGAGAGGGAGGAAGCCAGCAGTGTGGACATGGTTTCAATGGTGGGTACCACTTCTACCTCTACCCAGCACAGACTTTCAGGTAATCTGTGGACAATTAACCACCCAGCTAAAGCTTTTACACCTAGTACTCTCCACCTCGTGGCATTTACACTCGTCTTGATTATTTCTTTGGGAATATACAGACTCAGTCTAATGTTAATAATAGGATTGCTCACCTGGTATGTGAAATCGTCAAGATCTAGAAGGTGAGGTAGGAGTTCAGTGGCTGACAATCCAGAAGACTTAAGTTGCTGAAGTAAGCGTGGCCATATAACGGTCCGTACACGGGTAAGGCAGTAGTTGTAGCGTGAGGCAGGAGCATAGTAAAATATCAATCCAAGTTCGGTACACAGGTAAAGGCAGTAGTCATAGCGTGAGGCTGGAAGAGTAGCTGGAAGCACAAATAATCTGGCAAGGAGGAAGTGGCGAGGCTTGGCTTAAATATGAAGTCCAAGGGTGGAGCTAATTAGGCAAGATTAACCCGGAGCAAGAAACTATCCGGAATTCGCTATAGCTCAATGAGAAGAGCTACTTCCTTTGGTTCAAATCCTGACACTGAGCTTGATGTCAGGTGCAGATGTAGGTTTAATTTCCTGGTCAGACCATGCTCCGGGATCTTTTCATCTTAACGCCTATTCCCAAAATTGTACTAGTCACTTCTTTAATGAATACTTTACACTTAATAGAGACACTTTCCCAGGGACACTGTGGGAGGCACACAAAGCAGTGATTAGGAGGCACTGTATCTCTCTATGCACTAAAAAAAGAGAACTCCCAAAAAGTTTACTGCCCAACTTTTTGGAAAAAGGGCTCTCTGATCAACCACCCAAAACTCTTTTTAGGCAGATGAATTGTTTGCTAGGTTACATGATTTGGCGCTGTGTCATATGGAGAAACTGTTAGTGCATACAAGACAGCAATATTATAATAAAAGTAAAGTAAAAGGATCATCATATATTACTGGCATGGCAGCTAAGAGAGAGGAATGAACAAAATACCCCCCATGCTTTGAGAAGGCATGGTGGTGTTCTTATTCACAATCCCAAAGCTATAAGTTCCACGTATACTTTTTCCCAATTATATTTCCTCCCAGATACACTGCATGTTAATCCTTGGGCTAGAACAGAATTACTAAATAGCTTTCTTACCTCCTGTAGGCTTCTGACTATCCCCCTGAGTCCCTGGAATCCCTTAACACTCCTATTACCACAAAAGAGATTGAAGTCACTCAACCCTTGCCTAATGGGAAATCTCCAGGTCCATATGGGTTAACATACTTGTATTATCGTACTTTTTTTCCCCCCTTCGCTCATCAAATGTGGTTACATAGTTTAACTCTTTAAAAGGGAGATGATACAGTTCGTCAAACCTTTTCCATTCTGATATTTCTTTTATCCTCAAGCTAGGTAAAGAGCCACTAGACTGTTTGAATTACAAACCAACCGGCCTCCTTAATTCAGGGTACACAATGGCTGCATCATCGCTGTGTGGGGAGGGAGGGGTACGGGAATACTAGGAGGATGGCTGATCTTATCGAAGGGATTACTAAAATAGGTGCTTATTGTGCTATAAAGGTCAATACCACCAAAACAAGTATTGCCGGTCCATCTCCCTAAGCCCCAACTACATTTGCTTCCTGGGCTCTTCAAAGAAAGTCGACTTTTAATGAACAAGACAGACCCCTAACTTTTTTTTTTATATTTCAGAGTATGGAGCCTTTATATTTCAGTGTAAGGTGTTTTTGTTGTGGGGTAATATGTAGTTTATTTATACCAATTTGGGGAATTTGCACATACGGACTGCCCTAGCATGTGATGTGGGTGTGGCTGTCAGGGGTCAATTCACTCACTAAATCTTGCATTATCCCTTCACTCAAGCTGCAAACTGAGCCTACATTGCACCCCAAATACACGCTGCCACCACCTATTGTATTCAGAATCAGGATCAATAGGAATCCTTGACACACACGGTACTGCTCCCAGCAGTCAGACGGCAAAAGCACTTTAAAAAGGTAAGAGGTACATAGAGCACATACAAAGTACCATTAAATATAATGGTTTAATACCCAAGGTAAAATAAAAGGACAAATAAAAAAGACAAGCAAAACGGTTAAAATAATAAAATACAAGGCGAATAAAACAGAATAAACTTGATGAATCTGAGTCCTCTCCTTTTGTTTCCAGGGAGCTTGGAGGATCTCTCAGATGGCTCTAAGGTCTTCCCAGTCTTTTGTAATGTGGAAACAAAAATCACATCAATTGCATCCATATCCCGATAAAGAAAATATTGAAAGGTGAATACTTATTTGTGTTTCTTTTCCCCTACCTGAATTGTATATCTAATTATTCTAAAATAGCAAAAAATGTCAGGGTATTCAGGAAATATAGATACTAGGGAGGATAAAAAATACACTAAAATTTGTAATTTATAAACTTCTTAGCTACCAATACAGTCTATAGACATGTCACACAAAAAGTCCAGTATGGGTGTATATCTGTGTCTGATATACAAGGGACTTTCCCAATCCAGTGAACTATTGCATCATTTGTAACCACAGCTAAGTATTATCTCTTTTCATGTGACAGTTGAGACCAAAATGGACACGGGACATCACATTAAGAAAACACTGGAGCTGCAGGACTGAACCATGGGACGCATCGGGGAAAGGAGAGTGGGATTTTTACATTTTTTTTCACCTTCCCCAGTCTAATATAACATTTTTTTTTTTTTTTTAATCCTAGACAACCTCTTTAACTAATGTAAGAAACATACACATTAGGTATCCCTGGTTTCCATAAATGCCCACTCTACAAACTTATAAAAATATTTTTCCAATACAGTGAACACTGTAGCGGGGCGGGGGGGGGGGGAAGAGCTGAACTGCCATTTTTTCACTCTCTCGCCTCTGATAAAAATTTGAATATAAAGCGATCAAAGCAATAGACATTCCCCAAAATGGTATAACCAAAAAGTACATTTGGCCCTGCAAAAAAGGACACCTTATGTATTCCCGTACACAGAAATCTAAAAAAAAAAAAATTTCTTTGAAGGTTAAAACGTAAAAAAACAAAACAAAGCCACTATATAAATTTGATATCCCTGGAATTGTACAGCCCGAACATTTTACAGCTTCCTAGTACATTGTATGGAATACTTGGTGCCATTAAAGTACAATTTTTCCTGCAAACATTAAGCTCCCATACTGCTCTGTGAACAGAAAAATAAAGAAGTTATGGGGTTTGGAAGATGGGGAGTCAAAAACGATAATCGAACAATGCCTGTGGCTGGAATAGGTCAAACACTTATTATTTTATTATATTCTAGTGGGATTATCATTCTTTGACCATCTTTGAGTTAACCTGTTTGCCTATAGTCCCTCAAGATAAAATGGCCTTAGGATAGAATAGTTTCATGTGACATGTCTTTTCTGGACCATTGTAACTTGTAACCACACTCAACATACAATGCTTGGCTGGAGGTCCCAACAAATCATCGTGGTCAACTCACTGGTAAATCCCCTGTATTAGTGAAGTGCCTGCATTGATTGACTGACTATAATAGCGCCTCTCTATAGTATAGTGTGGTGCTATATGTTCTGTACTGCTCTTTACCAGTGCCAAGATGGGTTGCTCGTTTGAAAACCAGGTGAGAGCAGCTCACGTGTTATTTTTTGGGTATATTGTACCCTGAAAAAGTTCCTGTCTGTCACCAACATAGAAAGTGATTTACAGCTTCAAGCAGATTTTCCTTGTAAGAATTTGCTTTCCTATTTTGGTGTCATTTAAACATGAAATCTAAAAAGGTTTTGTAACAATTTTAATTATTTTAGTAGTACCATGCTTTAAGAGTCAGTGACTATAGCACGACCGCAGCAGTTTTTGTAAGCAGGAGGGTCCTGCAGCAATGATTTATTACAACTCCAATTCCAAAGAAATTGGGTCGTTGTGTAAAACATAAATAAAAACGGAATACGATAATTTGCAAATCCTTTTCAATCTATATTCAATTGAATACACTACAAAGACAAGATATTTAATGTTCAAATGGATAAACTTTATTATTTTTTTGCAAATATTCACTCATTTTGAATTTGATGCCTGAAACATGTTCCAAAAAAGCTGGGACAGGGGCAACAAAAGACTGGGAAAGTTGAGAAATGCTCAAAAAACACCTGTTTGGAGTATTCCAGAGATGAACAGGTTAATTGGAAACAGGTGAGTGTCATGATTGAGCATCATTGAGTGTCAATGAATGAGCATCACCGAAAGGCTCAGTCGTTCACAAGCAAGGATGGGGCGAGGTTCACCACTTTGTGAACAACTGCATGAGCAAATAGTCCAACAGTTTAAGAACAACATTTCTCAATGTACAATCAGGGCCGGTGTTAGGGGGGGGTCAAACTGGGCAAAAGGGGCCCCAGGGATCCGGAGCTTGATGACCCCGGAGTCAGGCCCAGCCATATCAATAACGGAAAGGGACCCAGCATCATGTGCCCCAGGGCCCCTTTCCGAGGTGAGTAAAAATAACAAACATTTTTACTCACCTGTCCTTGGCGTCCGACGTCATCTTCTAGCGTTCCGGACATCACCACTGAGGCCTGGTCTCAGCGGTCATGTGGGGCGTGCTCATGTAACCTTTGAGGTCCAATCACAGGCCTCAGCAGTGACGTCCAAAATGCGTGACGTCAGCCAAAGAGAAGAGGAAGCCGGCGGGGATAGCGGAGCAGTGCAAGGAGGCCCAGGAGAGGTAAGGCAAGGTAAGTATAGCTGTTTGTTATTTTCCCTTACCTTCCCGGGGCCTTCGATTATTATACTCTGGGGTCTGAAGAGACCCCAGAGTATAATATAATAACAGCACTAAGGGAGTCTAGAGGCCACTGTGGAGCAGTATACTGGGGCCCCCCTCTGGATAGCATATTATACTGTGTGGGGCCACTGTGAAGCATTATACTGGGGGGGCCTCTGGATAGCATATTATACTATGTGGGGCCACTGTGGAGCATTATACTGGGGGAACCTCTCTGGGCAGTATATTATACTGTGTGGGGCCACTGTGGAGCATTATACTGGGGGGGCCCTCTGGATAGCATATTATACTGTGTGGGGCCACTGAGGAGTATTATACTTGGGGGCCCCCCTCTGGATAGCATATTATACTGTGTGGGGCCACTGTGGAGCATTATACTGCAGGGGTCCCCTCTGGATAGCATATTATACTGTATGGGGCCACCATGGAGCATTTTACTGTGGGGCCCCCTCTGGAGATCATATTATATTATTTTGGGCCACTGTGGAGCATTATACTAGGGGAACCTCTCTGGGCAGTATATTATACTGTGTGGTGCCACTGTGAGGCATTATTCGGAGCAGGAACTAAGGAGCATTATACTAGGGGCCCTCTGGGGACTATATTATACTGCATGGGGCCTACTGTGGAGCATTATACTGGGGGGGAAACTCTGGGGAGCATAATATATTGCGTGGGGCCACTGTGGAGCATTATACTAGCTGGGGCCCTCTGGGGAGCATATTATACTATGGGCCACTGTGGAGCTTTATACTGGGGGAAGGGACAGTGTGGGGAGCCTGTTATACTGTGTGGGGCCACTGTGGGTGTATTATATTGTGTGGGGGTTCTCGGGAGCATTATACTCTGTGGGACCATTGTAGAGCATTATACTGGGGGGACCATATTATATTGTGGGGGACCACTATGGAGCATTACACTGGGGGGAACCCCTCTGGGGAGTATATTATACTGTGTGGAGGCCATTGTGGAGCATGTTATACTGTGTTAGGCCACTGTGGAGCATTATACTGGGGGGGCACTGTGGGATGCATATTATACTGTACAGAGCATATTATATTGTGTGGGGCTGCTGGGGAGCATATTGTACTGTCTGGGGCCACTAAGAGGTAGTATACTGTGTGGAGCCTTATATACCATGTGGGGCCACTATGGGGGGCTCAGGGGAGCATTTTATACTGTGTGAGTCCACTGTATAGCATTATATACCATGTGGGGAAACTGTGGAGGGCTCAAGGGAGCATTTTATACCATGGAGTATTATATACCATGTGGAGCCTTATACTGTAGGGGCTCAAAATTCCTGCTGGCAGCCCTATGTGCTATGTCTGCATCACAGCTCCTTCACTATAATCTTGCACATACGTGTAGTGCTCCATGGCCATGTCATTCCCCATACAGTACTGTGCATGAACTGGCCATGGAGATAGTGGGGCCTGCACAGTACTATAGGGGATGACTATACTGGGAACATACTCAGTAACACCAGATAGTCAGCACATATGTAAGAATTCAGTGAAGGAGCTGTGGTGTAGGCTACTAGCAGGAAGCTGTTGGGTGGGGCCCCAGAACAAGTTTCTCTGGTGGGCCCTAGGCCCTTCAGTCCGACACTGTATAATGGAGAACTATTATATATAAGGTGGCTCTTATTTAAAAGGGAGGAACTATTATATATAAAGGGTGGGTTACTATATTGAATTGGAAAACAAATATGAGGGGCTATTATAATAGATGCCTTCTATATAATAGTTCCCCCTTATAAGGGGGGAGCTATTATTTACAAGAGGGGAACTGTTTATAAGGGGTGTATAAATAAGTGGGCTTATTTATAAAGGGGGCTATTAGTGATAATGGGGACTATTATTTATAAGGGTATTTATGAGAAGGCTATTATTAATAAGGGAGCAGTATTTTTACGGGGTGACTTACTGATAAGGAGGAATATTACTGATTCAGGGCACTATTTATCATTTATAAGGGTGCTATTACTGATAAAGGGGTAATATTATTTCTAAGCAGGGACTATTATTTATAAGGAGGTGCTATAATAACTGATGACTGGGTGCAAAAATCTTTTAGGCGGTATAAAGGTGCTCATTTGAATTGTGTGTGGTAAAATGGGGCTTGTTAATACTTTTTTGTTGGCAGAAAGGAGGCGTTGTTATAGGGGTTGCCACTGGAAAACGATGGTGTTGTTTGCATATCAGCATTTGGGGCCCCGCTTTTAATTTTGCCCAGGGCCCCACTTTGTCTAAAACCGGCCCTGCTTACAATTGCAAGGAATTTAGGGATTTCATCATCTACAGTCCATAATATCATCAAAAGATTTGGAGAATCTGGACAAATTTCTGCAAGGCCAAAAACCAACACTGAATGACCGTGACCTTCAATCCCTTAGGTGGCACTGCATTAGAACCCGACATCATTCTGTAATGGATATTACCACTTGGGCTCAGGAACACTTCAGAAACCATTGTCAGTGAACACAGTTTGTCGCTACATCTACAAGTTCAAGTTAAAACTCTACCACGCAAAGCAAAAGCCATATATCAACAACACTCAGAAACGCTGCTGGCTTCTCGGGCCCGAGCTCATCTGAGTTAGACTGACGCAAAGTGGAAAAGTGTCCTGTGGTCTGACCAGTCCACATTTCAAATAGTTTTTTGAAAATCATGGACGTTGTGTCCTCCGGGCCAAAGAGGAAAAGGACTGTCCGGATTGTTATTAGCGCAAAGTTCAAAAGCCAGCATATCTGATGGTATGGGGGGGTTTTAGTGCCCATGGCATGGGTAACTTGCACATCTGCGAAAGCACCATTAATGCTGAAAGGTACATACAGGTTTTGGAGCAACATATGCTGCCATCCAAATGACGTCTTTTTCAGGGACGTCCCTACTTATTTCAGCAAGACAATACCAAGCCACATTCTGCACATGTTACAACAGCGTGGCTTCCTAGTAAAAGAGTGCGGGTACTAGACTGGCCTGCTTGCGGTCCAGACCTGTCTCCCATTGAAAATGTGTGGCACATTATGAAGTGCAAAATACGACAACGGAGACCCCGGACTGTTGAGCAACTGAAGTTGTACATCAAGCAAGAATAGGAAAGAATTCCACCTACAAAGCTTCAACAATTCGTGTCCTCAGTTCCCAAACGCATATTGAGTGTTGTTAAAAGGAAAGGTGATGTAACACAGTGGTAAACATGCCCCTGGCCCAGTCTTTTGTTGCCCCTGGCCCAGCTTTTTTGGAATGTGTTGCAGGCATCCAATTCAAAATGAGTGACTATTTGAAAAAAAAAAAACTAAAAGTTGAACATTAAATATCTTGTCTTTGTAGTGTATTCAATTGAATATAGGTTGAAAAGGATTTGCAAATCATCGTATTCTGTTTTTTATTTATGTTTTACACAACGACCCAACTTAATTGGAATTGTGACGTAGTAAAAAGATTACGATTAAAGTCAGATCACACCTCACATAAATAGCCTTGTAAGAATTATATCTAGGTTAAAGTCTATTAAAAGAAAGACAACATACTGTAAAACAGATACAATGGTACTTTGGTATTGGCACTTTGTTTTAATCTTTCTATCGATGTTTCACAATTGACATAATCTCAGCGTATTATCTTACTAGGTAATGCCATGCTGGTTTTTAGGTTGTTATTACGTACACAGGTTTTTTTGATATTGGTATTGTGGCTTCAAAGTTTACTAGTTTAAGTGTAAAAAATAAATCCCCAATTAATTCCCACTTAATTATTTTTCCATGAATAAGATGTGTTTGCTGTAAATTACCAATATATAAGAAGCGAAAACTTTCATAGATCAATACATCATTAGCAGAGGAGACAGACATAGTAGTCTTGCTTTCAATTATTTAAACAATATATAAATATTATAATTTTTAGTTCATGATGTTACTCTTCAAATGCACTATTGTCATAGTTCTTATGGCACTTGTCAATGGTGCAGCAATCCACAAAAGACTTGCTCTAAGAGAGATTTTAACATCTATTGAAAACGCTCATAGGAAGATGGTAAATTAATCTATAGAGCTGGATATTTATTTATTAATTAATAGTATACATGCTCAATCTATCTATCAATTGAATTCTCATTTCCTAATTGGCATTTCTATGGGTGCAATGTTTTTTTTGTTATTGATTAATTTGTTCCTTAAACTGGGGCTTCAGAAATATTCTAGATTTTATTGATTTATTGTTGTATTTTTTTATTTAAGGATTTGTGTGGAAATTATGTTCCTAATATTTTCAATGACAAGGTAAGACTTTAACTGAAGGGTATTTGGAAAAATAAAGTTGTATGAGGGTATATGGATAATTCTGTATTTTGTTTAAAGGGCGCACCTTCCTTTTGCCAAGTAGCTAAAGTGTTATCTGAAGTAGTCTGCCCAAGTAAGAAGATGTATATCAAGCAGATAAAGTCCAATTTAGATCACTTATCCATACATGTAAGTACAATCTGCACGTTTCTCATTCATCCTGGACTAAATAATCGAAAATATATTTTTCATGTTCTAAAATACCAACTATTGCATTCCAGCTATCAATGTTGTACTAATGTTTCTTGAGTCCAGTAGATGAAATAATTCTGAGGGCTTGTCTTCTACTTTTAATTGAGGCGCACTGTCCACTGGGGAAGGGGTTATAAATTCTGGAGTTAATAATACCAGTCTTCATAAATTTACTTCACTGTCTCCAAAGTCAGTTCTCTTCACCTGGACTTCTGGGGACTGTTATTTTAAAGGGAGTCTGTCACCAGGGTGAAGCATATTAAACAAAGTAACACCGTTAGATAGGTCTGGCTCACCTGAATGTAGTTTTTTTTTTCTCTTGCAGAGATATTCATATATTTTTGTATTCCAGATTGTTCACTTGCATATTTAGAGAACTGCTTTGTTGCTACAAACTACTATGTCCCACACTGATGCCCTGCTTCCCTCCTCCCTTATTTGTGTAATAGGCCAGACGAGATTTCAGCCTAGCTCCCTGGCCCTGTCACTCAAAGAGGAGTGTTCCTGGGCAGTGTGGGGTGTAGCAGTTTGGAGCAACGTGGCTACCCTTACTGCTCCAGATTGCTCATTTGCAAATTCTGAAATAAATGAATATCTCTGCAATGGAGGCACACATTTTCATGGGAAAAAAAAAGTGTTACATTCAGGTGAGCCTGACCTATTTAACTGTGTTGCTGGTTTAATATGCTTCACCCTGGTGACAGACTCCCTTTAAAGGCCCATTATTATGTTATCCTCTGGTGACCCAGTTTATCCTTACGTGCTGTGACTCCAGGATTTTTCTTTTTGCAATAAAACATTATATAATTACATTTCTATTGCTTAGCACTTTTGATGTATGACATACATATACCTGCATGGATTTTTTTTCATAGTTTTATCAACAGAAAAATATATAATATTGCACAGAATAATACTGTAAAAGGGTCAAAAGAAATTAAAATACATTTTCAGAACATAATTTTCACAGTCTTGAGAAAATAAATTGATCGTTTAAAAAATGACCAATATTTGTAATCACAATTCTTTGATAAAATCTGAAATTGGGCAGTATCTAGAGATTATTATTTTATGTCTATTTTTTTTTTTCATTTGTGTTCCTCTCTCAACAGGATTGTACAGTTGAAGATGGAATTCCTCGCATTCCACTTAATGACTTCCTATACTTGCTAAAGAAATTTGTATCACATAAGATGCATACGCAATCCAGATAACTTTCCTTTAACTAAAACATCAAATTTAAAAGTTCATTTATTTTATTTAAATGTATGTATGTTATATAAATCTTATTAGAAATAATAAAGTGTCACTTCTAAATTAAATTTTCTAACAATTTTTTTTTAAATACTAACTGAAATGTTAAAAAAAACACTCAAATTATTCAACAAGCAAGCAAAAAATAAGGTCATGTATTTGTGTAAAATGTGATTCTTAAAAGCAAGAATTTAAAAATGTTTTGTCTGATGAGAATCTCCAAAGCATCTTTCCAGGGCTAGAGTGGGGTGAGAAAGGGGGGTGTAAACTGGACAAATGCTTAGGACCCCCATTCCCTCTAAGCCCCATAGTAAGGGGGTGATCTAGGACTTATCAATGACCTATCCTAATTATAAGCCATCAGATCAGAGGTGTCATCTGACTAAGCATTTCTGTTAATAAGCTATAAATTCACTGGAACTAGTGAAGCTCCATATACTGTGTATCAGCCAGGTAAGGTACTGCAAGCACAGTCCCATTCAAGTATTGATTGGTTGGCTGCTTGGCCTATACACTGCAGTAACCTGTCCTCCATGGAAAGAGGCATTACCATAGTGGGAGAGAAGCACAAGCACCAAGCTAGTGGAGGAACTTCCTAATAGGCTTCTGAAGCAATCTAGTTAGGAGGTAGGGGAGGAATGAATATGGCAAAGGAGGGGATTCATCAAAGGCTCAATTGGACAATGATACAAACAATGTAAAATGTGTTACCAGAAAAGTGACTTACTTACCTTCAAGTATTAGAAGGTGAAGGTTGGGGAGTGCAGTTTTTAGCAAGGGAACCAACAGGTAGCACCTGCACCAGTGGAGCTTAATACCCAGGATAAAACTGCAGCATCCACTTTGGCTGAAAATCCAGCATGTATGTCAGGAATAGTAACACAACAGCCAGTAAGGACAATGCGACACTTACTTGCAGCAAGGACCAATTCAAAGACAATAGCAGAATCTTCAAGGATGGCTTATCCAGTAAGGAGTATTTTGTGCATCATTACAGACAGACTGTATCATGCCAATTGGTGGTGAGTTAACCAGACTAGGTGATGTAGTTTAGTCTTTGGGAAACTTGTTTGGATGTTGATAGGGTTCTGCCTAATATGCCTGCAAACAATGTCATTTGTGAGCATGGCGTACCTGGAAACCTGTTAATCAGGGGCGTAACTATTGGGGTAGCAGTGGTAGCGGCTGCCACAGGGCCCGGAACATTATGGGGCCCGGAGCCCTGTGGCAGTCGCTACCGCGAACCCCACAAACGCTGCTATCGTTATACTCCGGGGTCTTTTGAGACCCCAGAGTATAACGATCGGGGGCCCAGGGGAGGTGAGCGAACATAAAAAAACACTGTAACTCACCTCTCCGCCGCTCCGCAGGCTTCGGGCCTGTTTGGTGACGTCCCAAACGTCAGCCGACGTCATTATACGTCGCGACGCCGGCCTGGATCGCGCGAGATCCGGTCCAACATTGAAGATGGCCGAAGTAGCGCACGGGAGTGCACCGGAGCGAGGAAGAGGTAAGTTGCAGTGTTTTCTATGTTTGTATCCTCCCCTGGGTCTCCGATCATTATACTCTGGGGTCTGAAAAGACCCCAGAGTATAATAATCGTTCATGGGTGGTCCACAATGGGGCAAACTACTGTGTGCAGGGGCCACTATGGGGTATAATACCGTGTGCAGGGGCCACTATGGGGCATAATACCGTGTGCAGGGGCCACTATGGGACATAATACCGTGTGCAGTGGCCACTATGGGACATAATACCGTGTGCAGGGGCCACTATGGGGCATAATAGTGTGCGCAGGAAAGCGGTTTGTGTGTGGGGGGCGTTGGGGGCGGCGGTTTGGGGGGGCCCCCATGTCAAATGTTCGACTTGGGGCCCAGCCATTCCTAGTTACGCCACTGCTGTTAATAAATGTTTGTTCTGAAATTTAGAACTTCCACAATGGCAAACTTTGGGTACACCTTGATGTCTATCATGTGAAGTGCTGCCTTTAGTCTTTCATTTGTATTTGCTTCTAAATTTTCTTATTTACCAAAACCTGCAGGAAAGACTTAAATGATGTATGATGGATGGAACAAACATGTACATGCTGACACACCTAGCACTTCAGGAATGGTACTGTGGGGTGTCAGTACTTTGTATGGTGTACTTTAGGATATTGGCTGTTATGACTGATCTAATAGTATTAGTGTGACCAGTAGCCTTGAAGGCAAGCCCTTTGGGGCAGATTTATTACAAACAGGTAAGTAAAAATAAAAAAAAAAAATTCCTGGACCATAGGAAAGATGTATATAAAACGCAACTTTTACTTAAAAAAAAATGGATATCATAAAATGATGTCCCATACAAGGTACGAGGTATAAAAAGGTCGCAATTTTTTGTGCAAATTGGGTTTGGAGAATGATGGTGGTGTGCAGGGGGTGGGACCATTGGCCCCGAAAGATTTATTATCATTTACAACATTTAACAATATGTATTTTGAGTTTTGCCCTTACTACTGCTACTCATCACATCCTTTTTTAGATTTTACATTTTTTTTCATATTGCAGCTCCACCCCCTTCAATTGAATAGGTCTGATCTGCAATACCAGAAGCCATAGCTCCCAACCGTCCCGCATCTGGCGGGACTGTCCCGATTTTACACTGATGTCCTGCGGTCCCAGATAGCTTACAATTTGTCCCGCTATGCCCCTGAAGTGTTTTACTGTTAAACTTTATTAGGGTAGGGTAAAGGCTAAATGGTAGATGCTAAATCCTAGTGGGCTAAAGGACCTTTGATGATGTCATGACCATGTGATCAGACTCTTGTGTGAGTGGAGCTATTCTGAATACTGCGGGACAGTGTGATTTTATACAGAAAGCTGGGAACGAGAGTGATCGAAGATAAGGAGAGAAGAAACAGCATGTGTGAGCAAGAGGGGGGAACTGAAGGCAGATGTATGGGGCAATTAAACTGGTGCCAGATAAAGGGGGACATTAAGCTGGTGGCAGATGAAGGGGGACATTAAACTGGGGGCAACTGGAGGAGGACAATAAGCTATGGGGGGTAGCTGGACGGGGACATGCCTGCCTCTATTTGCCCCCAGTTTAATGTCCCCGTCCAACTACCCCCATAGTTTAATGTCACCCTCCAGCTGCCCCAGTTTAATGTTCCCCTCTAGTTTCCGCCAGTTTAAACTGGGGCACGAGGAGAGGGAATTCATACTGTGGGGCAATTGGAGGGGAACATTATAATGTGGGGGCCCTGTAGGAGCATTATACTGTGTGGGGGCACATGGAAAAATAGATGAGAATGGGTGGAGTCAACATAGAAGTGGGCGGAGCTAAATTTGCTGCGGCCGCATATTTTGTCACTCTTTCTGTCCTTTGAAAGTTGGGAGGTATGCCAGAAGCATATGGACAGGAATAGCACTCTCTAGGACCAAATGGCATTCCACTTGTCCTCCATCTCCTACTATGCCTTAAGGGGAGTCTATCAGTTTCAAATTGCATCCAAAACCTATAATAGTGCAGTGCAGGGGTCTTTAATAGGAGCAGAAATATGGCTTTGTGGCCACAAACTGATGAAGCAATGCAGAGTGAATAATCATTTTTTTCTGGTTATGCAAATCTACCTACAATTTTATTAGGTAGTACCCAATTTGCCTACAGACATAGGCAGAGGCTGAAAACTGGCTAAATGGGTGGCATTGGACAATGATTTCAGAGGAGAGGTGGAGCAACTGTAAGTAAATTAGCCCTGATACACTTGCAGACTGATTTGCATATCCATAAAAAGATTAATATCTCTGCATTGCTTTATCAATTTCTGTCCATACAGGTATGTATGTGCTCCTATTATAGGCCCCTACATTACTACATTATTAGTTTGAGAGAAATTTTAGACCTGACAGATTCCCTTTGAAGAAATGCTAACAAAATGTGTTAAACAGCCCCGATCTACAGCTGATGCATGAAGTAGACAACTTACGTAGCAAAATTAGATGTTAAGGGGAGTTTTTGGGACTGATGAGGGATAGGCCATCAACATCAGATCAATTGGGATCTAACTCCCAACATTCCTGCCAGGTCCTTCCTGAGATTTTTGGTGTTGTGATCAGTGAATAAGCAGTACATAGGACCTGTCCTCTTTCAAGATGTCTTCCTCAAGTGACACAACCTGCTTTTGTTTTAGAACATTTGTTCTACTGTTGTAATGTCATATGTTCTACAGTTGTGATGTCATATGCATTGTGAGCTTGTGAGGTCATGGTCTTATGATGTGATTTTAACATTTTAACAAGCTGAATACTGTACGGGGATATAATTGGAGTCTGTGGATATTTTTATTACACTTAATACTTTTTTTCTCAATTTTAATTTTTGTGTATTATTTTCCCAAGATATATTTTGAATATTAGCCTTACTACTGCAATACCAGGGATATCCTTTAGACATGAGCAGCATTATTTCTAGTATAAAATAGTAATCCATATTTTTTTTTTCTCCAACAACCACTGAAAATTAACTGAAACGTGATGTGGTCCACAGCCTTGATCTGACAGATGATGCATGAGATTACCTTAGTTGACCCATAGACATTACATAACTGCTGCCTACCTTAATTTAGAACAACATATACACTGTTATTAAACTATGATGGAAGTAAGAATATGGCAGACATGTTTTTTTCTGCCTTTAAGGTCTCTTAAAGTTGAGCGTGTTGCTTCCAAATACAAGTGCCTGTATAACAGACCAGTATACCAGTATTTTATGAGTCTTGATCTTGTTAGACCCACAGCAGAATTCAGGGATCACTTTATCTTTCATACAAATTTTGTGATTTATACTATAAATTGTACTGCTTGAATTATTTTTTAAGTGGACCTTTCACCACCTCCACCAATTCAAGGTCTTATCTTCGAATTGTCACTACTCCACTGATTCCGGTGCAGTTGGAACTTTTTCTCTAGCCCCCACCATTCCTGAGTAACAAGTGTAGTTAGTTTTGATTTCTGATGTGTTATTTAAGCTGGCAGATGGGCAGTGTCAGGAAGGGGGCATTGATTCAGAGCTCCAATCAGAGGCAGCCAGTGTCAGAGCCCAGAATCACACCCCTTGCCCGCTCTGGTCTGACACCGCCCTCCTGACAGTACTGAACCTAAATAGCATATCAGGCACCAAAACTAACAGCACTGATTGCTCGAGAATGGTGGAGGCTAGAGCAAAATTTCCAACTGTGCCAGAATCAGAGGAGCAGCGACTATTATATGATGTAAAAAACTGGACTTGGCAGAGGTGGCTTAATGTTTGTGGGACAAATTGTTCTTCATAATGGTACCATTTTTTATTCTGTACAATCCACTGGGAAGCTGAAAAAAAAACACAAACTAGAATGGGGTGGAATTCGAGAAAAAGTGTATTTGTGCGACTTTCTTGTGGGCTTTGTTTTTACTGCGTTCACTCTGCAGTCAAAATGACATGTCACCTGTATTATGTGTTTCGGTACGATTCCAGGGATACCAAATTTATATAGTTTTATTTACATTTTGACCCCTTAAAAATCTAAAAACTTTAGAAAACTTTTTTTTTTCTTTTGCAAAGTAGCCATATTCTGACTCCCATAACTTTTTTATATTTCCATGTACAGGGATACATAGGGCGTATATTTTTGTGGGGCCAGGTGTACTTTTTAATTATACCATTTTGGGGAATTGCTATTGCTTTGATCACTTTTTTTTTTTTTTTTTTTTTTTTTATAAATCATTCATCATCAGAGGCAAAACAGCGAAAAAAAATGGCGGTTCGGCACTTTTGATTTTTTTTTCCCGCTACGGCATTCACCGTACAGGAAATTGATGTTTACAAATTTGTAGACTGAGCGTTTTCAGACACAGGGATACCTAATGTGTATGTGTTTCACAGTATTGAAGTACTTTTATATGTGAAAGTATAAGGGAAGGGGGGGGGGTGATTTGAATTTTTAATTTTTTTTTTTTTTTTTACTTTTTTCAAATCTTTTTTATTGCACTTATTATACCCCCTAAGGGTCTGGAACCCCAAGGGGTCTGACCATTAATGCAATGCATTGCAAAATATTGTTACTTCTATTGCAGGCTGCATATAGCAGCCTGCAATAGAAACTAATGAGAGACAGGCCTGAGAGCTGGAAAAATGGTGGCACCAGCGCCTTGGTCAGCTTTGAACGGGGACTGATCATGGGCATTAGCGCCGAGTCTCTGCTGAGCAGCCACCATATTTAAATACCCGACATCCCCCGTACTATTATGGCAGATGTCGGGAAAGGGTTAATTATTACCACTATAATCATCAATAATAATAATTATTATTATTATTATTACAGTTAAAATTACATACAAAATATTGTTCCTCTCTGGCAGTCAGCACAGAAGCTTTAACTTCCTGACTGATAGAACAAAGTGATCTCAGTTAACTGCATTGTAAGGGGAAGATTTTATCTACAAAGGAAGACTTGAATGGCAAACTGACTGATCTGTTGTTCTCTTGAGAAACATGGCTTACACTAGGTTCACCCCTACGCTCGGGTTTCCTTCTTCGGGTCCACTTGGGGACCAGAAAAACGGAAACCCAATCCACTTAAAAAGCAGTTACCTGTGGAAACCCAGAGACTATAATGGGGTCCGCTGGGTTTCCACCCGGTTTCTGGCCGAAAAAGGCGGAGAGAAAAGTCCTGCTTGTAGGACTTTTCTCTCCGCATTTTTCAAGCGGAATGGGGGATGGAATCCCCGAATGGAAACCCAGTGCTGGTGTGAATCCAGCCTTAGACAGGCAATAGCAATAGGAGTGAAACAAGACACATTTACTAGTAGATGGACATATATGGAGGACCTTAATATGATTTATCTACATCTGACTGATCTATATATAACTGACCCTAAATACTACAGAGATATGACTGATTTATAAATGTTAATATACATCTTTTATATGACTCAACCATATATTATATTACCCACATTTATATTGCTTACTGAACATCAGTATGACTGATTTATATATGTCTATATACAACACACCCATATATAGCTGAGTTATCCATGACCGAGATTTGACCTACCCAGCTGTAACTAAAATCTTTGTCATTTTCTGCAGAATCGATAACAATCGATATGTCTTCCACTCCACTCCACCCTACTTTTCTAGTATCTTTAACAGCAAAACCTCCTAGACATGCAGTAACATGATAGAAAAGGAAATAATACTGGATACACAAGCACATAAGAGCATGTAAAAGATTACTACAGATTACTACCTGAGACTTTACACATAAATGCATTGCCGCCCAGTATTCCTACAATGAGATGTAACTAAGTAACAGGTGAACACTAGTTATGGCCTATAAACCCACCAACAATACCATCAAAGACATCCATAAAGGGACTTTTTGAGGTTATGATATCAATGACCTATCCTTAGTTTAGTTCATCAATATCAGATTGCTGGGGATCCAAGAATCAGTACCCTCATCAATCATTTGTTTGCCAAGCTCATGGTGCACATGCATCACGTTCACTAGTCTCATGGCCTTCATGGAGCTCAGTCCCATTCAAATGACCACCACCAATGTGAAATTTATGACCTATCCTAAAGGATAAGCTGCACGTCACATTTGAAAGAAAAAAATATACGTAAATTACATTTTATCCATAAAGCTCCAACATATTTCACAGCACTTTACAAATCAAAGGGTTCACAGTTAATATTGGTTCTCTTATTCTTGAAAAGATGGCCCCAGATGACAATAGAAACTATAACGGCAAACAGATGGAATAAATCTGATACTTTTGGTACACCATTGGAATCCCAGGATTCACCCCATAATCGAGCACACCATCAATTGACCAATACCTACAGTGTCTGTGAATAAATCTTATAAATCTGTCTGCCAAAGAGAGTGACAAATAAATTTGGACAATGTAACCATATCCTCAGATCACCTTTCCAATATCTAGGTAAGGTGATTCTGCAAATACTAGCATATCCAATAAAGATGTTATATCTCTTTCACAAAAACTTCCACATATCAGCATGTTTTCCATCCTTTCAGCACTTTATCTTCTGTCAGTCTGAATTCCATGTCGGCCAAATCAGAGGTAATGCCAAGACACCTAAGGGTAATAGAGGGATGAATAATTTTTTCCACTACTAGGGGAACAAAAAAATGTTCCATCAAACACTGAAATGTAACTAACAACTCAAGACGATCCTAAGAACCAGCAGTAACTAGAAACAAAAAGCAAGATGCAAATAATGTAACCCCCCCCCCCCATAGGAAACTCATAGAAAACAACCAATTCAAGAAAATGACTCAAAATAAATACATGAAAAAGTAAAACCCCATAGCAATGCTCCAAAGTAATGACACCATTCACACTGGAAAACAAATGAATTGAATCCTCCAGGAAAAATGGTAACGCCTAAAACCAATTTGGCTCTGTGGTCAAAACAAAACAATACTACAAATGCATTATCAAATGATGCATAAACAATACAAGCATTGCCTTATCCACAGAATCATTTACGGATGACGTCTTTGCATACGACAAGTATAAGGTAGAAAACTGAGCATCAATCCTCCCCACCTCTTATATTTTGTTGTTAAGCAAAAACATCTTTCCTGCATTAAAAGATTTTAGATTGGTTACCTGCTGAGAACTGACTGCTGTGGGTCTTGCTACTCTCACCCCTGGTGATCCCATTTATTTGTGACATTACATGTTGTACTGCATTGATGTTACAGGTCTGCCACAGTTCTGGCTCATACATGGGGGTCCCAAGTGAAGAACATATCCCTATGAAGTCACATGCTGTTATGGGGTTTATAGTCAAGGGTTTCCTGTTGTGATGCAAATCCATTACAAGTATTAGGTCCATGCTTGGCAGGGCTAAGTCTGCAGGTTTGGTAGAGAATTTGCAAGATACCTCTCATATTTATTTTATGGGAAGGCAATGGAATTACATAGGGAAAAAAAAACTGACAACCCACTACAGTCAAAAAAACACTGAATCCGCTCAATCCAATCTAACATTGCCTAATAGCTCAGGGTGCTAGCAAAAGGTGGCGCTACAAAGTATTAACTTAAGGGGGCCGAATAATTTGGCACGCCCCACTTTTCAGTTTTTTATTTTTTACAAAAGTTTAAAATATCCAATAAATTTCGTTCCACTTCACGATTGTGTCCCACTTTTTGTTGATTCTTCACCAAAAAATTAAAAATTTTATATCCTTATGTTTGAAGCCTGAAATGTGGCAAAAGGTTGAAAAGTTCAAGGGGGCCGAATAGTTTCGCAAGGCACTGTATCAACTGGGAGGCAGAAACCTGCAGGTCCAGCAAAGGGAGCAGGTTTTTGTCAGTAATAAAAGACAATTACCTATCGCAACTAGTGCAGGACCCAACAAGAGGCGAAGCACTTTTAGACCTAATTTTAACAAATGAACCTGACACTGTCAAAAGTGGAGGTTGGGGGTCATCAGGAAGTCCAATTTTAACCAGCTGAGAGAGGAGCTTAGCAGCATAAACTGGGACAATGTCCTCAAAGTGACCGGAACACAAACAAAATGGGACATTTTCAAAAGCCTTCTAAATAGGACCACTAAAAAACATATCCCCTATGGGAATAAGCAGGCCAGAAATCATAGAAAACCAATATGGCTAACTAAAACAGTAATGAGTGCAATGAGGGATAAAAAGGAAGCATTTAAAGTGCTAAAAAAAAAAAGAAAGTAGTAGCATTAAAAAACTATAAAGAGAAAAATAAATTGTGTAAAAGACAAATAAAGGAGGCTAAGATCGAGGCTGAGAGAAAAATTGCCAAGGAAAGTAAAAATAATCCAAAATTATTCTTCAATTACATAAATAACAAGAGGATAAAAACTGACAATGTGGGCCCTCTCAAAAATAATCTGGGTGTAATGGTGGAGGAGGATGAGGAAAAAGCACAACTATTAAATGCCTTCTTCTCTACAGTGTTTACACAAAATCCAATGGCCAGCAACATGATTAGGGGTAATGTTAACTCTCCATTAAATGTCACCTGTTTAAGCCAGGAGGAAGTGTGGTGCCGCCTTCAAAACACTAAAATAGAGAAATCGCCAGGTCCAGATGGCATACACCCCCGAGTTCTGAGGGAATTATGCACAGTGATAGACAGACCCCTATATCTAATATTTAAGGATTCAGTAATGACTGGGTCTGTTCCACTTGATTGGCGCATAGCAAATGTGGTACCAATTTTCAAAAAGGGGTCTAAAAGTAAGCCTGGAAACTATAGGCCAGTAAGTTTGACTTCTGTGGTGGGTAAGATATTTGAGAGCATTCTAAGAGATGCTATCCTGGAGTACCTCAATATAAATAATCTTATAACACCTGTCAGACTAATCTGATCATCTTCTATGAAGAGGTAAGTTCAAGACTGGATATGGGTAATGCAGTGGACGTGGTGTATCTGGACTTTTCAAAGGCTTTTCATACTGTACCACATAAAAAGTTGGTATGCAAAATGAGAATGTTGGGACTGGGGGAAAACATATGCATTTGGGTTCGCAACAGGCTCACTGACAGGAAACAGAGGGTGCTTATCAATAGTAAATATTCAGACTGGGTCACAGTCACCAGTGGGGTGCCACAGGGGTCAGTATTGGGGCCTCTTCTGGTTAAAATCTTTATTAATGACCTGGTAGACGGTTTGCAAAGCAGGGTGTCCATATTTGCAGATGATACAAAACTTTGTAAGGTAATCAAAATGAGGAGGATAATAGAATATTACAAGGGGATCTAAGGAAGCTGGAAGCATAGGCCGAGTCTTGGCAAATGAAGTTTAATATTGACAAATGTAAGGTTATGCATTTTGGTCGTCAAAATAAAATGTATGATTATATACTTAATAGTAAATTACTGGGTAAGACTGCCAATGAAAAAGACTTGTGGATTTTGGTAATAAGTTTACCTTTAGTGACCAGTGCCAGGCAGCTGCTGCCAAGGCAAATAAAATTATGGGATGCATCAAAAGAGGTATAGATTCTCATGACTAGAACATAGTTATGCCTCTATACAAATCACTGGTATGGCCACACTTAGACTATTGTGCACAATTCTGGGCCCCAGTATACAAGAAAGACATAATCGAACTAGAAAGAGTGCAAAGAAGGACAACCAAAATTATTAGAGGAATGGGCGGATTGGAGTACAACGATAGATTAACAAACTTGGGGTTATTCAGTTTAGAGAAAAGACGTCTACGGGGAGATCTAACAACAATGTACAAATACATGAAAGGACAGCACGAAGAACTTTCTAGTGATCTTTTTACCCCTAGGCCAGTGACAAGGGGACATCCTCTATGACTGGAGAAGAGAAAGTTTCACCAGCAACATAGAAGAGGATTCTTTACAGTAAGAACAGCAAGCCTATGGACCTAACAGCAACACTCAGGACCTAATTGACCATCTGTATCCTGGCCTGCATATAGAGTACAAATAGAGAGAATCTTGGTGAACCTGTCATAATTGCCATAATTTAAGACAAGTAGTAGATGTGTATATTATATATATATTGTGACAATTTGGGGGGATTAGTCTCAAATGGCGGCAGACTCCTGGTCCCGACAGCAGTGGTTTGTGGTACTGGGCGCCGGAGAGACAGCGTTCAGACAGTGCCAATTTAAAACAAAATGGCTTTTTATTCAGCTTAAGTACAACATAACAAAACAAAAAAAACATCCTGGGCCACAGAGCACTAACTGACTTCTTGACCCCTATCTAGCCTCTGGGGCAACGAGCAGCCTGACTTATGCTCCGCTTGAGCCAAAAGTCCTCTTTTGGACCCCAACACTCCTGGGACAGACTGCTTTGTCCGTCTCCAACTGGATCCAATGTCCGCCTGCTACCTGCAGGCCTCTCCACAGCAGCTCTGCCGCTGTATCCACTCCCTTTGAAGTTACGCCCCCACCCAAAGGTGTGGCTGAGGGCCTTTTCAGGCCCGGCCCTGGGTCGCTCAACAGCGTCCTCTGGGCTCACATATATATATATATATATATATATATATATATATCTATACACACACACACACACACACACACACACGTGGACAAAATTGTTGGTATCCCTTGTTTAATGAAAGAAAAACCCACAATAGTCACAGAAATAACTTGACTCTGACAAAAGTAATAATATATAAAAATTCTATGAAAATGAACAAATGGAAAGTCAGACATTTAACAAGAAAACTCATGAAACAGACCTGGACAGAAATGATGGTACCCTTAACTTAATATTTTGTCCACGTGTGTATATATAAACACACACACACAGTACAGACCAAAAGTTTGGACACACCTTCTCATTCCAAGAGTTTTTTGTATTTTCATGACTATAAAAATTGTAGATTCACACTGAAGGCATCAAAACTATGAATTAACACATGTGGAATTATATACTTAACAAAAAAGTGTGAAACAACTGAAAATATGTCTTATATTCTAGGTTCTTCAAAGTAGCCACCTTTTGCTTTGATTACTGCTTTGCACACTCTTGGCATATATATATGTGTGTAACCTCAGCATGCATTTAGAATTTTTTCTTACTGATTGTGTGATCAACTCAAATAAGCCAGCTACAAACATCAGACAGATGTCACTCAATTCCAAATACCAGGGGTCAGCAACCCCCCACCCCCACATGTGCCAAGATTGGCACGAGGCATATTTCCCTGCCACTATGGGACATTATACTATATGACGGTGTGTTTTTGCACAAAAACGCAGGCAGTTTTCCAATAAAAATGCATGGATTTTGTGCAAAAATTAACTATGTGAAAGTACCAGTGGCCTAGGACTGATACATAGTGCATCACCACCCTAAGTACAAGGATATGGAAGAGTACCATCGGAAAGAGGCATTCCTCACAGCCTAGCGATGACGCTGAGCTGTAAGGCCCACCCTTGTGACAGTGAGTAGATATCAGTGCTGAAATTAATGGATCCGATATCTCCTGCAGCAGGGCACATACTGGGAAAGTGAACAGTGCGCTGAATTCAGTGCGCTGTCGGCTTTCTAGCAGTATATAATGCCGCACATCTTTAAGGACATGAAAGGTCCTATTTAATAAATAGGAAGATCTCAACAACTATTTTTCTCTTCAGCATTCTGTCATTTTTTTAGGTTTGCCCATATTTGGTGAGGACAGCTGCTATGTGTCTTCATTCTCCTGAACTGTAAAGGATAGTTTTCACATTGTATTTGCTGAGGCGCCTTCTACATCAGCATCCTGCACAATACTCAGAATGGTTATATCAGTGATCAGGCATCCGTCTACATATGTTAGAGACATTCAACTTGATTCCACTTCCTGAAGTCAGAATTTACTATATTTTCTAGAAATAGCTTGTTTATCTCTATATTTATTCTCTTGGTGTTTTTCTTGCTAGTGGTATATTTTGGTGCAGAGATTTATCATAGATAAGCATTTTTGCTTTGTAATAACTTTACTGTTTCCAATTAACTTAATGACCTAGAAAATCTATGATGCAAAGAAATTAGTTTAACGGGGTTGCCCAAATCTATCTAATATTTGTCAATAGGCTGGAAATGGTGTAAAGAAAAAAACATAACTTACCTTTTACAGGTCGCCCATTCCAGCGGTGTGGGCTATTGGGCTATACCAGAGGCCAGGCTCCTGGCTGCACTCATTTTTGTTGATCTTTTCTATATCTCCTACCTTGTATATATTCCCTGATGATTCTAAGTTAGCCTCCTTCACACCACTATCTGCAATTGCGGATCAGAGTACGGACACATGCATATATATGGGCCCTAACACGACTGTATTTTTTTGGGGGGTCTTTTGTCCATGCTGTAAACAAAGACCAAAAATTATGCAGAATGTCCTATTTTTGGCCACATCTGGGGATAATACAAGTCTTTTTGCAGATCCGAGATTGCGATTGTCATACTGACATGTTTTTTGCAGATCAGTGTTTGCCGAAAGTAGAAACTACTACGGTCATCTGAAGGAGGGTTTAGCTAGAAACATGTAGGGATAGGGACAGGTACTTTTTTCTGCACATTTTCTTTTTAGGAAGTTTAGCCCAGTCATGGTTTGTATAAATTTAGAATGTGGTATCTGACCACAAGGAAGGACAGACTAGCCAATCCCCCGACATAACAGTACATTCAGGTGACCACTATGTGCTGCTTAGGGAGTATTAGTAGAGCAATTTGACTTGTTGCTAAACTGTATATACCAAGGTCTACTTTTCCTAATATACAGTGCTTTACATTTTCAGCAATGTCCTGAGTGTGCCCAGACAGTGTACCTCCAAAATATACTCTACAGAGAATCACGGATCATACAAAAATACTGTTTTATTTGTACTTCATTAAAGGTTAAGCTTTTACCACATTTTGTGCCTTTTATTCAGTAACGGTACAGAAATTAGTCATTCTAAAGTGGGGTTACCTAGTCACAGTATGACGGTATGCTGGTTTCCACTCATGGTATGGTAGTGTTATCCAATCAGTATATGGTGGAGCTATTTAGTCATGGTTTGGTGGTGTTATCCAGTTACTGTGTGGTTATTTTAGTTACACTATGGCAGTATTATTTTAGTCATGATGTGGTGTTAATATTTAGTCAATGTATTTATTATTATTTGGGGGTTAGTCCAATCTATGTATATAGATTTCATGTTCTGGTACAGCATAGTTTGCTCTGTAATTCCCAACAGGGCACATGACTGTGGTGAACAGTCCACACCACTAAACACCAGGACCTAGCGGTGTGCTTTGCAGCAATGTCTTAGGCCTCCTGCACACGACTGTAGTGGTTTTTACTGTTGGCAACTAATCTGCAATAAAAATGTCAGTATGTCATCTACAAACACAAATCTGCAAAAAAAAAAAAAAAAAAAAAAAAACTTGTATGATGCGGTCTTTGTATATGGCACTGACACATGGCAGCAAAGACTACGACCGTGTGTATGGTTCCATAGAAATGGATGGTTCTATACTTTTATCCGCAATTTTGTGTGCAGCGTAAATTTAACTGGTTGCTGGTGCTTGGAGTTTTTGGCAATATCCTGCATACAGATCTTCAGTGAGCTTGGTTTGGATTTCTGTGTTGTAGTTCAAGATTTGCTCCAGTGGATTCCAGTTTGTGTCATGTAAGAAAATTGTGGGTCTTCATTCACATGTTTTTTTTTTTGTTTTATTAAGAACCACATGCAGTTTTTAATTACAGTAAGGTTGGGTTTACACAATACTTCTACTACTTTAGGCTGGGGCCCCACATTGCAAAATCGCACTTTTTTACATTACCTGAAATGTGGATGGGATTTTAACTAGTCCCATTCACATATTGCAGAAAAAAAATCCACAGTGGAAAAATCCACAGTGGAAAAACTTTTTTAAAATCACAGCGTGTCAGTTATACTTACGGAAACATTGGCGTTTTCTGTATAGGTATAATAGGGGCAGAAAATCCGAAGAGAAAACAGAGATGCATTTCCACCATGGTCTTATTATTATTAATAATAATAATAATATGCAGGTCTGAATCATTGCGGTTAGCGTCACACTACAGATGTTTGTCCATTCTCCAGAGGATCAGATAAAAGGACTTTCAGATTTGCCAGATTTCTGTTGGGATCCATCACCATTGACTTCGAAATTAAAATAAAATCAGAAAATCCCTTCTGTCGTCTTTCCATTTTTGTAGACAGAATAAAGCCCAGCATGCTGTTAGAGATGTGCTAGACCAAGTACTCATATACAAACGTGGACAAAATTGTTGGTACCCCTCGTTTAATGAAAGAAAAACCCACAATGGTCACAAAAATAACTTGAATCTGACAAAACTGGAATTTGCCAAACTACATGTTGACAAGCCACAAAGCTTCTGGGAGAATGTCCTATGAACAGATGAGACAAAAATCAAAATTTTTGGCAAGGCACCTCAGCTCTATGTTCACAGACGAAAAAATGAAGCATATCTTTAAAAGAACACTGTCCCTACTGTGAAACATGGAGGAGGCTCTGTTATGTTCTGGGGCTGCTTTGCTTCATCTGGTACAGGCTGTCTTGAATCTGTGCAAGGTACAATGAAATCTCAAGACTATCAAGGGATTCTAGAGAGAAATGTGCTGTCCAGTGTCAGAAAGCTTGGTCTCAGTCGCAGGTCATGGGTTTTGCAACAGGATAATGACCCAAAACACACAGCTAAAAACATCCAAGAATGGCTAAGAGGAAAACATTGGACTATTCTGAAGTGGCCTTCTATGAGCCCTGACCTAAATCCTATTGAGCATCTTTGGAAGGAGCTGAAACATGCCTTCTGGAAAAGGCACCCTTCAAACCCGAGACAACTGGAGCAGTTTGCTTATGAGGAGTGGGCCAAAATACCTGTTGAGAGGTGCAGAAGTCTCATTGACAGTTACAGGAATCGTTTGATTGCAGTGATTGCCTCAAAAGGTTGTGCAACAAAATATTAAGTTAAGGGAACCATCATTTCTGTCCAGGCCTGTTTCATGAGTTTTCTTTTTTTAAAAATTCTGCTGAAGCATGGCTGAAAAGCAATGTCTGACTTTCATTTGTTCATTTTCATAGAATTTTTATATATTATTATTTTGTTAGATTCAAGTTATTTCTGTGACTTTTGTGGGTTTTTCTTTCATTAAATGAGGGGTACCAACAATTTTGTCTACAGTACATGTGTACTTCATCAATCCAAACGTAGAATATCTTTTTGTACTGATATGACTAATGTCCCTAGCCATGGTCCCTAAATTATGCTATACAGGTTTCCTCCAGTGTAACCCTATATTCACACAACAATGAGAATCGGGAGACATGGCAGCATTAATTTCACTGTTGGTGAATGGGGGTTATTCACATGACTGATATTTTGATGATCTGTGGTCATGGACTGTCAAAATATAGGTGATGCTCTATTTTTGTAATGTATGAGGGATTTGTGAAGTCGGCCACCCCTTGGGTACAAAACAGCCATGAAAAATGGACATTTTATACTTCAATCATGTGAATGTAGGCTAAGAACTCCCTGTTTGTTAATTTGTGTGCTATGTAACTCACAGAGTAGTAGAAAAAAATATAAGAGTAGGTGGTGCAAGAATGGAAGATTAAGACTGGCTATAACAAAAATTCTAATGTGGGAAAAATAGTATGAACCAAAACATGACCTAGATAACAGGAATGTGGTGGAGAAACTTTCACACCAAGTATTTCTAGTAACTGCCATGTTCCTACTGTTTCATACTTTTCAAAACCGCAAAGAAAACCAGAATGATGCAAAATATCTGTCTTAGAAAACTCAGAAATTGTCCAAAGACAAACCTCTGAACATACTCCATACTCAATAGCTTGGTGTTGTAAAATATTTTAGGTTAGATCAAAAATGGCAAATTAGGGAAATATATAGGCCAGCTTTGTGGCATACAAGGCATAAAAAAGTCACAAATTTGTGCACAAATCAGTTTTGCATCATTTTCAGTTAGATGTTAGGTATCACGGGCACATTGGAAGTGGCCAGTGATACCCATAAACTGGAGGACTTGAGCAAGGTATCCCCAGGACAGGCTATCAAAGGCCTTCCTAATATTGAGGGCCAGGAGGGAGATAGGCATTCATTGGAAGTTGGCACAATGTATAAATATTGAAAAGTTTCCTAACTTTATCCGAGGCTTGCCTGCAGGGGATAAACCCTACTGAATCAGATTGGATTAACTCAGACAAGAGGCCAGGATAGACAGTAAACCGTGAAACTAAGACCCTGGATATCTCCAGCCCCGGGGCACATACCGGGAAAGCCGGCAGTGCGCTGAATTCAGCATGCTGTCGGCTTTCTAGAGGTATGTAAAACAGCATATACATGAGGACGTGAAAGGTCCTCTTTAAGGCTAAGGCCCCATGTGGTGTCCTGCAGCAAAAAAGAGCTGCGGGAAAAACCGCAGCGGCGACGCATCGCGGTTTTTCCTGCAGCACTTTGCACAGAAAGTTCACAGAGATTTCCTCTGCAGGCTTTCTGCTTCAATTATATCTACAGGAAAACCGCCAGCATTTCCGTAGGTATAATTGACATGCTGCGATTTCCAAAACTGCATCTGTTTTGGAAATCGCAGCATATCCGCTGCGCATATTTTACTGCAAAGTGGGGATGGGGGCCACATGTGGCGAAAACCCACAGAAAAAAACCCAGCATTTTACATCTAGCAAATCCCATCCACACATTGTGGAAAAATACGTGCGGCAGATGCACTGCGATTTCCAAAACCGTTGCGGTTTTGGAAATTGAAGCATTACAATTATACCTATGGAAACACTGGCGGTTTCCATATAGGTGTATTGAAAACAGAAAATCCACAGGGGAAACCTCTGTGGACCTTCTGTGAAAAGTGCTGTGAGAAAAACCACAATGTTACCGTTGCGGTTTTTCCTGCAGCGCTTTTTTTTTTCTGCAGCCCGCTACGTGGAGCCTTAGCCTTATTAAAACCCAAGTGCCACCTTAATTAAATTAATTGAGCCTCATATTATGCCCCTGATCCACCCTGACATAAATACTGCACCTCTAATGGCTCCTTATATCAATGACCACCCCCTTATGTTCATAATGCCTCCTAATGGCCCCTTATATAAATAACCTCCCCCTTGTATTAATAATACCTCCTAATAACCCTTATATAAATGACCCCCCCATCGTCATAATGATAATGCCCCCTAATGAACCCTCTCTTTATAGTTATATTTCCCCCTCCTAACCACCCCTTATACTATTAATATACCCACAAATAAGCTAAAAAAACAAAAACAAAAGTTATACTCACCTGCTATGATGATGAATGGCGCTTCCTCCCTGTCCACGCACAGGACGTCTGTGTTTGAGCGCAGGCGGCGCGTTGTTGTGATGTCATCGCGCCGCCCGTGCTGAGAAGCAGACATCGTCTGTGGTCTCGGCGTCTTGTAAACCGCAAGCCTGTATTGGCTTGCGGTTTACAATACTGTTAAGTTTCAGGTTTTGTTTTAACTAGATCGGTGTCTGCAGACACTGATCTAGCTAGAAATAAAGGATGTACTGTATTAATGGCGGCCCCGGAGTGGGCCCCCAAAAATTCAGTGGACCCGGGGCAGCCGCCCCCTCTGCCCCCCTGCTAGCTACGCCTCTGGGGTTAGAGGAAGCTCCCCAATCTGGTTCTCATAGTTGATATATGCTATGTAACTGTTGGTGAGCTCTTAATTTGGCAGCTAAAATTTTATCAGGTTTATTTGTATATTTATAGAATTTAGCTTGAGTCGAGCAGGCAGCTTTCTCAGTGTTATGGGTCAGGACTGCATCAAGCTGCAATTTGACATCCCTGATAGCGGGAAGGGTGCTGTTGGTTAGCCGATTTCAATTTGAGGAGTTTGAACTCAAGGTCAGCTTGTACTTTGGTCTGTTCTTATTTTAGTCTGGTGGCTTCTCACCATGTAACAATTTTCAAAAAAATATTTGTTCCCAGTTGTTAAGTGTGTTTTCCTGATTGTTTGTACCTTAAATGAATAGAAAAAAGTTATTATTCCCTGTAAACTTTGCTTTTGTGGTCAGCACAATGATATTTTGAAATTGATCTATTTTTAAGGATATTCGCAATATTTCAAGATACTTAAGAAGCTTCTGGAATTGTGAGACATCAAGGCTCAAGCAATGGAACTTATTAGATGAAAGCGTCCAAGTCACAGATCAGAGGAAGCGTCACCAAGTTTTTTCCATCTTCTTCAGTCATCAAGATGGACTGTTCTTCTGCAACAATGTGGCCGGTCTATTCGACGCTATAGGTATCACCTGTAACCCGAATGAGTGGCGCCTCTTCATAGACAGCTCATGCAAGAGCCTTAAAGCCGTGCTGCTTCACAATGGGAACAAGTATCCGTCTCTTCCTGTAGCTCACTCGGTGCACCTGAAAGAGGAATACACCAGTGTCAAGATGTTGCTAGGTGCCTTGAAGTATGATGAGTATGGCTGGGAAGTTATCGGAGATTTCAAAATGGTGTCATTCCTAATGGGCCTCCAAGGTGGTTTTACTAAGTATCCTTGCTTTATTTGCCTTTGGGACAGCCGGGATACTGAAGCGCACTACCACAGGCGGGACTGGCCTCAGCGGACAGAGTTCACTGTGGGGAAGAACAATGTAAAGTGGGAGCCACTGGTGGACCCACGCAAGGTGCTGATGCCACCACTACACATCAAGTTGGGGCTCATAAAACAATTTGTCAGGGCTCTAGATAAGGAGTCGAGAGCTTTCAATTACCTCCAAGATCTTTTACCTAAGCTGTCTGAAGCAAAGATCAAAGCTGGTGTCTTCGTCGGACCACAAATCAAGAAGATCATAGAGTGCAGTGAATTTCCCAAGAAGCTGAATAGGAAGGAGAGAGCAGCTTGGAACAGTTTTGTCGCAGTGGTTCGCGGCTTCCTAGGCAATCATAAAGATGAAAACTATGTACAACTGGTTCAGACTCTGATAAAGAACTATGCTGCAATGGGCTGCAGGATGTCACTCAAAATCCATATCCTTGATGCTCATCTTGATAAGTTCAAAGAGAACATGGGAGCTTATTCAGAGGAGCAAGGCGAGCGCTTTCACCAGGACATTATGAACTTTGAATGCCGTTACCAAGGACAATATAACGAAAACATGATGGGCGACTATATTTGGGGAAGTCGTAAATCTCGGAAAACCGCACACTTCTGAACAGTTTTTGCATATAGTGTTCTTAGTCTGACTGTATAAATGAGAAGATGCAAAATCGTCTGTTTCTATAGTAAAAATGCATAATTTTCGTTGCCGTGGTCACAAAAGCGAAGTTTATGATGAATGTAAGCAATTTTTAATTTGTTTTAGACATAAGCAATTGGAATATAACATTTAAAAGCTGGGAACAAAATTTGTGTTACATAATTATTCCCCTGAGTAGGAGTAGGTTTATGGGCAGCCCAGTCAGTTGACAGCTGGGTTGGTGTCTAGGGCTTTGTTATGCTGGAAAAATTCAACCAGTTCTACTGAGATTTAAGGTCCATTATATGTAATGAGAGGTTCATTCAAGCTACAGGAATAGGGGATTTTAGCGGAAGTTTGCAGGTTAACATTGGCTAGCACAAGGTCATGGTCTGACCAGGCGCAGGGAACATGGCGGGCATAGACTAGCGATGGGAGTAACGATGTGGACAGAAGTATCCAGTCAATCCTAGTGTAGTGATGGTGGACAGGAGAGAAATAAGTGTAGCCCCTTTTGTTTCCATTAAACTCACGCCTACAATCTGCTATAGCTAGGGACTGGAAAGCACAACGAACCTCGATCTTCACCTTGGAAGATACTTTGTCTGCCATGGGAGTGGAGTGGTCAAAAATTAAGTAAAAAATTAAAATCACCTCACCAAATTATCATAAGTGAATTGTCCCACCATGGTACATATCTCTTGGAAGAAAGTGACTTTGGGAGTCATTGGGAGCAGAAGAGTTAACTAAACGTAGCGGTTGGTCATAAAGGCATAGTATGATAATGTATCAAAGTAGACCCTGGGGGTCTACTGACATATATTTGACATGGATAGGAGTCGAGTTACATACAAAAATAGCTACGTCTCCACTTTTTGTCAGGTTAGGTGTGTGGCCTAGGAGAATGTAGCAAGAATGGAAAAATTTAGCGATGGAGGTAGCAGTGAAGTGGGATTCCTGGATACATATGTCTGGCTGCAATATGTCATACTGTAGGAAGGCTTCACGCCTTAGCACAACTTTAGCTTTTTATAAAAGTACCCAATGTATTACCATTCATTTGCTATTAGACTGTGTGGGTTTTTGTGGTTTAGTTTTATCTGATCTGCACTGATCAGTAAGCAGAATCTAAGCCTTTAGTCACCTAATATCACATTGCTTTGTGGTTTCTTTAGACTTCATTTAAAAACCATGGGACCACAAAACATGACTGAACAAAAATATAAAACATATGATAACATATGATATGATTTACCTGTAAATAACGCCATTAGTGTAAGGACACATGCTTAGGTTTTTTTATGCAGTCTTTTTTTTTTTTTTTAAGCCAAATCCAGGAATGGATTGAGTGAAAGAAAAAGAAGTACCATATGTCCTTTAGGCCCCACGTTGCGCAAACGCAGCTTATTTTGTTGCAAATTTTGCCGCAAGAGTGGCTACAAAAGGAATGGGAAATACATAGAAGCTCTTATACTTCTACCTTCTGCTCAATCCACTCTTGGCTTTGCCTTAAAAAACCTGCAACAAAAAAAAGCTGCTTTTCCTCCAAGTGGGGCCTCAACCTTAGATTAGATTTTTACAGTGTTTTTTTTTTTTTTTTGACTGAATAATTGCAATTTTTTATTGCAGTAATGAATAGCACATGTTACTACGTATTTCGTTTGCACGCTAATGCCCATTACATTGAAAACTGGTGTACTGGCCTGAACTTAATGCCGGGAGAGGGACTCGTAGCAGTATAGTTATCTATGAAGGTAGGAGTCCCTGCCTCGCAGCGACATACTGTCCTGTAGTGAGGGTTAACAAACTTCATTAATGCAATTTTTAATTATTTTACGGGTGCAGTTTTGAAAATGGGGTGATTTATGGGTGTTTCTAATAAGGGGGTTTCCTTCAGAACTGAATTTTTCCCCCCACAAAAAAAAAAAAAAAAAAAAAGAAGAAGGTTTTGGAAAGTTTCTTGAAAATTTGGAAAATTGTTGTTTGACTTTTAAGGCCCAGTTCACTTCTGCATTCAGGGTTTCTGCATGTTTCGTGCGGAAACCGAGCGGAAACCACACGAACCCCATTATAGTCTATGGGGTCCGCGGGTTTCCCAGGTAAACCACTTTTTTATGAGTATAGGTATAGGTTTCCGTTCAGGGGGGTCCCTAAGCAGACTCCCTGAATGCAGATGTGAACTGGGCCTAAGCCTTCTAAATGCCAAACAAATTAAAAGGATGTTTAAAGTTTGATGCCAACGTTAAGAATAGATATGTAAAATATTTAATATTTCCTTTCATAATGAAACAAAAAAAAAAAAAAAAAAAAAAAAACATATGGACAAAAAATTACCACTAAGGGTGGGTTCACACTCGCGCTGGCACTCCGTCCGCCGCGAATCTGACCTAAATGTTGGAAAACTGGATAGGGAAAGGTTTGCGACGCATTGATTAAAACCTAACTTGAATGGGTTTTAAAGCAATGCGTGGGTGTGCGCTTACACCCTCTGCGCCGCGAAGCCGTTTTTTTTTCGTCGGAAACAAAGTCCTGCATGTCTGACTGTTTCCAGCGAAAAAAAAACAGCTTTGCGGCGCAGAGTGTGTAAGCACACACCCACGCATTGCTTTAAAACCCCATTCAAGTGAAAGGGGTTTTAATCAATGTGTCGCAAACCTTCCCCTATCCAGTTTTCCAACATTTAGGTCGGATTCGCGGCAGACGAAGTGCCGACACAAGTGTGAACACACCCTAATATGAAGTATAATGTGTCATAAAAAATAATCTCAAAATCGCTTTGGTAAATTCCAAAGTGTTCCAAAGTTATTACCGCATAAATTAACACATGTCAAATTTGAAAAGTCTAAGACTAAAGCCTCACTTTGCGAAACCACAGCGCTTTTGCTGCTGCGGATACGTTGCATTTAACAGTACCTGCAAAGTAAATGAGATTCTGGTAATCCCATCCACACATTACAGAAAGAAATCCGCTGTGGAAAACCTGCATTTTCAAAAACACTTGCTTTTTTGAAAATCACAGCATGTCAATTATACCAACAGAAAAGCTGGCTTTTCCCTATATGTTTAATTAGGGAAGAAAATCCACAGAGAAAAGCTCAGCAAAAACGCAAAGAAAAAAGCTGCGGGAAAAAACGTGATGCATTTCTGCTGCATTTTTTTTCCACAGCATTTTTTAGTTGCGTTTCACTATGTAGGGCCTTAGCCTAAAGCTGGCTGAGGCGGCAAGGGGTTAACACATAACAAAACCAATGTTCCATATGCTCCCCCAAAGAGAATAAAAACAACAATTCTGTATCTTTTAGATAAGCACCTATTTACACTGTTGTTAACCCCTTCCTGACATCAGCCGCAATAGTATGGCGGATATTAAAATATGGCGGCTGCTCAGTATTATACAGCAGAGACCCAGCACTAATGTCCAGGCACTGATCGCGGGCATTAACCCCCGGCGCCTCAGTCAAAGTTGACTGAGGCGCCATTTTGCTGGTGGCACACAGGCATCGCCACTTTGCTGGGGATCGCCGACACCCGGAGCAAGCTCTGGGGTTGGCGTCCCGTTACCATGGCAGCTGAGAGCCTTTTGAAGGCTTCCAGGTCTGTATGTCATTACCTTCTACTGCATAGAGCAGCCTGCAATAGAAGTACCGTTATTTTACAATGCATTGGCATTGTAATGCATTGCATTAATGATCAGACCCCTGGGGGTCTAATAAGTGCAATAAAAAAAAAAAAAAATTTAAAATTAAAATCACCCCCCCCCCCCTTCCCTAAAACATATATAAAAGTACTTCAGCACTGTGAAACACATACACATTAGGTACGACTGGTCTACAAACCTACAAAAATAGTTTTCCTTTATGGTGAACGCTGTAGCGGAGGGAAAAAAAAATCAAAAGTGCCAAACCTCCGTTCTTTCGTTGTTATGCCACTGATAAAAATTTGAAAAAACAAGTGATCAAAGCATCCCCAAGATGGTATAACTAAAAAGTAAACCGGGCCCCGCAAAAAAAAAGACACCCTAACCATCCCTGTACATGGAAATATAAAAAGTTATGGGTGTCAGAATATGGCAACTTTTAGAAAAAAAATTTTTTTTTTTTGCCAAGTTTTAGATTTTTGTTAAGGGGTTAAACTGTAAAAACTATATAAGGCTGAGGCCCCACATTGCGGAAACGCAGCTTTTTTTGTTGCAGATTCTGCTGTGTTTTTTGAGCCAAAGCCAAGAATGGCTACAAAAGGAAAAGAAAATATATAGGAAGTTCTTATCTTTCTACCTTCTGCTCAATCCACTCCTGACTTTGGCTCAAAAAAACCACAGCAAAATCTGCAACAAAAAAAACTGTGTTTCCGTAACGTGGGGCCTTAGCCTAAATTTGGTATCCCCAGAATCTTACCAAAACATAGAATACAAGTGATATGTCATTTTGGCTGCACAGTGAATGACATGAAAAAAAAAGCCCGTAAGAAAGTCGCACAAATGCTCTTTTTCTCCAGTTCCTCCCAATTCTGAATTTTTTTTCCCAGCTTCCCAGTACATTGTACAGAATAATAAATGGTACCATTAGGAACAACAATTTGTCCCACAAACATTAAGCCCTCATATGGCTCTGAGAACGGAAAAAAAAAAAAAAAAAAAAGTTATGGGGTTTGGGAGGCAGGGAATCAAAAACAAAAACTGAAGAATTGAAAAATTTCACTGGCGGGAAGGGATTAATAGAAACGTTTCTATGGATTTCAGAAAAATAGGATGGAGCAGAAACTCAGAGAAATATAAATCTCCCTTGACTACAGTAGAATTTTTGCAGTCTCAGCTGGTTTCCATTCTGCCAGGATTCTGTTGCTTACCTGTCATTTCAATTAACATTTCCGGATAAGCTGCTGCATGTGCATGAAGAGTAACCGGTGATGTGGAGTAGGAGTTGCGGAATCAGAGTCTGGACCAGTTATGGGTGCAGTTGGGGGTCTGAAACTTAAAAAAAATAAAATTATTAACTATTTTAAATTATATTACAATATTATTGATATTGTATCACTACATAGATGTATACTTATGTACTTATTTAGGAATTCAATTACTAACTTTGTCACAAATTAGACCTTTAATGCTTCTGTCTGACAAAACTGTCATTTCTGAATAAGTTGGAGCAGGAGACGGAGTCAGGCTGTCGAGGAATTTGACCTACCAACTCCACAGCCCAACACTGTATCTGGCCATTTTATGACTACTTTCTGCAGTTTTTAGAGTTAGCTAGTTAGTTGGGATGGAGGGGGAAGTCTGTGCACAGATGTATAACACTTGGACGGCCAGCCTCACCGTAGGAGATGAGCGGATGAATGTGCCACAGCAGTACTGGGCGGTCGATGGAAAAAACGGGGTGACCAGCGCCCACTTCAGACAGCTGCTGGACTTGAGTGATGAAATCCCTGTTGATTTTAGAACTCCTTGACCCTTTCTCTCTGCTGGGCGTGAGTGGGGTCTGCAGCACACTGTCCAGGGTCAGCAGCACAGACAGCCTGTGGGCCAAGCACTGCAGGGTTGCATTTGGCTCTGGTTTTAAGACAGGTTGTGCTGATTGTAGCCCTAAAGAAGCCTTTAAACTCATGTACATGTGGAAAAAATTTTATGGGACTCTGCCTTATAATAGACAATTGCAGGACTTGTTTTTTTTCTGGCTTTCCTCCCCAAAAATATTGGGTGCAGTGGCTCATACTAGAAGAAATTGTTCCGATTCCCCCTGTCCAGCTCCCTAATCATGAAATTGAAGAAATTTGGGGGATAACTAAAGATCATCTTGACGAAAAACATAAAGCTACAGACGAGTCTATAGAAGTGGTACATAACTCGGAGTACAAATATGACTGGAAGGAACTCCGCAACTTGGCACTTGTGCACCATAAGGAATATTCAAATGTGCAATCTTATGTACTTAAAAAAATGAGCTCTGAATGTCATGAGGATCTGGAGTGGCTTTATTGTCAATACAAGAAAAAACGTTTCCAGTAGCTATTTTCCTATTGGCTCTTTGGCCTTTCGAAGTCATGTGCTAAACAGCTGCAGAAGATTTACTTATGGTAGCAATGGTATGATGAGAAGAAAATATCTTGTTGGCGTTCTACAGGCTGCAATATAAAATATCTTGCATCTCTACATTCTATAACTGATGACTTCTGGAATGGAAAACTGGCCAATGGAGATGAAAATATAGGTATTCAGTCGGTGGAGAACTATTTTTCTATGTGCAGGTCTCTCTTGGCCTGGATTCTTGGCCGTAAATGGGGAAGATTTAACCCTGCTGTACTGTTCGCATTTACTATACACTTGTACTGTTTCGGGTCAATATGACCCGACCTATTAAAATGTTGATTTTAGCTACTGTAAGTGTTTTTTTTGAATACCTATTTCATTATTAAACTGTATGTGAACATGGTTGATCATAAACAAATGAAAAATGAAATTAAAACTTAATTTTTATTTTTTTCAGAAAAAAGGTTACACGGGCTGTTTACAATTATGTTCGCTTTATAGCATTCTGCACACAAATAACAAACATGCTTATTTTATTTTAATTTACTATAACTTTAAATCTAACTAAATATAACTTTGTCTTAACATATTTTATAAAACAACAAATGAAAAATAACGAAAACGTCAGTTTTTCTTCTTTATCTATAAAAAGTTTGAACAGGTTCATTCATTTTTACATTGAGCACAATAATAAAACACAATGTCCTTTACAAAGATATTTTGCAGCACATGTCAGATTTATTTTATTGTCACAAGAAGATGGACAGAAGCTACATCTCTTCCTTTTTTGGCTGGTAGCTGTGGTGGTGGAGGCCGTGGAGTCTCTTTCTTGAGCATGCTGCTGGACACTCTTCACAATAGCGGCTGCTCCTTCACTTCTGGGGTTTACTTTTCTGGCTTCGATATACGGTCTATCTAAGGATTTTCCTAATTCTTCAATAAACATTCTTCTTTTATGCAGCTTATTTCTGTTCCAATTGGGGTCGATTTCTCTCCATAAAACAAATGCGTTGTATGTCGAAACATCCAGAATGTTGTAAAACATTATCATTGGCCAACGATTAGTTTTGCATTTGCATGTGTATGTTGATATTGCTTGATCTATTGTATCAACTGCCCCTTTTGTGGCGTTAGAAACTAATATCATGTCCGTCTTTTTGTCTTCTTGATTACTTATTGCATTGTCATGGTGCATTGTGCTCATTAGAATTACCTGTTTATATTTTTTGGGGAACATAAGACACAACTGTTGTATCTCCAGTAAAGTAAAAAGTAGAACTATACACTTCTCTTTTACTAAGGATACTTTGCGGTAGTTCAGGCTTGTTTTTCCTTATAGTACCCAGCATGGTAAGTTGTCTTTTTCGCAACATCTGGCCCAGTTGGTAGGATGTGAAAAAGTTGTCACATGTGACATTTTGTCCTTTTAGTCCATGAGTCAAATCGAGAACAACTCGCATACCCTGATTTTTTTCAGCTCTTTCTCCACACATTAGCTTACTTCATGGCACAGTAATCAAAAATGACTTTACAATATGCTCCCTTTTGAATAATGAGATGAAGTACACAGGAAAACAAATAAATTTTGCAGGCAGAAATAATTAGTGACCTGTAAAACAGTTCGGGTCATATTGACCCAAACAGTACAAGTGTAACAATCAGCGTGTAGCAAAAAGTAAACAAAAAACAAAACAAAAAAAAAAAAACCTCATACTAAGAACCCCTCAAATGAGGAAAAGTCAATTAATCACAAGTTTCAAATCAGCATGAAAAATAATCTACAGGTCTAAAATTTCATTTCGGGTCATATAGACCCAAGCAGAACAGCAGGGTTAAACAAAAGAAGATCTACACAGATGTACTAAAAGGAGTGTATTGTATGTTTCTGCAGTTTTTAGCAGTTTTCCCCACTAAATGATGTATCCAGTAATTTGTAGTCCTCTCTGAACAGGTAGATGGAGTCTAAACTGCCATACACTGCACATGGTCAGTAGAGGAGGTAACTGTCTAACTCAGAAACAGCCCCAGGAACATGCAGAATTTATATAGGGATTACTGACTTGTACTGATGTGAATAAAGTGCTTCGGCTGTGATAAAAATCTCTGAGGTAAGACAAGAAAAATAGCTTTAAAGCCAAGGCCCCATGTTGCGGAAACACAGCTTTTTTTGTTGCGGTTTTTTTGAGCCAAAGCCAAGAGTGGCTACAAAAGGAATGGGAAATAGATAGGAAGTTCTTATACTTCTCCCTTCTGCTCAATCCACTCATGGGTTTGGCTCAAAAAACCGCAGCAAAAAAAGCTGCGTATCCGCAACGTGGGGCCTCAGCCTTAGTCTGATCTCCCTCTCTTCCTGCTCACTCCTGGCGCTAAATTTAAAATGGATTCCACCTCAAAATCAGCTCCAAGTTCCTCCTGAAATTTGCCTCCCATTCAATTCAGTGGGAGGCAGATGCTGATTTTTATTTCTAGCTGACACCTCAGCCCGACATATTTATTATAATTCACACCAATTTCGTGACATGACTTAGAGAAGAAATCTATGCCAGTTCCTGACTAGCATAGACTTCCATTCTATTTGGCGCCTCTTGATAAATTAGGCATGCCTTGTGCCTATTACGCCCTTTATTAACCTCTACCCAACATTTGGGTAGGCTGACTGAGGTGCCATTTTCTGGGCAGTGCATGGGTGCTGCCATTTTGGGGAGGATCATCGGTGCCCAGAACGAGAGTTGGGGCCAGCGATCCATTGCCATGACAGACAAGAGCCTATTGAAGGCTCCCAGGCTTGTCTGGCATATACTTCTACTACAGGCTGCTATATGCAGCCTGTAGTATAAGTGTTGGTATTTTGCAATGCATTGTATTAGTGATCAGACACCCTGGAGTTCAAGACCCCTAGGGGGTCTAATAAATACAGTATAAAGGAAAAAAAAGTAAAAGAAAAATGAAAAAAAATTAAATGTGAATGGAAGACTAAAAAAAGTTATGGGGTTTGAAGACGGGGAGTCAAGAACGAAAAAAAAAAAAAAATGCCTGCAGTGGGAAGGGGTTAAGACTGGCACACCAAATGCCAGTCTAAATAAATCTGCCCCAATGTGTGAACCTAGCCTAATGAGCAATATTCTGTAGTCTGCTAGACTATTTTACCATCTTTAAAAAATCTGCAATCCTAATATCACATTAAAGTCAAAAGGATTCAGAAGCATTCTGAAACATTAGCAACTGATTCATCGTGGATACATCAAAAAGGGAAACTGACACCAGTGTGAACAGAGCCAGTCCTATATTTATCCTTTTATACTCTGCATGCAGAATCACACACTACTGCCCTCTTGCTGTAAATATGAACCTATTTTATTTGCACGTTTTTGCTGATTATTTGTTTCTACTTGAATATATTTCCTTCCTTCACATCACAGACACTGACAGATTGAGGTGGAATGCAGAATTTTCAAAATCATCTCTTTTGTCTCATTTTTTCAGTTTATTCGACAAGGTTTTTGATGCAGTGGTTGTTGAAGTAACACTGTCCACTTGCTTGGGCACCTCTTGGTGTGATGTATTGTGTCTGTTGTGAGATTCTTTACAGCTGCATCATGTTTCTTGAGTTCATGTCTGAGTGGGAGAAGTTAGTTGGTGCCAAAGAAATTTATAAATAAGGAGCCTCAGGGCTAGACCTTAATCCTGAGAAGGAGGCGGGGAAAATTTGGCATGAAGTAGGCCACTCCTGATGCAGATTGGTTCATGTGCCATGATCCAGTAAGGAACCTTAGGGGATTGTACCACCAAGGACAGCATTTGTAGATTTGTTTTGTTTTGTAACATTAAAGTATGTAACATTTAAATAGGCAACATCTCCTAGACAAGCTGAATAATGTATTTTAGCTAGAGAAAACCTGGTTAACCAGAAAAAAAAAATCTGGTCTGTTCATTGGGGAGAAACCCCATCCACTCACATCATATTATACTTGGTGTAGTCAGTAGGATAGAACTGTGGGTGTTGGACACACAGAGGCACATTTATCAATCCAAGTCTGACACTTTTCTGTCTACATTTGCGCCAAAATTCATAGTGTACAGCATTTACAACATATTTATGAAGAGCGTGCACCAGAAAGAAAATAAAAATACGACAGGCTAGACACATCTGAAAAATGTGAACCAGAATGGGAGAAGTTTAGAAGTGCCTCACTGTATGGCACATTTATGAAACAGAAAAGAACGAATATGGAGCAGATTTCATGTGCAAAGTAGACCAAGTTTAAAATGGTGTAAAGAATTAACAATTTATTCCAAATTACAATTTACACCAAAAATTCCTATCATGTGCCACATATTTTTCTCATGGTGAGAGAGAATTTTGTAGATTCTAGAAATCATCCATATTTATGAAGGTCTGTACAACAGATTCATAAATATGTCTAAAACTACGAATGGGATTAGTAGTTTAAGACCATGCAAAGATAGACAGTATTGATAAATATGCCCCATAGTGTGAGGTGATCAGGTGTGCATAGACAGCATGAGGGATGGAGACATAGCATACAGCAGGGAACTAATGTGGGTGATGAGACCAAAGTTCTTGCACTGATTATTGCTGGGGTGAGTGCAAATATGGAAACCCTGAGGCATAAAGGCCAAGGTCTATCACTAGTGGAAAAAGACCCCTCCCTACAAAACCACTTAGATGCTGCAGTTGCTATTGACCATAGCTTCTAAGGGGTTAAATGGCCAGGACTGGTGGTTTGCAATCCCGAGCTTTAGGAGCAAGTACCCAGCTTGTTACGGCGCCTGTTATGTCAGTTTCAGAAATTGCTAACTGTATTTCCAAGTGTATATATTTCTAAAATATATATTTTACATCATTTTCCTTTAAATCTAACCGTGTGATTGTCATTTCTTCACTAGCAATTGAGTTTTTCTAAACTGTAGGAGGATTGCATCAGACATAACATCACAAAGGTGTAGGAGTATGATAAAATCAATAAAAAGTCAGATATAAAAGGGCAAGATAAAAAATAATAGAAATTCTGACATATGAAAAAAATATAAGCTGTATCTGTTTCTTTACTTGCCAAAACAATTATATAAAACACATATTAATCTATATAACAATATGTTACCAGAAAACTGAACCACATGAGGCTTGGGGTTTGTAGAGTGGTTACATGTCACATATTTAGCTTGGTAACATGCTACAGCTACTTAAACTAATGTCATAAAAAGATGTGTCAGCTATAATGCATATAATATTAAGACAGACCCCAACAATTCTAACAGATTTATAATCAAATTAACAGTATCACTGATGGAACATAATGTGAACAGAGGCATATGCTAATAGAAAATATTATGAGTATACACAAAAACAATAAGTATACAGAGAATATCATTTTATCCCCGATTCCTTACTTATTAGGATCTACTTACACCCGCTAGGCTTGTTCATTTGTAGTGTTTTTCATTTTATTCCATATTTTATTTTTCCCCTTTGGACTTCTCCTTTTAGGTATTCTAGAAGTTATAATTACTATTTGCAACATTAATTATAGTTAAATTTGATGTATAATTGAATTTGATCTTTTATTCATTTATAGGGTTTCACATTTTTGTTCCTTATATGCCACCAAAATGGAGTTGAAACAAAGCAAACAAAATATTGTATTAACAGTTTAAGAATTAAAGGGACTGCCCAATGAAAAACAAATGTTTTACTGTCTATGACATGTCAAATTGCTGAATTTACAGTTCTAACATACTTTACTGTTCATATCTGCACCAATGTACCAGTTGTTTCAAATTTATGGTCATACAATATATGGATTGGGAAAATTCATCAAAATTGCATTCACTTCAAGGAGCTCATGTATTGTGTAGCCTGGTCACATGTGGCGTACGCTAATAGTCAGATTGCACCTATGCAGATGCAGTATATGGCCGAGGCCGCATGTAGCGTAAAAGCTGTAATTTTGCCGTGGCTGAAGCACTACAGAAAAAAAATGCAGCGTTTTACAGTACCTGCAAGGTGGATGGGATTCTGGCTAATCCCATCCACACATTGCAGAAAAATATCCGCAGCAGACATGCTGTGATTCAAAAACATGTTTTTGTAAATCGCAGCATGTCAGTTATACCTACGGAAATGCTGGAATTTTCCGTATAGGTATAATTGAAGCACAAAGTCCACAGAGGAAAACTCTGCGGACTTTCTGTGAAAAGCGCTGCAGGAAAAACTGCGATGCATTTTGGCTGCGGCTCGCCACGTGGGGCCTTAGTTTATATAGTACAGGTGTGGTCTGTATTTGTGTAATTGCCACACATTGACAGGCTCCATCTATACTTTCTCTCACCTGTACTTTCTTTGATCTATTCTCTAAAATAGCAAGTACAGATCCGGTAACTAGAGCATACTGCATGCAGCAAGACCATATTGTGTACAGTGGGGTCCCTATAGCTAAGGTCCCACTTAGTGGGCCGCAGCCAAAAAACGATGAGGGAAAAGTCATGGCGGAAACGCATTGCAGTTTTTCGGGCAGCACTTTTCACAGAAAGTCTGCAGAGTTTTCTCTGCGGACTTTCTGCTTCCATTATACCTATAGGGAAACCACCATGTTTCAGTAGGTATAATTGACATGCTGTGATTTGCAAAAACGCAAACGTTTTTCAAACCACAGCATTTCCACTGCAGATTATTTTCTGTAATGTGTGGATGGGATTAGCCAGAATCCCATCCACATTACTAGGACTGTAAAACACTGTGGTTTTTGCCGCAGTGTTTCCACCGTGGCAAAATCTCGGCATTTACGCTATGTGGGGTGCCGGCCTAAGGCTGGGTTTATATGGTGATTTTTTGCTGAAGAACTTTGCGAATTTTACTTACAGTAATAACTAGCACACATTACTATTAATCTCACTGTATGGTAATGGCTATTGAAGGGGTTGTCCAGTTTCACCAAATGAATGTTAATGTTTGTATGCTGAAAAGTTCTACAATTTTCCAATATACTTTCTTAGGGGAACATGCATACATGCTTTATAAAAAGAAACCTGCAGTGCAAAATCACATGTCAATTTTAGCAGAGAGTCACAATCGATCCTCCCCAGCTTAGCTGCATTTAGTACTGGCTACACATACCTATTTACACTGGGCAATGTCCTGCCAAGAATCTTGCATCTTTTATGCTGCATTTGCTTGTTTGTTAAATGATCAGGAGAAGGCTGGGTTTACGCAGTGCTTTTCCGCTGAAGAACTGCATGCAGTTTTTATTTACAGTGATGAGTACCACGGGTTACTATGCATTTACTTGGCTAACAACCAGAAAACCAAGTTTTAAATTTAAAGGGGTTGTCCAGTTTCAGCAAAATAACTCTTCCAATATACTTTCTGTATAAATTCCTCATGGTATTCTAGATCTCTGCTTGCTTTCATTCACTGATTACTTCTAGTGGATAAAAATCAGTCCATGATCATGTGACACACAGGTGCACAGCTCGTTACAGTCACTTCACACTAATCAGAGCTCTGTCTTGTAACAAGCTGTGCACCTGTGTATCCATCACATGACCAATGGAAGTAAACAAAGTGTAAACAGGTATGTGTAGCCAGTACTAAATGCAGCTGACACTAGGTTCACACTTGTACCTGGCATCCGCCCGCTTGCAAACCGTTTAAAAAAACAAAACAAAAATGTTTTGGTACAAAAAGGATTCCAAACGGTAAAACAGCGGATACCCAAATCCGTCTTTTTAGATGGAATAGTCAATGGGTGTCCGTTCAAAAAAACTTATCGTTTGTGATCCTTTTGTTCCTGTTTCTGGCCAATCCGTTTTTTTTTGCATTCTGAGCATGCGCAGAGGGAAAAACGGACACAAAAGGATTACTATCCATTTGTAATCCGCTTTCCATAGATCTCAATGTTAAAAAAACAAAAAACGATTGGCTGCTGTCCCTCTGGTATCCTTATTTTTTTGAACGGAGAAAAAGTCCCACAAGTCTGACTTTTTTCTCCGCCCAAAAGAGCGGATACCAGACGGAAATGCTCCAAACACAGACCTGCGGATGGTTTTTACAACTCATTGAAATCAGCTTTTGAGGATTTTGAGACGGTTTCAAAAACTGATTTCTCACGGAGAGCCAAACGCAGATGTGACCCCAGCCTAAGCTGGGGAGGATCGATTGTGACTGACAGCAGAAATTGACATGGCATTTTGTAGTGCAGGTTTTTTTTTTTTTATAAGGCATGTATGCATGTTCCCCCTAGACAACAAAGAAGGACAAGCTCCCACAACGTGGTGCTCAGGGATGCAACTCTCCACTGCCATGCTGTGCTACAGAATCATCAGCAAAATAAGTACAATGCCAGCTGAAGAAGAGCCAACACCCACAATTACAGCTACAATGAAGATAATATTAAATTACAGTGTACTCGCTCTCCTGTGCACACTACACAGTTGTGCAGTTTTGGCCAATAGGTGGCAGCATAACAATGAAAATATATACTGTACATACTAAACTATGCATAATTTAATCTCCATGAAATGGACCATAACCAGAGGTGAAAAGGCACTCTACCACTTAGCAGGCTGTTTGGCATCTGCAGATTCAATAACAGAGCATCTACTACAATGAGAGCATACTCTATACTCATACTCTATAAGTGCCTATTCACAAGACTGAGTGTATTGACCAAGTGGCACCTGAAATCTGTGAAAAAATAGAACATGGCTCAGAGTATCGTGACTGTTTTCACAGTCCTGCTTTATCCGTTAAAATGAATGGGTCAGTGGAAAAAAAACAGGTTTGTGTGAATAATGGCTAAAGATCTAGTAGACGGTAGGAGAAGAATTACCCTGTAAGTGTGTGGTGATGTCATGTCAAGACTTAAAACACCAACCATCAGACCTAGAAGCTAAAGTAGCAACCCAGAAAAAAAAGATGCCCAGTTGTTTTAGCAACATTCACAAAACTGGGTTATTTATCATCTGGCCTTTTTTTAGACTAGTTTTTCTGTGGAGCTTATTTATGATGTCGGTGACCTCCTTGTTAAATGTTGTGCACATGTTAGTTTAGATGCAACTTTTTTGCCATTTACACTTTGCTTCTTTTTGGTCAAAAAGGTGCAAAAAAAGGTGTAATTGCCCCTTTCTAATGCATTCTAATCTGACGGGCTCTTTTACACTGCCCATGGACTGTGGTGCATTTGCGCTGTCATAAATACAGCGTGAAAAGGATCTTCATTTAGGCCATGCCCCTTTTTCTCACTCACCAAAAAGCAAAAGTAGCAAGAGCAGCAGTACAGCATGAGAATAAGGTGCAAATGCTTCATAAATTAAGCATAGCTCAGAAAAAGACCTTAAAAAGGTGAACTGTACACCAAAAAAAGGCACAAGTAGCTTAATAAATGTGCCCCATAGAAGGTAGACATTTGTTCACTAAAATAGAAATAGTCTTTAGACTTGAGAAGAAAAAAATTACATAGAGTGCTCAACAGTTGTGGGGTAAACTGATCCAAATCCATGGATGCTGGAAAATTTTAGGTTGAGGCCCCACGTTTCAGAAACACAGCATTTTTTCTGTTGCAGAAATGCAGTGGAAAACAATGCTGCGTTTTACAGTACCAGCAAAGTGAATGAGATTCTGGCTAATCCCATCCACACATTGTGGGAAAAAAAACTGCTGTGGAAAAGTAGCATTTTTAAAAATGCAGCAAGTCAATTTTATCTGCGGAAACGCTCACATTTTGCCTATAGATTTAGGCTAAGGAATAATGTTGTGGAGTCACAGTTTTTTTTTTGTTGCAGATTTTGCTGCGGTTTTTTGAGCCAAAGCCAGGAGTGGATTGAGCAGAAGGGAGAAGTATAAGTGCTTGGGTCAAAAAAAACTCAAAGCAAAATCTGCAACAAAAAAAGCAGTGTTTCTGCAACCTGGGGCCTCAGCCTTAATAAGGAAAGAAAAACTGCTGAGAAAAACGCAGCAAAAAAGAACACAATGAAAAACGTTCCGGAAAAAAAAACACGATGCGTTTCCACTGTGGTTTATAATGCAGCGGTTTTTCGGTGCATTCCGCAAATTGGGGCCTTAGCTACAGGTTATTGGTATTATATCTTTATCTTGAGCTTTAAGTGGTAGGGCATATAAATAAAAAAAGTCTATAAGTCATTAGTAGGGATGAACGACCCAGTCTGTAGCAAGTCAGGATCGTTACGAATTTTCCAAAACTTTGGGTATATATTTATATATGTACATGTGTATGCAGGGAGGGAAACAGACATCTGAGGGCTGCTAAGCAACAAAAGTTATGTGCCCTTGTTTTCCAGTATCTCAGAATACAACACACCATTTATGTCTCTTAATTCACTAGAAATCATTAGTCACAAAGTTCATTATTTTAGACATTTACCTGCAATCTAATAGACAGTAGAAAGCTGCAGTTAATGTGATAGGGCCCCCTGATCTACTGAGCTCCTGGCAACTGCACAGGTTATACCAATGCTATATACCCCTGTGTGTCTTGTGTGTATGTAGCATGAAGGACTTACACCCAAAGATATATTGGACCAAGTACATCTCTCTGTCACTGACCTCCCCAGGGACAGGGCAGCCAGATCCTGGTTACTTGTGTGTTTGTACATATATGGCAAAATAAAGCACATTCCCTTCCACAGGATCATTGTTACCAGCACTTTACTATGGTATCAGTTCAGACACAAAGTAGTTAACAAAAGTTGCTCAGTTGTAGTAAGGATCAACGACAGCAGCATACTTGATAGAAGACACTCTACACAAGGGCTCAGCAATCTCCGCAACCTCAAATGTTGAAAATACTGCTATTCCAGGTGGCAATCCCTCTCTCACAGGTGGAGGGGGAAGGCATGAGGTTTGATGCCCTAGGGTCAGAGCCTTGAGCTAAACTAGTCAGATGTCTGTGCAATTTTTTGTTTTTTTCTGAAGCAAGTGCAAAAGTAAAATATGGCTGCTGGACATGCTAAAGTGGACATCTGTCCAGTTCAACAAAGTTGGACAGATTTGTATGGGTTTATCTATTGTATATGAGGGACGTCTTCTGCCCCACAATAGTGACTTACTGCTGTGTTCAGTCAAAAGTCATATCCACCAGAGAAGAATCATCATTGCAAAAAAGTTCAGGACAAGGATCTCATTGAAATGGAAGTTTAATCCACCAGGTAACTGGTTGTGGTTTGTGTTATATGGCTTTCATGTAAGGGTCGACATCCTTACAATTATTCCATGGCACACTGAAGAAAATTGGCAAACGCTACAAAAAGGTTGCAGACCACTGCTCTACACGTGTAGCAACCTTCTTAGCAGAGGACAGTGGTCCCGAAGCAGCACACGATGATTATCCTGCTCTCATAGATGTTTGTACTCAAGTCCTATGGGGCCTATATCTCAGACACAAGCTTGGTTCACTACCACAATGGGTAGCTGCAACGGTCACAATGGATCACTGCACAGAACACCCAAAGGTACAGGAAAGCCTCTGTTTTATAGGGGAACCTTCTTGGCCAGCATGACTACAAGGCGTCAGGCCATATCATGAGAATAATGTACTGCAGTTGGCACAAAATGGGCAATGCCTGTGGAATAACTGGGTTCTGACTATTTGGTTAGAATTATTCCAGAGTGTTCCAGACCAAAGAAGACACTATGGTGTGATGATAAGACCCTCAATTTATGTATCTTTCTGGGACATGTATCATTCTCTATTTGTATCAGTCACATATCTGTAGGAATGTAGAGCTGTGTTTACATTGGTGGTCAATTCGCTCCAGTGGTTTCATGTGCATACCATGGAGAGAGGGCCTTTCCAGATGTCCAAAGGGGGGAGGGTGGGCTAATGACCTGCAACTAACCCAGGCACCCATCTTTCCTTCTAACCGGCATAGATTCCTCTTTTCGTGAGGAGAGGGCTGGCTGGGGGGGAGGTGAAGGGTGGGGCTGAAGGGGGTCTCACACTGAGGTAGAGTGAGTTTTCTTTGGTCTTTGTGTGGAAGCTGAAAGAGAGGCAGCTAAGAGCAAGCTGTGCTCAGGTATTATTCTATACTTTATTTCCATTTTTGTTTATGTATTGTATCATCGCACTTTTACTTGTATGTTTATGCTTGATCATATTAATATTGTATATTTCTGTATATGCTATTAATTAGTACCGACCCACTTGGGTTATTAAATATATAAAATTTATACAGCTCGTTTCATTCTATCCTATGACCCGGTCTACTCACGGGTTG